>JBAMJV010000271.1:0-74859 GCA_037951105.1 Echinarachnius parma | reverse complement strand
CAACCAGTTAGCTTTTCTGAAAGTGAAATATAAGATTAAGAAGTCACTGCAATATCAATATAACTTTGTATTCTGAATAAGGAGTGAAAGTTTCATAGAATCACTTATGGTATATTGCCCCATAGGCCAGGGGTGCCACCCCCCCCCCCCCCCCCCCCTCCTCCTCCACACACACAGTGACACATTCCTAGCTGGGCCTAGCTGAAAGCAACCCTGAACTGAAGGATTAAGAGCTAAGAGTTCCATTTGCAATTGCACCCCCATCACAAAATTCCAAACTTCCAACATGGAAATTAAGGTATGGGACAGTGCATAGTGCATCCAGGGTCTAAGAGTCCCATTTTATAGATGTTAAATAGATCAATATCTACTATTAATTACAAACCGGGTACATAGTACCTATCTTGTCTGAGATTAAATACAAATAGTTCATGGTTTCAAGTAAAAACTTACCACTTTCACAGAAATCATGGTGGGAAAGTCACTACGCATCTTCAAGATCTTCGATGTCTATAGCTTTGGGTACCACCCAGATGATCAGAAAAAAATTCACGATAAAGTATACGATAAAGTGTGCGATTTTGCAAATTTCCTCGTGAATATTGGAAGAAAGTTCACGAGGAAATGTGCGATTTTGCAAATTTCCTCGTAAATATTTGAAGAAAGTTCACGATAAAATGTGCGATTTTGCAAATGTGATCGTGAATATTGCAACAAAGTTCACAATAAAATATACGATTTTGCAAATCGTGAAACAAAATTCACAATAAAATATGCGAATTTGCAAATCTCATCGTGAATCGTGTTTGCAAATTCACGAATTTGCAAATCTTATCGTGAATCGTGAATGCAAATTCACGATTCACGATGTCCCTTCAGGGCCACCATAGATTAGCGACCCTCTTCCCATATTATTATTAGCGACCCTCTTCTTGGATTATGAATAGCGGTCCTTATGAATAATGAACCTTATGAATAGCGACCCTCTTCCCAAATTATGAATAGCGATCCTTATGAATAGCGGTCCTTATGATTAGCGGTCCTTTTGACTAGCGGTCCTTATGACTAGCGAGTGGACCCCACAACCCCCCCCCCCCCCTCGAAAAAAGAAAAAAAAAGAATAAAGAAAGCAAACAAATATTGCCTTGGAATCGCACCCACGACAATTAGACAATTACATCTCGAGTCACAAGTTGTACGACGACAATAACCCTTATTCACTTGACAGATTGAAAAAATTATGGTATATGTTGATGCGCGGCAGACTAATCACAATTGTATAGAGACACACTATAGTTCCTAAATTCATATTGTTGGATGACTAAGACCAAATATCTTTTAGAGCATAACCTCAGCTATAACATATCAAAATCTGGGAGAAAATTGATGGAAAATAAGCGAGATATGGTCGGAAGTCGCTGTAATCGATTTCAAAATCGATTAATATCGGTTACAATTCGCATTTTCAACATATTCGCATTCACAATTTTGTTGTGAGGTAATGAAAAACTGAATGTCGAATTGGAGATAACATGCAATTGTAATGGCAGAATGAACTTTATTTGGTCAAAATCGGTCCAGAAACGGCTGAAATATCAATAAATATATCTGATCTTATAATTATTTGGGGCCCAAATAATTAGATGATTTTTCAAAAAATGTAAACAATACTTGCACTTGTTCAAAATTGTCGATAGCAATTTTTAAATAGTTGTTGATGATCTCTCTACCTAATCATTATTTCAAAAAACTTCACATGCATAATTTTGTATGAAAAATGGTTGAAATCAATACCTTTTTAGAGAGCTCCTTCTTGTGTTTGAATGGTTCTTTTTTTTTTAATGATAACGGGCTTTTTACTTTGTCGTTTGTAATTTTGTATACCTTTCGAGCATGGTGGAGTAATAACTATTAGTTTATAATTTTACTGTCCAGGTTTGGTTACTTAAAGGGACTTAGTAACATTGTCCAAATCCTCAAATAAAATTTTAATTCTAGCGGTTCCCTCATACCTTGTTGTATACGTATTAACAATAAAATCACGGAACAGGTTTCGGTTTTTCAAATTTCCCTTTCGTTACAAAGATATGTACGATCGAAGTATTCAGATAAGAAGAACTCCGGTGGAGTTTTGAAACCGTGTACAGAGTGAGTGCAGTGAGTTAGTGAATATCACTTTGCATTTTCGCTCATTACTTGGCCATGCAATGTCTATTTGGCTTAATATTTTCACACAATACACTGTGGACATATGAGATAACAAACAATATACATTGCATCAACCATTCATCACTTTTTGCACATGTCAACAAAGTTACTAGATCCCTTTAAGTTCAGCCTTACCAAAACTGTACTACCCATTTAACCATCAATATGATGGCATCATAACATTTACTTAGCATACATTAGGTTTGAATTAGTATCTACAACGCATAATCTTTCCAAATATTAGCATGACATTGGGGGTTTATGGACTTTAAACAAAGTTATGGCCGAATTACAAAAAGTATGTTTTTACCATATTTTGCCAATTTGCGTGCGCGCGTAATTTTGACTTTTACGCGCGCGTACTCCGTTATTATGAGTCAACAATGACTCAAATTAGTAGGGTGTGTTGAGGTAAGTATTCGAATTCTATGTTATATTTATCACTTCATCACAGGACCACTACATCTACTACAGGGATGCTATCCGATAAGATAATCTTTGACCTAGCCAGACAAGTCCCGAATAAAACGATGTATGACCTGGGCGTCGCTCTAGGGACGTCCTGTCACGAGACAGACGCCTTGTTGTTCAAACACCGGAATGACAGCGAAATTGCTGCGACGGAGATTCTAATGAAGTGGAAGGAGTGGCATGGCGCTGAACCTAGGCAGAGAGAAAAGCTGCTTGACATCTTAGAGTCGATTGGACTAGAGATACTGCTTACTGAGAGAACATCAGGGGTCACTGCAAGGTAAGACGATTACTGATTGTAAACAGATGTTAGTCCGAATGTGGTGGTAGGGGAGGGGGGGGGGGGGGGACTACAATTTATTTCGATGGTGTGTAACTCAGATAAGCCTAAAGCTGCTGGGAACATGATTTATTTTGATCTCCGGCGTGTACAATATATCTGTATGTACTAAATAAATGTCGCTCCTTCAAGCCCGTCATATATGCCAATTCCCTCAGCACAAAGCTGAATGCACACTAACAATAGCGCGCGTATTGCTCGTTGTTCGACGCTTTAACGGGCAGTACGTGCAATTTACCACGCACTGACTTGGTTCCATTATTGACAAAAAAGGGAACCTGACACGGTGTCACTAAAAGCGCTCTAAAACAAAAACTACATGACCAAAATGACTATTCTTGGTATCGTTTTTCATTGGAAAAGACACCGTATCCGATGGACATAGTCATGTTGTTACTTTATTTTGGGGAGGTGTCCCGTTCCGTTTTTGGGGGCCACCCTGTATATGAGCAAGTAAGGTGAAATATGAAAGCTGTCACCCTAAACTACTTGTTACAAATATGGTACAGTTTGAATGTATGTTAATTTGTATACAATGAGACATATTTCGAGATCAACTGAAGGGAAATGGATCAGAAGGCAATACATCTTCCCCTAAAATAACCTAACTTACTATTCACATCATCAGTTTAGTGTTTCTTTCTAACTGTACCATTATTGTTGAGACACACGGTATAAGTGTCAGCAACAACCCTCCAAGAAATTTAGAGCCAGTTCGTATTACGTGAACTTTATTTGTTAGGGTGTGTCGTGTTGTCTAATGACTTGTCAGACTTCATCATTATAAACAATATTTGCAATTCGCATGATTATTTGCAAGTACGAGCAAATTCACCGTAGGACCCATGAAGACGGAGGAGCATTATGATGAGATGATCATGGGCCGAGCAATGGAGGTGCTACATAAGGTTTATTTTATGTATTTATTTATTCTCCACTCATGGGATATATTGCCCTTGTCAGCTACAAGCTGTCTATCAAAGGGGTCCAGGCCAAGGTTAAAAAAGCATACACTCGTAATAATACATGGAAAACGACAAGTAAAATCACAAGAAGTAAATAAATAAAAAAACAATTACAAAAAATATATCTACATCAAAATATATCTGCCAAAATCCAAACAAAAACAAAAACAAATAAAGAACTACTAGTACGAGGGTAAAAAAAAAAAAAAAGGCGTGTGGGGAGGGGAAAGAAAACACAGAAAAGGGGGTCTTTTAGATTAAGGTTAATAGGTTGAATATGTTACGTTTGTCTGCTAAGAATGGTCAGGATGATGGGGTTACTTTTTATGTGTCGCTTAAATGTTTCAATTTTAATACAGTAGTGGGCTTAGGATAATTCAACTCATTCCAAACCTTGCCTCCCCTCTATCGGGGGAGGGGGGGGGGGGGGGGCGATAGATAAGGGATCGTTTCCCGTAATTTGCCTTTGGTTGAGTAATAGACCGGCAGCCCAGAGGTCTTTTGTGCATCGAAAAGCGTACTGATTGTTGAACATATGAATATTTAGAGGAGAATGTAACAAATCCAAAAATATGAGTCTCCCTGGGTGTATCCGTGGATAAAGGGGTCCTTTGCGCCTCCAAAAGTTCGCCCCTGGGGATTGTCCGATGCTTCTATTTTGTGCGATTGAACCGTGTTAATCGTCGCTCACGGCTCATCACGGCGGGGTAAGCGCATCGTAGACAATGGAGAAATCACTCATGCATGTTACCTTTTTCGAACATTTTACGTTGGCTGTTTTGAAAGACGAAATACACGTTGATTCATTGGGGATTATATCCAAAACCTCTTGCAACTTAACAAATATGTCTTACAGATTACAGAATACATATGGATATGCAAAGGCCATATAAATACATTTAAATGAACCCCATCACCAAAACAAGATAAAACAGGGCTTCCACTTACAAATTAATGTTAAGACATTACATAAACACCCGTCTCGAAAATAGCCGAATGCAGAGGAACCAATATGAGCGCATGGCATAGCGACAGGGCACACACAACACACACACACATTCACCTATGGTCATGCGTCAATAGGTCGCCTCATTTTGCGTTACAAGCCGATTTGAGATCCTGCGAGAGAATGTCTATTGTCCTCTACATGCAGCGATGGCGCCAATACACACATAAAACTGACCTTTACGTCATAGGTGTGCAGCGATCGTGTCGTATGGGTTCATTTATAACATTTACGTACGGAAATACAATTTCTGAAAGTGGAAGGTCATTTTTGTAAAAACAACTTTGACGAGTCGATCTTCAACATTCAGAGGTAACTGTAGGGTAATTTAACGGATGACATTTGTATCCAATATGTATTCTGTAATCTGTAAGACATATGTGTTAAGTTGCAAGAGGTTTTGGATATAATCCCCAATGCATCAACGTGTATTTTGTCTTTCAAAACAGGCAACGTAAAATGTTCGAAAAAGGTAACATGCATGAGTGATTTCTCCATTGTCTACGATGCGCTTACCCCGCCGTGATGAGTTGTGAGCGACGATTAACACGGTACAATCGCACAAAATAGAAGCATCGGACAATCCCCAGGGGCCAACTTTTGGAGGCGCAAAGGACCCCTTTATCCACGGATACACCCAGGGAGACTCATATTTTTGGATTTTGTTACATTCTCCTCTAAATATTCATATGTTCAACAATCAGTACGCTTTTCGATGCACAAAAGACCTCTGGGCTGCCGGTCTATAAATCTTATGTTATTTGAACCAGTCCTTGTACAAAATACTGATTTACGGAATACAAAGATGCAGCTAACTAAGGTTAAGTGGACAAATCTCATGAGCAGATCGATACATTGTACAAACCAATTGTTTATACCATCGTATATACAGTTTGGCAAAAACAAAACGAAACGGGTCACTTTCCAATATATAGTACCAAAATGTTTATGTCCATCGGATAGGGTGTCTTTTCCAATGAAAAAAAATACCAAGAATTGTAATTTTGGTTGTGTAGTTTTTGGTTTAGTACGCTGTGAGTGAGACCATGTCAGGTGCCCTTTTTTGTCAATTTGTACTTAGTCACTGCTAGTTAAACTAGTTAAACTCCCTGCCCGCAATACTACTGAACGACCATGCCCATTTTCTCGGCACGCGGCTGAGTGCACACTAATAATGACGCGCGTTGTAAACGCTATGAAAGGCGGTGCGTGCGAGTTATCAAGCACTGGCTTGGTGAAAATTGACAAAAAAAAGAACCTGACAAAAGACAAGAACTACACGACCAAATTTACTGTTCTTGGTATCGTTGTTCATTTGAAAAGACACCCTTTCCGATGAACATAATACACGTGTTACTATATTTTTGGAAGTGCCCAGCTTCGTTTTTGGGGCAAACCTGTATAAGCGTTCTAATTTCAAAGGATCATACAAACTATTTGAGGGATACATATAATCAAAATTCATAACAATACGAAGTGATCGATTTTGTAATACTTGCAATTAATTGAAATTAGTATTTTAAGCATTTGCCCAGACCACACTACAATAATAATTAAATAATTGATTTATAAGAAAGTCAGAGCCGTGCACTGACTTACATATGAACGTATTCTTTTTAAAAAAGTATACACATTTGATTACTTTCCTCTTCACATGATCAATTGATCTTACATAACATATTTCTTGCACGAAAACCACAAGTGCGAGACATTCATTTGAAGGGCAGCGCAAATCGGAAAGTTTACCCCCAGTTTTTACTCTGTGTTATATTCCATCATCTCAGGACCACTACAGCTGCTACAGGGATGTTATCTGATAAGATAATCGTGAACGTAGCAAGACAGGTCCCGTATAATAAGCTTCATTACCTGGGCTTTGAATTAGGGAAGTCCTGGTACGAGACAAACTACGTATTGGACAAACATATGCATGACACCAAGAAGGCTGCGACAGAGATTCTCACGGCGTGGAAAGAGAGGAATGGCGCTGGACCTAGGCAAAGAGAGAAGCTGGATGACATCTTAGAGTCGATTGGACTAAAGATTCTGCGTACTGATAATACATCAGGGGACACTGAAAGGTAAGCCGATATATGATTCTAAACAGTAAGTTGATAGGGCCGAACGTGGGTAGTCACTAAACACTATTTTCAGGGGGGTGTGCTTCAGACAACTCTAAATCTTGGGGACATGATATATCTTGATCTCCAAAGTGTACAGTTGTATCTGTAAGTACCAAACAATGTTGTGGTGAGGTATGGAGTATATTGAATAAATCGATATAATTATACAGACTGTCCCAGAAAAAACGAGACCTGATTTCATGGCAGAAATTTTCTGTTAAAATGAATCATTTCTTTGATAAGATATACATGTATGACAAGCTCTGTTTCTCTCCTTTCATTTGATGTACAACTTAGGGTTGGAACTGAGCTATTTCCTAATGAGAGTACATCAAGGTTCACTACAAAGTAAGTCAATAGATTATTATACCAAATTGTGTTTAACGTATTGGGCTGACTGGGGGGGGGGGGGGGGGGATGTGGCCATAGACGGGCTCAACACGAAACAAATTTGCTTTGAACGGTCAACCCAAATGCTATGGGCATGGAAACAAAATTATAGGATAACTTGCGTTCTAAGATTTGTATAACACAGAACTTGCCTATGCTCTATTGTTAAGTGCACACCCTAATCTTTAAGAGTGGGCCATTTGTGTCTCAATATATTCCTTTCAAATCCCCAAATAGCATGTTAACTGTGGGTTTCCAAGTAACGTGGCAATTGTTAATCATGACATTGACACCGGTTATACTCCACTGCTACTTTGGGGGTAAAGCTTAGTTACAAATAAGTTTTGATTTCTGAAGTTTATAACTTATGACCTACATTAGTATGGACAAAAAACTGCCATGAGTGTCACATATATGGTTTGACTACGACCAATTGATCTGCGTGTACAACATAGTGACATACACTAACTGACGGAAAACTGGCCCCGCAGCTGGCGACCAAGCACATCGCGAAATGTATATATCTTAATTGGTAGATAACGCACAATTGGAGTTCGTTTTTGCTCACCAAAAACGTAGGCGTTATGGGGATTACATGGGCAAACTTACCGATACTATTTTGAGAGTCAATATAGGGCCTAAAGGTTCAATTCTAGCATAATCTTCTTCAGAGGCTAACATAAAGCACATACAACTATATAATAAACATAATACAAACACAAGGGTAGAGAAATACAAGGGTAGAGAAAATGTGAATAAGAATAGGGGAGGCATGATGAAAGCAGTACCCTGAAACTTGGAAGACCATGAATGAGCAGGCTTATGAATAAGGGAGGAGAGGGAGGCATGAGAACAAAGGGATCCCATGACTGGCCAAATTGGCCACAGTGGATTAATAGGGGTTGGGGGGGGGGGGGGGGTGGGGTAAACAAAGAGGTGCTTATGTGAATGATGAGGTAGGATAATGTTTTGAATATGCAAATGAAGAGTTTCATCGCAAAACGCAATAAGTGACAAATCCAAAATTTCTGAGTTACTCTAACTACACTAAAGCTGTTGGATAGCTCCATTTGAATCTGAAATCAGTTAAAAAAAAAAAAGATTTATAACTTCCGTTATGAAGAGTTCAAAATTGATTTTTTTTTTGCAAAACGCGTTAAGTGCTCCGTTTCTTTGCAAAACGCGTTATATACATGCAGCCAATTAGCGCATGCGCATTTCGTTTCCTCAACGAAGTTTGAAAAGGGTGGGCGGTCGGTCAGTCGGTCGGGCGGTCGGTCGGTCGGTCCGTTGCAAAAAGTTTGTGGAGCGAACTACTTTTTTTTCTTTCTTTCAGGGCGGTTAGATAAGGCGTTGCCATGGTAACCACAATTTTGCACCAAAATATGAAAATCTTGTGGAGCGAACTATTTTCACAGTTTTTGAGCAATTTTGATGAAATTTGGTACACTTAATGTTATTGGTGTAAGGGTGTGCAATACACATTTGATGTGAATGTTAGATAAGGCGTTGCCATGGTAACCACAATTTTGCACCAACAATATGAAAATCTGTGGAGCGAACTACTTTTACAGTTTTTAAGAAATTTTGATGAAACTTGGGACACTTTATGTTCTTGAGGTAAGGGTGTGCAAGACAGATTTTT
This sequence comes from Echinarachnius parma, assembly GCA_037951105.1. Lineage (NCBI taxonomy): Eukaryota > Metazoa > Echinodermata > Echinoidea > Clypeasteroida > Echinarachniidae > Echinarachnius > Echinarachnius parma. Next base: position 65,711 of record JBAMJV010000271.1, on the reverse strand, counting down.
TGTGAATATTAGATAAGGCGTTGCCATGGTAACCACAATTTGCACATGATTTTCATAATTTGGGTGTAAATTGTGGTTACCATGGCAACGCCTTATCTAATATTCACGAACAATCTGTCTTGCACACCCTTACCTCAAGAACATTCAGTGTGTCAAGTTTAATACAAATTGCTCAAAAACTGTGGAAGTAGTTCGCTTCACAAAATTTTCATATTTTTGGTGCAAATTGTGGTTACCATGGCAACGCCTCATCTAATATTCTCAAAAATGTGTCTTGCACACCCTTACCTCAAGAACATTCAGTGTGTCAAGTTTCATAAAAATTGCTCAAAAACTGTGGAAGTAGTTTGCTCCACAAGATTTTCATATTTTTGGTGCAAAATTGTAGTTACCATGGCAACGCCTTATCTAACATTCACGAAAAAATGTGTCTTGCACCCCCTTACCCCAAGACCATTCAGTGTGCCAAATTTCATCAAAATTGCTCAAAAACTGTGAAAGTAGTTCGCTCCACGAGATTTTCATATTTTTGGTGCAAAATTGTGGTTCCATGGCAACGCCTTATCTAACCGCCCTGAAAGAAAGAAAAAAATTACTTCGGGACACGTATGACTTATTATTCCCATGCTAAGCTAAAATTGATATCCAAAGATACCTAAATTATAATGGTGCATTGCATTTTTTGATATATTGCGTTTTGCAAAAAAACAGAGACTTGGATATATTGCGTTTTGCAAAAAAATTATCATAAATCATGAATTTTGGAAAAAAATTATTTCCTCTGATTTGAATTGTATACGTCATATGGGGTGTCCATATAGGTAGATACTTTTTATTCACGTTTCGAAAATTATAGTCTTTTTTATCTAGTTACAGCAGAAAAAGCTATTTATCTCAGCTCGGTTCAAATGTATATTGCGTTTTGCGATGAAACTCTTCAAATACTGCATTCTGTTCAACTCAAGATTCTGGACCCAGTGAACATTAAAGGTTGCATTAAAAAAAAGTACAACACAATTCAAATCCTGATATCGGTTTTAGAAAATGTTTACTATCAAACTCAATTGTTTTGGTATTGACTGCAGTGGATACAATCTTTAAGAACGTTTGTAAATATAAGGGTTTTCACATAATCGTACATTTCTTAGGGTAGGTGAAAATTCAGCTCGCATTAAACGCTCTCTTTCCATAAGTGTTTGTTTTGATTACCAAAAATTAGGGGGATAACTGGTTTGACATAAGGATACGTATCAGTCTTCACACAAATCATTCTTGCTAGAATCCAAAGACAGCTTGATGAAAATCAGTTGAAAAGAAGAGGCAAGCTTTCCAGCAGGATTCAAAACATCACATCATCTAAATACACACCTTGAGACAGATCATTGGAAAGGCGAAGGAATGTCGTTTCAACATCTGTCTAGGATTCTTGGATTACGAGAAAGCATTTGATAATTTAGACTACCAGTCTCTATTAGACGCTTTGGAGAAAATAGAAACACGATGAGAAAACCATCCACCTCATCAAGCTATTAAAAACAATCCTAGCGCCAATTAATTCATCTGGAGAAATACTATAGGTTTTCCAGCTCAATTTGACACTTTTTTAATCATTGGTATCGGTCTTTCAAATTCTGAATTAGTGCAAACGAATTCTTGCATACGCATAAGCTTTCGTGAATAGACACAGGAGTTCATTTAAACCGCCGTCACACCTAGCTACGCTCTCGCGCCGCTTGCACTGCGCTCCTAATCCCCATTCATAAAATTGGAAGCGTGTGGAGGACGTGGGGAGAGCGGCGTTCATTGTTCGCTATTGTTTAGATCGTACACTTTTCTTGGCCGATCTCGCGGCGCTCGCACTGCGTCCAAATTAAATTAGCAAATTGGCAACGCAGTGGGCAATGAATGGGAAGATTATCTCACATGCGTCAATAGATATCCTTCCATGAATGCACAGACAATAGCTCGCTGAACAAAATAGCAGGACGTAGGAGTTCGGCGTTCGCTTTCGACATGAAGAAAACGAACGTGGCTCTTCGGCGACCTAATCTTTTGTTCAGGGGCTATTGTATGTCCATGCATGGGAGGATATCTTTTCACACAAGTGTCATAATCTTCTCGTTCATTCCCAAGTTGAACAAAAGACATTCTTGCACATCTATTCCAGCACTTGTGATCTGCTAGGGGACGCTATATATAGATTGCGAAGCTTGGCACGTTTCAACTATAAAGGTAAAATGATGTCACAAGTTAAAATGGCATGTCCGGGCAAAAATACATTTGGGGAAAACTCAATTTCTGGCTAAAACGTGGCATGGCGGCATAAAACTTATATGAGGCTCCAATGAATGGGGACATAGCCTACGCACACCCTATGTATGCATTATGAACACAGATTTCCCGCAAATATATAATTGTTTTGTTCCAAATCTCGGCGACACGTTCCCAACGTGCACCCCCCCCCCCCCCCCCCCCTCCACCACGATCTTCATACACAGACCATCGATATACATTTTCATATCGATGGTTCAGACACCCGCAGTTCCCCAAAAGTTATGTTTTCAAATTTAATTTGTCTGAATTGCATAATAACAATCATAATATGATACTACTACTTCTACTACTACTACTACTAATAATAATACTAATAACAATAATAACCCTCTCCCTTGCTTAATCCCCATCCACACCACTTTTCAAAACAGATCTACGCCAAGAGCATGCGTAGTGTGCTAGTAGGAAACGCTCTGAGTGTGTTCAACTACATGCGTACATTGTATAGGATCGCAGAGAGCTTAGCGAGAGCGTAGAGCAAACGGCTTCGTCTCATTGTTATGATCTATTTTTATAGATCACGGAGCGTGCACAGTAAATAGCTTGGAAAGCGTACGGAGAGCGTGGTAAGATCGTGGTAAGAGCGTGAACGAGCTACCATTGTGTCATTAATCGCTCGATTTGTCGGCGCTTCCCCTGCGCTTTGATTAAAATGTGTTTTTTTTCTTCTAAGTACGAGAACGCAGGAGAAGCGTGGCTTGGGTGTGACGGCACCATTATGGGCACTCGAATTCGCGAATGTGCAGCCAATTGTCAACTTGATGCATACAAATTAGCGCGTCATGCCCTTTCGCGAATTCGAATGACCGAAGAGGTGCCAGCGTAAACTACGTGCCAATTTGAATGACTATTGTTGACAAGATATGCTCTTTGTTCAAATTCACTTTCTCTGACGTATTTTTGAACGTCTCCTTACGAATTCGAACGCTGCTTCGACACGGAGATCGCATCACTTTATACATATCAATTTATCAATATACCATAAATACTACTAGTTGATGAAATGTATACTATGATACAGAATTCACATGTTTAAAAAAAAGACAATCGCTTTGAATTTACCCACATAGACTCACTTTCTATTATTTTGTTGTTGAATCTGCTGCTATGTCAGTGGTTACGTAACCCACTTGTTATAGTGCACGCCCAAATGCGCTCGGATGACATTTGATATGAAAGAGTTGACATATGGCAGCCTACATTGGCCAGTCTAAACAATTTATAGTGGCTTCAACAACATGGATAATTGCCATTATTAGTGATACCCATGTGGAAATATATGGGACTAGAAGTGACAGGAATTATGCACTTATCAGTTTCAGTTACTATGCAGAAATGCCAGAATTGTATTCCCCTTTACGTAGTCTAACCGGTTTGTTGGGATGTACTGTATATATAACGGAATATATATTTAGCAAATAACCATTGACTGGGAGGGTGATGGCAAAACTATACGTGCCGAGTTGATCTGCGAAGGTAACTATCATGCCGAGGCGTAGTTTGTATCCATCACCCGATAAGGAGATTTGGTTATTTCCTTTATATCCCTCATATTATTTTGATCACAAACGACCTATAACTAACACAAAGGGCTCAAAAGTTTGGAATTTTGAGCAATTGATAGAGTCTTTTATTTTAATTTTGTCAATTCTGCACACTCATGAACAAGATTCATGATTAAATGTCAAAGACGCTTATACCATTGTCTATTAAGCGTAGCCGCGCGTAAACTTTGCGCACCAGCGCGCTACCTTTCTGCGTACTAACGCGCGCACGCGTACTTGCGCGCGCAAAAGTGTTCTCATTGGCTGCCGCTGCGTTCTCGGTTGTCATGGGAACAAAACAACTCGTTTGTAAACGTTCGGTGATTCCTAATTTACAGGTTGTTAACAACGTGCCCTATGATATCACATGCGTATCAGCAATTAACTATACCACCGAGGGCCAAAAAGTTCGTTACCCCCGACAAAAAAAGGTACTGTACCAAAGTACTATACCTCTCTGTGCGATGTATGGGAGAAACTATACTTTGACACGTGACTGCGTTTCGACCAATTACATGGCTAGAACATTCGTATGAGGGATATTATATATGTTACTGATCTATCAAATGTAAGTAATAAGATATGCTAATAGTAAGATTTCCACATAATGGAATATATTAAGCAAAAAATCATCGACTGGGAGAGTGATGGCAAAACTATACATGCCGAGGTGATCTGCGAAGGTACTGTCATGCCGAGGCATGCCGAGGCCCAGTTGATGGTTATTTGCTTAATATATTCCGTTATGTGGAAATCTAACTATTAGCACATCTTATTACTTACATTTGATAGATCAGTCACATATATATATATTTATATCCCTCATAAGAATGTTCTAGCCATGTGATTGGTCGAAACGCAGTCACGTGTTAAAGTATAGTTTCTCCCATACATCGCACAGAGAGGTATAGTACTTTGGTACAGTACCTTTTTTGTCGGGGGTAACGAACTTTTTGGCCCTGCTTACGGTGGTATAGTTAATTGCTGATACGCATGTGATATCATAAGGCACGTTGTTAACAACCTCTAAATTAGGAATCAGCGAACGTTTACAAACGAGTTGTTTTGTTCCCATGACAACCGAGAACGCAGCGGCAGCCAATGAGAACACTTGTGCGCGCGCAAGTACGCGTACGCGCGTTAGTACGCAGAAAGGTAGCGCGCTGGTGCGCAAAGTTTACGCGCGGCTACGCTTAATAGACAATGGTATAAGCGTCTTTGACATTTAATCATAAATCTTGTTCATGAGTGTGCAGAATTGACAAAATTAAAATAAAAGACTCTATCAATTGCTCAAAATTCCAAACTTTTGAGCCCTTTGTGTTAGTTATAGGTCGTTTGAGATCCAAATAATATGAGGGATATAAAGGAAATAACCAAATCTCCTTATCCGGTGATAGATACAAACTATACGTTGCCTCGGTGATCTGCCGAGGCGTAGCCGAGGCATGATAGTTACCTTCGCAGATCACCTCGGCACGTATAGTTTTGCCATCACCCTCCCAGTCGATGGTTATTTGCTTAATATATATTCCGTTATATATACAGTACATCCCAACAAACCGGTTAGACTACGTAAAGGGGAATACAATTCTGGCATTTCTGCATAGTAACCGAAACTGATAAGTGCATAATTCCTGTCACTTCTAGTCCCATATATTTCCACATGGGTATCACTAATAATGGCAATTTTCCATGTTGTTGAAGCCACTATAAATTGTTTGGCCACTGTAGGCTGCCATATTTCAACTCTTTTATATCAAATGTCATCCGAGCGCATTTGGGCGTGCACTACCGTGCGTCCCAAAAAAAAACTATACACTTTTGAAATGGCTGCCGAATAAAAAATATATGATTTTGGGGGAAAAGTTTTATATGTATGGAAAGCTCATAAACTCAACTTTCATATGACACCAAAAAGTCCGAAAATAATTCATGCTTGGGTGAGCACTGCTCACTTTTGTAAAGGGTATGAAAATTAGGTTGCGCAGGAATTAGCCTTCCAATTTGTGAGAGGTAAATCCTTAGGAGCTTACGGAATTGAGGATGATATGACCAATTTATGATCAATTGTGATGAGTTTGGGTTTGCTGAGTGAAATTTGTGGTTTATGGGATTAACATTTTATGCATGAGTGAACAGGAATTGCATTTATTATTGTAGCATTGTAACTTTCTCTGGTAGACTCAGTGGTGTGTTCATGGGAGTCAGGACGGGGTGATGGTACATGGTGCAGGGGAGGTGAAATGTAGGGTAGGACTTTGTTGGGTAGATGGGATAAGGGTCAAGAGGACATGTATGCCCCTCCCCCCCCCCCCCCTCCCCTCTCTCTCTTTCTCTCTCTCTCTTCCTGGGTGTGCTTGTGCATATCTCGACAATTCATATTCGTTGGTCTCCACTCCAAAATATCCAGACCGCCTTCCCTTATCCCGAATTCTACCTACATTTCCCAAATTGGACTGGTTGCTATTATCCATTGACACCTGAAATCAATCACAATCTATCAGTCAATCAATCAATACCGCGAATTAGACAATCAACATTCAGCTATCATTCACTTAATCAACAATGTATCAGTCAATCGGTACATGTACATGTACCATCACCCCATCCTGACTCCCATGAACACACCACTGAGACTACCAGGGAAAGTTACAATGCTACAATAAAAAGAAATGCAATTCCTGTTCACTCATGCATAAAGGTTTGGTCTAATAAACCATAAAATTCACTCAGCAAACCCAAACTGATCGTAATTTATCATGAATTTATCATACCACCCTATATTTTGTAAGCTCCAAAGGACTTACCTCTCACACATTGGAAGGCTAATTCCTGCGCAACCTAATTGTCATACCCTTTACAAAAGTGAGCAGTGCTCACCCAAGCATGAATTATTTTCGGACTTTTTGGTGTCATATGAAAGTTGAGTCCATAAGCTATCCATACATATAAACCTTTTCCCCCAGAATCATATATTTTTTATTCGGCAGCCATTTCAAAAGTGTATATTTTTCAAAGGATTTACCTCTCACAAATTGGAAGGCTAATTCCTGCGCAACCTAATTTCCATACCCTTTACAAAAGTGAGCAGTGCTCACCCAAGCATGAATTATTTTCGGACTTTTTGGTGTCGTATGAAAGTTGAGTTTATGAGCTTTCCATACATATAAAACTTTTCCCCCAGAATCATATATTTTTTTATTCGGCAGCCATTTCAAAAGTGTATAGTTTTTTTTGGGACGCACGGTATAACAAGTGGGTTACGTAACCACTGACATAGCAGCAGATTCAACAACAAAATAATAGAAAGTGAGTCTATGTGGGTAAATTCAAAGCGATTGTCTTTTTTGAAACATGTGAATTCTGTATCATAGTATAAATTTCACCAACTAGTAGTATTTATGGTATATTGATAAATTGATATGTATAAAGTGATGCCTCAAATAGGTCGGTATAGCACTATAACGATATGAGAGCTAGAATGTCCTCGATCTCTGTCGTTATGTAAGTTATGTTATGTGAGTAACAAAAAGAGAGTCGTTTCTGTAGTTCTGCACAGGCTGTTCAAAAGGGGGTCGTCTCTGTCATAATGTTATTACGCAAAGTATCAAAAAAGGGGGTCGTAAATGCAGTTTGGCACGGGATGTTCAAAATGAGGTCGTCCCTGTTATAATGTTATTACGCAAAGTATCAAAAGGGGGGTCGTATATGTAGTTTGGCACGATATGTTCAAAAGGGGGTAGTCTCTGTTATAATGTTATACGCAAAGTATAAAAAAGGGGGTCGTCTATGTAGTTTGGCACGAGATGTTGAAAAAGGGGGTCGTCTCTGTCATAATGGTATTACATGTAGTATACAAAATGGGTCGTCTTTGTAGTTTGGCACGGGCTTTTCAAAATGAGATTATCTCTGTAGTTATGTTATTAATCAACGTATCAAAATGGGGTTATTATTGTAGTTTGGCAACGGGCTTTACAAAAGGTGGTCGTCTTAGTCGTAATGTTATGCAAAGTTTCTTAAGGGAGGTGCCTTTGTTGTTTATGTTACTACGCATATATTAAGTGACGATGTGTGATCGGGCTGTATGGGGATGGGGGAGGGGGCAATGATTTGGGGCACACTTTGTATTAATGTTTACACGGGTTTCCACTTTATATGCTTGTTATTGTTATTTTATTTGTTTTTCTGAAAAATATGCAGTACAAATTTTGAACTGACAAAAAACCATAATTAGGCTGCATGCATTAAGATTACATAACCAAAAAGAAGCTTGGGAACCAAGTAAAGGACATCGTAACTGTGTGCGCGGGAAGCGCACGGAAAAACCAAATTTGCAGTAAACTGCGATAATTCTTTGACGTTTGATACGATGAGTATTGAATTGTTTTCAGATTCCGTCATTTCGACATGTTACCGGCCAATTACCACTGTTGCAATTATCGGGTAGTAATCAGAAAATGTTCAAAGTGATTTTTAGGTTCATAGCGTATAATATAAGTATGATGAAATCAGTCATGCAAACTATTTCGCCTTACGTAAAATGAAATATTTTTCCAACAGTGCATTATTTGAAAATTCAATCGTATACCAGTATACATATCATTGTAAGAACTTTCTAAATGATGTGTAAAGTTCGCTTTCGCAATCGAAAAGCCCTAATTACTAGATGCGCCTCACATAATCTAATTAAATTAGTCTGTAATCATATTGTTACTGTGGTCCTGGTCAACAACACTTGTAACAACTACCAGAAGGGCACTGCAAAGGCTTTTGTTTACCTGTCGTTTTTAACTTTGTGTTATATTTATTCTATCATCACAGGACGACAACATCGTCGGATTTGCTATCCGAAAGTACAATCTATGATTTAACCCAAAAAATCCCTCCTGATAGGGTTTATAGACTAGGCGCCGAGCTCGGGCTTACCTATACGGAGGTCAACAATATATTGATAAAGCGGCTTAGGAACACTGTAAGCGCTGCGTTGGAGATTCTCATGACGTGGAAGTTAACACATGGTGAAGGACCTGATCAGGCACGGGAACTTTGGGATATCTTTGACAGAGCAGGATTGGCAGGTTTACTCTCTGATGGAGGTGAGTAATACTGCAAAGGTTAATTTTAAAAGAGTTATCGCATCCATCTTATGACCCCCTCCCCCAGTGATTATAAACAATAGGAAACATAAGGGGCCATTTTGTGAAAAAAAAGAAAGAAATACATCAGGTGTGCCCCCAATCAGCTTTGTTGATGCAAACAGATTTTCAATTTTTTCAATTTATTTCCACTTGTAAAAAATGACAAATATACAATATGCATGAACATCAAATACATGATTGGTTACAATTAAATGAATAAACAAAACAAAAGTGGGGGAATCATAAAAAAGAACATAAAGGCTTGTAAAAATGATCAATTGCATTCATTTTAAAGCATATACTGTAAAATATTGACACTAACAAAAAAAAAATGCATTAAAGTAAGAGGAAAAATGTATTTAAGAAAGAAAAAAACACAAAACACAAAAAAAAAAAAAAAAAATGAAATTGCAATTACGAAACATTTTCATGTAAAGACACATCATTTGACAGTTAATTACCAATATCGACAAATAATTGTTTCTTTAATAGTCTTTTGAATTGACTTAAAGTTTTACAGTCCTTTAATAATGGTGGTAGTTTATTCCAGATGATAGTACCATGATAAAATATTGAAGATTGTGTTACTAAAGTGCGATTAAATGGAAGATGAATATTTTGGGCATTTCTTGTATTATACGTGTGAACTTGATTATTGCAAATAAAAAAATTCTTTAAATGCGACAGGGAGTAAATTATTAAACATTTTATAGATGAATATTGCAGTTTCTAAAAATATAGTTTCATTAATTGGTAAAATTGACATTTTTTATAAACAAAGGTGCACTAGGGGATAAAAAAGGCGATTCGGTTATCAATCTTATTGCACGTTTTTGCAGTTTATGTATTCGCTCAGTATTTTTCTTGGAAGTAAAACCCCATACAATACTACAATAATTAATGTGCGATGATATAAGTGAATGATATAGCATTTTCAAAACTGTTTGAAGCAAAAAATGTAATTTATAAAGTATTCCTTTTTTCGTGCAATAGTATTACATACATAATTTACATGTTGATTCCAAGATAATTTTTCATCTAAATGCACCCCTAAAAACTTTGTACTAGACACTATCTATTTTATTATTCCTATAATATAAATCAGAATTGCAATTAGTTATATTTCGAGTTCCAAAAATAATATAATTAGTTTTATCAACATTTAAAATCAATTTATTTACTTTCATCCAGTTACTTATTTTTCTCTAATTGAAGATTAACCAAATTAAATAAAGTTTGGAGATCATTTCCTTTACAAAAAACACTAGTGTCATCCGCAAATAATATATAACTTGAATCTTGAGTTGAATGTGGTAAATCATTTATATAAATCAAAAATAAAAGAGGACCCAATATGGATCCTTGTGGTACTCCGCATTTAATTGTTTTTAATTGGGACTGTACTCCATTAATTGATGTCAATTGTTTACGGTCTGTGAGATAACTTAATAATAATTGAAGTGGTTTGCCCCTAATACCATAATGATTAAGTTTATATAATAATATAGAGTGATCAATAACATCAAATGCCTTAGTCAAATCTATAAAAAAAGTTATTGCATATTCTTTATTATCAATGGCTTTATTTATATTATTTATCAAGTTTAAGAGAGCAGTACTAGTCGAATGCCCTTGTCTAAATCCATATTGATTTTTTAAAAGAATATTATACCTATTAATAAAGTATATTAATCTATTATAAATACATTTCTCTACAATTTTAGAAAATATGGGTAATACTGAAATTGGTCTATAATTATTTACATAATTTTTACTGCCTTTCTTATAAATTGGAGTTACTCTAGCAATGTTCATATTCATTGGAAATGAACCATCTGAGATACATTCATTAAAATTAAAAATTATTGGTTCACAAATTAAAGTAATTACATATTTCACTACTTTTATATCAATATTATCTATCCCAGGGCTAGTATCATTTTTCATATTTTCTACTATTTTAATTATTTCATTTTTTGTTACTGGATTAAAAAATATAGAATTATTATTTCGACACTTCAAGTATTCTTTAAAATTTGAATCTACTTCCTCATTACTAGAATCTTGTACATTTAAACCAATATTTACAAAAAAATCATTAAAAACATTAACTATTTCTTCCTTATTTTCAATTATTCTACCTTCTATATCAAGAGCTTCAATATTACAATTTCTCTTTTTATGTTTTATTTATAAGAGAGTCTATAACTTTCCATGTAGATTTAATATTATATTTTACTTTATCAAACTTACTCTTATAATGTTTTCTTTTGACCTGTCTTATCTTTAAAGTAACATAATTACGAAACTTCTTAAATTTATCCTCATATACAGTTTTAGTTTTTTAAATACTTTTTATATAAAGTGGATTTTTTACGACACAATCTTTGCAACTCTTTAGTCATCCATGGAGTCTTATTGCTATTCAGTTATTAAAGGGAAACATTTTTCATATTTTACTTTAAATATTCTCAAAAAATTATTATATTTACTATCGACATTACCATGTCATATATGACTTTCCCATTGAATATTACGTAACTCTATAACAAATAAATTCAAGTTTACTTCATTTATATCACGCCTTAAAAATGTAAAAGATGACCTTTTCTTAACATCATTATAGAACGGAAATATTGCAAAAACTGGGAGGTGATCACTACTAATCCACGAACAAAAGGAAGATTTGTAAAGAAGTTTCACTGAAGATTCACTGTTGCAAGTATAAATAAACAAAGTTGAATAGCAAGAGTCTGATCAACATGTAGCACAAACTTCTATGTATGGGACCAGTAGAGAAAATCAGGTTCAATAATGTTTCACTGTCCCATTTTTTCGACCCAAAATTTCACTAGAAGAATCCCAATCTGTAGTTACATTTTCACATCATTTGAAAGGTCCTTGGACAAAGTTCATATCAGTTTATAGAAACCTCAAGTAGATGTAACTTTTCCACGATTTTCCACAATTTCTGCAACGTCTGGAGCATGACATACCTGCAACCTGCTATGACTTTATATAATTTATGATGAAGGGTTGATGAAGTGTGTATGTTTGTGATCTGATATCACCACTAAGTGATGTGTGAACATTCCGCTGTAAAGTGCACTTCACACAGTTGACAGATTTTCATATCCAAACACTTTAAATGTATCATAACTGTATTTTTAATGAAAACCACACCCTGTCCGGAGCGGTTCTAGGACTACTACCCCTAGACAATGAATTTCCGAATGATTCCACCAGGAACAATAACCCCCGGACAGCTACCATCCGAACAATTACCTCGAAGGATGGTTTCCCCCCCCCCCCCTCCCCCCCCCAGGATAATTTCTCCCCAAGACAATTCCCCCTAGACCATATAATTACTATAATATAAAGACTAGAGAGGGAACTCTGCCAAAAGTTCGTCAAATTAGAAGCTCTCTATTTTTGTCTTGCATATTCATGAAGCGCCGGATGATTTAATTTAATGTAATTTTTCATGTAAAAGTTCTTGAAGTGTTTTTAAACTGTTACAGCAGCAAAATTATTCTGAGCATGCGCAGTTCAGCTCGCGCACTGTATATGATTTGCATATTTTCCTACACACGTTCTCCATAGCATATTATTATTATTCATGAGATGTTTTGTTTTCTCATAAAAGCACGTGTATAGTGTTCACATGATTGTATGTATTCCTAAAATGTTGATTATGCTCCATATTTTGTTTTCTCCTACCACCAGTAAAGTTTACTGTACATAGCTATCATTGGCTTTGAGTTGAGATATAGGCTCCACTTCCCTTTTATACTGAAGACAAACATCCTACTGTGCAAAATTGTACTTATTGATTAGGCAATTAAATGGTTCAGATTGTTTTCTGTATTGTCAACAAGACTAGAGATCAGCAATTAAGTTTTTGACCCCCCCCCCCAAAAAAAAATAATACAACAACAACGACAACAACAATATTAAATGAATAAATTCAAAAGGTAACTACTACTAGTTCTGTCATGTCACATGCATCATAGACCGATGAATCAGCCCTTCTCCTCGTTTGTTGTTTCACTCATCACTTCAAAAAAGACTGATGTTCGTAGTATACAGTTGTGTGACGAGACTGAGTTGAGCGTGTGCGCCTTGACTACCATTGCGATCTAGCGAACGCGTACCATGCAGGGGCCGCGGAATGGTTTCGAAAGTGGAGGGGGGGGGGGGGGATGGGGGCTGACCACTATTATTTTGATAATTGTTATTTTATTATTATGTATTTTATTGATTAAAGCCCAAAAAAGTCGAGGGGGGGGGGGGGTGGGCTGCAGCCCCCAAGCCCCCCCCCCCCCCCCCCCCGGTTCCACGGCACCTGCAATGCCCTTTGTTATCGAGGATCACGCACGCGCAGTTACTTAAACTGGCCTACAAGGATTTTCGACATCGAGGCTGTAAGTTCCCGATATCTTGCATATTAATTTGTTTTCGTATCGTTACTTATATGACTTGTATAGAGTACAGAAGCCATGACGTCATACAAACACTTTTGTAGAATTTTCCACACGAGTGCATCGAAATGCCCCATGTTGTTGTTGTTTGATGTTTATTGGCGGTTCATTCAATTTGAATATTTTCGCCATGAGTAGCATTGATGCTAGCCTTTTGTCAAGGCTCCCGCGCGAACACCCAACCGAGCGCGAAGTGCGAGACACGAGCGCAGCGAGGGCCTTTTTCTTTTCGAATATTTGTTGTTGTTTATTTTTCATGTAAACCTTATATTAGACCGGTATTCATCTACCACGCCGTGGTAGATGCGTGTAGCGTCAATTATAGTCGTTCTGCGCAATACCGGTACCGGTATGCAAATTCGTATATGAATATGCATACAAACGCGACGTTACGTGTCGTGCTCCGCAACTGTGTGTATTAGGCCAGTATGCGATAATGATGGCGAATCCAACGATCTTGAGTGAAAATTGTCTTGACATGAGTATAGAATACGCAGTTAAGAAATTACAAATTACGAAGTTCAAAGAATTGAAAGTTGCAGCGTTAAGGCGGTTATTGAGGGAGCAGGATGAATTTGTCAGTCTTTGCACGGGATATGGCAAAAGTCCAATTTTCCAGGCAATAGTATGCACATGCATGTCTGTGTATCGACCATAATCGCTGCACCGCTGCAGCAGCAACGCCAACGAGCGGAACTGTCATTGACGCAACGCCCGCAGCTCGGGCCGCATGCATCGTCCAGTGCTTGCCCTGGACCTTGGGATACTTGCATATTTTAGTATAATACTGTTTTAGTTCGTACTCCCCGAGTTGAAGACAGTTTTCTTTCTTTCCCAAGCAGTTCAACTCTCGCTTTACAGATGCCGCATATTTTGTGTGTAGAGATCGAAGTCGATGATGGTTTCACTTTAGTAATTGTGTTCAGTTTGGTCGCTGTTTGTGGATCAACTCTTGTATACTTTCGGAACAAAACTAGATATCTACCACAAACACAACATATGCGAACAGTTGCAGTTTGTTTCTAACTCTTAGCCTCAGGTCTTTCTTCATTTCTTACTAATTTTGTTTTTGTCTCCTCCATTTTCCCTCATAGTCATAATATTGACACTGATTCGCTTGACAAAAGCCATGATATCGCACTTGTACCAATATAAACGACACATTACCTCCGTTAGCTCTGTGGCTGTTGACCTATTATACACTACAATGCATACCCTCTCTTCGATCCAAGTTCCAGAAAAAACACGTTCTCTGTTTTGATTTATGAGATCAGCTGTTCACTTGCCATGGTCTCTTTTCTAGACACTCTACATCACAATACTGAAACTACACGCGATAGTGTACACAGTAATGGGTTCAAAATAACTTGAATGTCAATTTAAGGTCTCCGCCAAAAGACTACGCTAGCTAAGCAAGGGTGATCGCGAGAGGTTGTGGACGCAATCATTTGGACTTTAGGGTACATTGTTATTCTGAAGTGATATATTTTTCTTCAAAATATGGACAGTTTTGATCGATCTAAAAATGTTATACACAAATATACGTATTGACTTAAAAGGATATTACTAAACTATTGGTATTAATTTTGTTTGTACCTATTTTGTTGTTAAAACTAAAGTTTGCTAGAAAAATTAACCCTTTTATTCATGATGGAATACACTACCATTCTTGCCAACGGTATCTTGCGATCTGATTGGTTAGTCTTCTCATCTCATGAATAAGTCATGCTGTACGTTCGGCACATGAATATCATTTCCGCGTTCAAAAGAGTAAAGGCTCTATATGGCAGCCAATCAATACACCTATGTTGTGGGTACAACAGTACAAGTGGGACAATCACAGCTTGTATGTAGGATCGAACTCCCAGCCATATAGAGCCTTGATTAAAGGCTACATTGATGCCAAATTGAGACGTTAAAAGTGAGAAATTACCGACCTGCGTTACCGAATGACCAGCGAGTGGCCCATATATATCGTCCGGCTGGTTTCTAGCCGGTTTTCTCCGTCACAGTACGAACACCTTAGAGTTTCATCTTGAGATGGAGGGGATAGTATGACGTCATCATATTAAAGGACCAATCCAGAACGAGGTGGATTTTTCTGTCTAATGCCACTACCATCATTAATTGCTCAGTCACATTTGACACGGCCGTATGGTCTAAAATGTATACGGCCAATTACAAGTATAGGGCCGCCGTAGCATTTCTACGGTCACATAGTTTAGCAGTCACATTTGCCACGGTCGCCGCACGTCGTATTTTTTATTTGTGGAGACAGAAATCTGTGGCTGCCGTACGGCCTTTGAAGTGATGACGTACGGTCGCCTTAGGGCGTCCCTGCGGTGGCGGTAGGTATTTGAACAGATGCCAAGGCAGACGCAAGGTGCCCACAAGGCGGCCGCAGAGGGACCATACAGCAACCGTGCGGCCAGACTGACGCTACTGCTACACACCTGGGCCCCGTTGCAGGTAGGATTGATCGTAAGTTACGCTTGTATCTTTACGCACGATTTATTGATTTTAAGCTAAGATCAATCGCAAATATGCGTTGCAGGAACGCGACTTACGCTTAATTTTATTTATGATCAATAGCCACAGAGATTTTCCGTTCAAAACATAATCCAACACGGCTGGGATAAAGACAACGACTCAAATTGATAAAAAAAGCAAAGAAAGTTCAAACAGCACAATTGTATAATCACGGTGTACCTATCCGGACAAAGTCGTATATTATTGAGCAGTAAGTACACCGTTTTCCCTCCTTCCTGAATGTATTTATCGCAACAACAATGATATGAAATCTGAACTTGCTATATTGTGTTGCTGTATGGAACATATCGGTCGTGCAATTTGTGTAGAATAAAAACTACTTTAGATTAATCATCGCCGAAACTGTTTGCAAGCGATAATATACAGTCTTGCCGCATGCACTTAAATTCACGTAGTGTGTTAAACTGCAAATAATATACTGTTTTCTGTATGTGGCAGTGTGTTGGACGTGGGCATATTATGATATGTACAGTGTTACCCCATAATCATGCATGTTTATTTTCCCCTAGCCTTTAACAAGGCTTCGTGTCTCAAGCAAGCAATGGCTGCGCTGCATGCAGGATCAGGAACGACTGAACGCCTGATGGAGGCTATCTGACGAGTGGTGAATTCACGTGCGATCCCCTCAAATGATTGTGCAGGGTAGTCGCGCTGTCCAGTCGTTCCTGCATAATGCATACTATACCGTGCATTCAACTCAGCTCAGACGAGAAATGCCTTGTCAAGAGGCTAAGTTTCCCCATGCATGAGTATTTACTGGCAGGTAGTGTTTTGTAAAATTAAATATATTGGAGGACAAAATTAGCCTATTGTGAGTCCATGCAGTCCTATGTGTTCAAATTCTTACATAAGATTTGCACTCTATACTGTATAATTCCACAGTGGTACAGCCAGTCAGTCCAACAAGGGGGAGAGAGGCAGAATTATCACAAAAGAACTTTAAAAATGAACAGGCTGATGACATGAAATGAGGAAAGCGAAAGAGAGAGAAGGATATGATGGAGCCATTGCCTTGGAGGAAGCTGTCGAGCCACTGGTGTCGCCCCCAAGCCACAACTACAGGATAGGTGAGAACTAGATGATGTTACACAAAATGCTTTTTTTTTTAAACAGCAAAGGCTAAGATTTTTCTTTGATAGTTATGACTTTAGTTTGTAGTTCATTAAGCATGATAATATAATAATTGTTATTTGTTGTATGGCTATATTCCTGTCCATTATTAAGTAGGTCACTTGCTAAAAGTTAATTAAAAAATGATATTGTTGCTCAAATTTAAAATGTTTTGTTATTATGGCATTCTTTACAAAGTCGACGTGCTAACATGTACATGACTTAATTCTTCTCTGTGGGCTCGTTTTCAAATAGAATGCTGGTTTATAAAATGTCATTGATTACTTATCCCTTGAACATTCCAGTTTGCAGGTGAGCATAGATTGGATATGATGTGACCCAAAACAAATGCTTTTAATGAGTATTTTACCTCTGTGACAGCTAGTACCGTGGCATTTCAAGGTGATACGTGCAATACATAGACTGTGGGAACAAGACTTATACATCTGAATGATGAAACTGTGTGTCATTGAATGTAGCTTAGGTAACTAGACTGTGTATACTATATTCTACAATCTATTGAGTACAACTTTGTTTTGATTTTCATGTTTTGTATTATATTTCAGCTCATCAAGCAGCCTCCCGTGTTTGCAGTAGACGCCTGAATTTGCTGGGCTACCTAGCAAACCAAACTCTATAGTAGACTCCCCCGGGTAGAAGACCAGGACGAAGGGATCCGCGCAAGCTGGAGAAGGATGACCGAGCACGAAGGGTTGGCAAGACGTGGTGTGGCGAGACTGGTAGAGCGCGTGCCTTCCAATGTAAGGTCCCGAGTTCTAACCCAAGGTATGCCCATCGCGATTTTCCTTCAGCAAGAACATTATCCACATTTGCTGCTCTTGACCCATATGTATAAATGGGCACCCGGGAGGATGGAAAGGAGTTACGTAGCACTGTGTGCACCTGCGAGGTTGCCTAGCTGGAATGCTCCCCAGGGAGTGGACAATGTGCATTTTATGTGCTGAATTGAGTGCATGTATCCGATGACCGGGGTAAAGTGATGCACCGCGAACGTCGAAAGACGGAACATGCGCTATATTTAAGTAGCCACCATTATTATTATTATTATTATTATTATTATTATTATTATTATTATTATTATTATTATTATTATTCAATATACTCCCTGGGTAGTTGATATGGTGAATATTGTATGGGTTCCTAACTGCACCTGATTATTATATATAATGGGCGTCCAAATAGTGCTCTACATAGCCTAGTATTCTTGCTTTGTATTATTATGATTTTATCTTGGAAAAAAGGACTAGAATACTCATTAGAGAATGTATTCATTCACTGCAAAATGATAACATTCTATTTGATGGAATGAATCGAAAGTCATATGTGTTGTGTATTCTATTTGGATTAAAAATTTGAAGAATACAAATATATGCACTTTGTTGGCTATTTCATTCTCAGTCAAGTAAAGCATTACCCTTTTTTTCTATACAGGCCTTTACGGTTTAATATAGTCCAACCTTAGTACTGTATAATGACCACTGAAGAGTATTACAAGTTGCCACTGTAATTAGGTCCCCTCTACAAATAAATTTAGATAAGATTAATACCATTCTTTATTTATCAGTTTAGTGATCACTGCTGACAGGTTTGCTGGTATAGACAAGAGGCTACTGAGAAAGGTTTGACTGGATGTATGTGTGTGTGTGTGTGGATGTGTGCATGTATGTGTGTGTTTATGTATGTATATATGTGTATATGTCTGTATTGTATGCATGTATGTATGCAATTATGAATCAATGTGTAACACTGTATGATTATCTGTTTTATGAGGATGAGTTTTATCTGTAATTATGTGCTTGAATGAGTGTGTATGTTGGTATGTTTGTCCATGTACATCCCCTTCTCGGATTGATCGTACAGTTACGACACCTTTTTACATATCGTAAAGTTACGATCAGTTTTAAAACTTACGACCAATAGTTACGATTAATATCAATCGTAACTTCTTTCTGCAACAGGATTGATCGTAAATTTTGGATTGATCGTAAGTTACGAGCACTAAGACCATTTACGATAAATGTTGGGACTTACGATCAATCGTAACTCTTTCTGCAACGTGGCCCTGGAGTTTATGAGTGTTAGCGACATGTGGCGTGGATAATCTGAATAGCACATAAATGCAATACAGGGTGGCCCCAAAAAAGGAACGGAGCACTTGCCAAAATAAGTAACAACATTGTTTTATCCATTGGATAGGGTATCTTTTCCAATGAAGAATGAAAAAAACACAGTAATTTTGTACTAGTAGTTTTTGTTTTAGGACGTCTTATAGGGTACCACCACGCAAAATTAACATTCTTATTAAAGAAAGGTAACATCTTTAGTATTTCATTTTATCAAAAAGGTCACAAAAATATGTTTCCAGAAAAAATATATAATTGAAAAACGCATCACCATTCTAAAGCATGCTTTCGTGCGGTCTGAATTGCGAAGACTTATGTGTGCAGAGCGAACGAATCGTCCGGGATTCTATTGTCTACAAACGTACGCGTGAATAGCATTGGCGCACTCGCAAATGTTTGGCCCGTATGGAACCAGGAAATAGTAGTGGTTCCGTAAGTGGTAGAAATTAATTGCTTTGTTCATGAATTACACAACCCTCGCGGCCGAGATCTTAAGGAGGGGAGGGGGGGGGGGGGGGGGGGGGGGGCATAATGGCCGCCACCCCCGGCCGCAGAAAGACCTCAAATAGCCCGGCCTTTTTAGGGTTAAGTGAGACCATGTCAGGTTGTCCATTTTGGCTATGTTAGTGCCTGGTTAATCGCACTTCCTGTATATCATAACATTGAAGAACTATGCACATTTTCTCGGCACATACCTGAATGCACACTAACAATGGCGCGCGTATTGCTCGTTGTTATATGCTATGAATGGCAGTAAGTGCGATTTATCAGGCACTGACTTGGTAAAAAAATTGACAAAAGAGAGAACACACTATCCGATTGACATTATAATAACCGACAATCGGGGTTTGCTATAGCCGGTCACATTTTTCGATATATATTTCTTAGTTTATTGTGGAAAAAAATATAAAGCAGACAAACTGGGTGATATGCAAATGTGTAGATACTTTTTTTAAAACCACATGATCCATTTGGTTCGCAGGTTCTTATTAGGTCACATGATATGGCTCTTAACTAGTTAAAGGGGTAGTTTAGTTTTGGTAGAGAGGGCGCTGCACATCACAATTTTGTTGTGAGGTAATGAACAATTGAGTGTCGAATTTGAGTGAACATGTAATTTTAATGGCAGAATAAACTAAATTTGGTCAAAATCGACCCAGAAACGGCTGAAATATCAATAAATATATCTGGGCCCCGTTGCAGAAAGAGTTACGATTGATCGTAAGTCCCAAAATCGATCGTAAATGGTCTTAGTGCTCGTAACTTACGATCAATCCAACATTTACGATCAATCCTGTTGCAGAAAGAAGTTACGATTGATATTAATCGTAACTATTGGTCGTAAGTTTTAAAATTGATCGTAACTTTACGATATATAAAAAGGTGGCGTAACTTACGATCAATCCTAGAAAGGGATGTACATGGACAAACATACCAACATACACACTCATTCAAGCACATAATTACAGATAAAACTCATCCTTATTAACTCATACAGTGTTACACATTGATTCATACATGCAGACAATACAGACATATACACATAATACATACATAAACACACACATACATGCATATATCCACACACACACACACACACACACACACACACACACACACACACACACACACTCACGCACACACACGCACACACACACACACACACGCACACACACACACACACGCACACACACACATACACACACACACAAACATTCAGTCAAACCTTTCTCAGCAGCCTCTTGTCTATACCAGCAAACCAGTCAACAGTAATCACTATAAACTGATAAATAAAACAATGGTATTAATCTATTTGTAGAGGGCATTTTTTTTTGTACAGTGGCAATTTCTCTTGTTACTTTGCATTGGTCATTATACAGACTGTCCCAGAAAAAACGAAACCGGGTTTCATGTCAGAAATGTTATGTTATAATGAATAATTTCCTTGATGATATATATATATATCTGAAAAGCTCTGTGTCTCTTATTTCATTTGATACATAACTTATGGCACATAGTTCACGCATGACTGAATTAGAACGATGGAAAGTGCTGTTATATTTGCACGCAGAAATTGCAAGTTTGGGTGAGGTTTTGGGGTGAGTTTTAAGGGTAGTAAACGTACTTATTTTGAAAAAGGACAAATACCGCATACAAATTCATAATTTTATCTTTTATATGACACCTCATGATTAAAAAATAAATGATTTATGCCAGAGAACGAGGACAATAAAAACATGCTTGATTCCAGCCCAAATGAGTAACTTTCCTGATCTTGCCTGTTTCCCATGTTTTCCCTAACATTTACACAAACATGGGGTGTTTGTGTAAATTCACTCATGCATCAAAGTCCATTGTCAGCTGCTAATTCAGGAAAGCTGAGCGACTTCTTACTCACCTTTCACTCATTTGGGCAGAAATCAGTCATGTTTTCATTGTACTCGTTCTCTGGCATAAATCATTTATTGGTTTAGCATGAGGTGTCATGTAAAAGATAACAATATGAACTTTTATGTGGAGTTTGTCCTTTTTAAAAATAAGTACGTTTACAACCCTTAAAACTCACCCAAACTTAAAATGTATGCGTGCAAATGGAATATTGGTAACACCCCTTTCCATTGTTCTAATTCAGTCATGCTTGAATTATGTGCCATAAGTTGTACATCAAATGAAAGAAGAGACACAGAGCTTTCCAGACATATATATATATCATCAAGGACATTATTCATTATGACAGAAAATTTCTGCCATGAAACCCGGTTTCGTTTTATCTGGGACAGTCTGTACAGTACTAAGGTTTGACTACCTTAAACCATAAAGGCCTTTATAGAAACAAAGGGTAATGCTTTACTTGACTGAGAATGAAATAGCCAACAAAGTGCATGTATTTTTATTCTTCAAATTTTTAATCCAAAAAGAGTACTCAACACATATGACTTTCTATTCATTCCATCAAATAGAATGTTATCATTTTGTAGTGAAATGAATACATTCTCTAGTGATTATCACTATGCCAGTTCTTTTTTCCAAATGATAATGGTGGCTACTTAAATATAGCGCACGTTCTGTCTTTCGACGCTTGCGGTGCATCACTTTACCCGGTCAGCACACAAAGTGCACATTGTCCACTCCCTGCGGAGCATTCCAGCTAGGCAGCCTCCAAGGTGCACACAGTGCTACGTAACTCCTTTCCATCCTTCCGGGTGCCCATTTACACACCTGGGTCGAGAGCAGGTGGATAATGTTCATACAATTATTATTGGCTATACCTTGGGTTCGAAATCTGGAACTCACATTGGAAGGCACGCGCTCTACCAATCTTGCCACACCACGTCTTGCCAACCCGTCTTTCCTTCTCCAGCTTGGGCGGATCCCTTCTGTCGTGGTCTTCTATCTGCTGTGCAGCCCCGCAAATCCAGGCGTCTACTGCAGACACAAGAGGCTGCTTGATGAGCTGAAATATAATACAAAACATGAAAATAAAATTTAAATTTCAATTCAATTTCAATTTCAATTTATTCTTGCTTCCAACAAAACATTACAAATGAATAATGATAATTTGCACAAAATAGTGATATACATATTGGAAACAAGAGGGGTTCACTAAAAAGCAATGCTTGTACAATTATGGACCCCTCAAATAATAGTTAGGTATATTGTACATTTAAATTAACACATTCTAGACTACAACAACATAAACAAATATAGAGAGGAAAAAGGGGGAAAAGGGGATGCCAACAAAGACCAACATGGGACAAGAGAGAACTTTACATGACACAAATAGGAGAAGACGCACACAATACAAACAATGAGACACTGCCAAAAGGAAGTGAGAGATCGGAGGTACAAATGTATGTAAAAGATTTGCTGCAAGTGGGGTTCAAGTGAAAATAAGGAAAAAGACTTGCGCATAATAGAATGGAACAATGCATGAGAAGGCACAATATATAATATCAGATTACATTTTGATTCCGCGAGTAAAGAATGACCTTGTTTAAGGATGACGTAAGCACAAAATAAGAGTAAATGGGAGATATAATTCAATGATGTTTATAAGATTGTAATAAAACAATTTTAATTTTGTATTAAAGATATTAATCGATGGAGCATTTTTTATTTCATTACTTAAAGAATTCCATAATTTAGGACCTTCATATATAAATGTATTTTGAGCAAGTAGGGTCCGCAAGAGAGGTAAATGAAATTCTTCAGAATGTCTAGTTGGATAATTATGAACTGAGCTATTTTTTAAAAACATTTCTTGAAAAACAGATGGTAGCATGTTATTATTATAATTATACATATATTTACCAAGTTGAAATAAATATAGGTATTTTACCTTCAGTATCTTATTTTCAAAAATAAAGAGTCAGTATGGGAGCGAAAAGGGGAATTACAAATAATACGAATAAGCTTCTTTTGTAATAACAACACTTTATCTAATAAAGTTTCATGTGTGTTTCCCCAAACTAAAAGACCATAATTTAAGTATGGGAGTATCAAAGAACTATAAAGCATAATTAGTGAATTAAAAGGAAGACATGTTTTTACTTTATAAATAATACCAATATTACGAGAAATAGTTTTACAAATATAATCAATATGATGTTTCCAAGATAGGTTACTATCAACCGTTACACCCATAAATTTAATGAATGAAACACGCTCCAATGGGGTGTTTTCAAAAACTATGTTAGCCGGTAACGAAGAATCTATAGATTTACTAAACAACATATATTTCGTTTTCTGGAGATTCAATGATAATTTGTTCGCTCTAATCCATGATAAAATATGACTCAATTCAATATTAATAATTTCAACTAATCTATGAGAATCTGTATGAGAAAAAAACAAATTTGTATCATTAGCAAAAAGTACGAATGACAAAATTTCGGACGATCGACAGAAGTCATTAATATATAACATAAATAAAAGTGGGCCTAATATACTACCTTGTGGAACACCACAATTTATATTACGGGGAGCTGAAGAGTTATCATTTAAAAATACATACTGCCTTCTGTCTGAAAGATAGCTCCTGAACCACTCCAAGGCCAACCCACGTATACCATAATGTGAAAGTTTATAAAGTAAAATATCGTGGTTAATCGTGTCGAAGGCCTTGGAGAAGTCAAGGAAAATGCCTATCGTATGAGACGATTTGTCGATTGCATGAGCTACCTTCTCACTAAAGGACAATAATGCGTGTACAGTATTGTGTTTTTCCCTAAAACCAAATTGGAGACTAGAAAAAATATTGTTATTTTTTTAAAAGGATACTGTACGAGAATATAATTTGTTATTATCTTTTCTAAAATTTTTGAAAAAGAGGATAATAAGGAAATCGGTCGATAATTATTTACATCTAATTTATCGCCCTTTTTAAACAAAAGAAGTACTTTGGCAATTTTCATAGAGTTTGGATTCTGGCTATATAATAAAGACAAGTTAAAAATATGAACGAGAGGATCCACAACAGAAGGTATAATGCCCTTTAAAATAAAATTATTAATTTCATCATGGCCAGAACTTTTCTTAGAATCAAATTTCGAAACAATATCTAACATTTCATATCTGTGAATAGGAACAAAAAATACAGAGTTTGAATTGGGCTGGCCCAAAAAATCAACAAAATGCTTATTTGATGCGGGAATATTAACAGCAAGATTTTCACCAATCGAAGAAAAGTAATTATTTAAAATATTTACTATATCCCTAGGATCCTCAACAATCTCATCATTAAACTTAATTTTTGTTATGTCAGATTTATTATTAGTAACATTCATTGCCCGTTTAATCATTTTCCAAGTATTTTTCATATCATGTTTATACAACGCCAACATATTTTCAAAATACCCTTTCTTTTCCAAACGAATAATCTTAGTCAAAATATTTTTATAAGATGTATATTTAATTTTGAACCTTTCTGTGCCATCTAATTTATATTTATAAAAAAGATTATTTTTCCTATTTATCGAACGTAATATCGATTTAGTGATCCAAGGAAGCCTTGGTGTTTTTGTATAATCATTAAGTTTAACTCTTTGTTTAGGAATACAAGTATCTAATTGATCATTCAAAATATCACAAAAATTATCGTAAGAAGAATTTACTTCATCTACACCATAAACAGGAGACCAATCTACATGTTCAAGACTAGAAGCAAGACTAGCTAATTTTTCATTATTGACTTTTCGTCTAAATAAACGTGGGTCATTATCATTAATTGATTGAGATAAAGTATAATGTGTCACAATAGGATAATGGTCAGTTATGTCTGAAAGAACAATATAAGAGTCAGGGTGGGGGATGACATTTGAAAAGATGTTATCTATTAAGGAGGAAGAGGAGTTTGTCACACGAGTGGGCTTAGAAATAAGAGGTAAAAAAAGATGCAGAGAGGAGGGTCTCGAGAAACAAAGTTGTACTCAATAGATTGTAAAAATACACAGTCTAGTTACCTAAACTATATTCAATGACACACAGTTTCATCATTCAGATTCATAAGTCTTGTTTCCACAATCGATTTCTTGCACATACGTATCACCTTGAAATGTCACGATACAAGCTGTCACATAGATAAAATACTAATTAAAACCATTTTTCTTGGTCACATCATATCCAATCCATGCTCACCTGCAAACTGGAATGTTCAAGGGATAAGTAATCAATGACATTTTAAATACCAGCATTCTATTTGAAAACGAGCCCACAGAGACGAATTAAGTCATGTATATGTTAGCACATCGACTTTGTAAAGAATGCCATTATAATAAGACATTTTAATTTTGAGCAACAAAATCATTTAAAATTTTTTTTTTAGCAAGTGACCTACTTAATAATTGACATGAATATAGCCATACAACAAATAATAATAATAACAATATGAACTACAAACAAAGTCATAACTATCCAAGAACTGGCGTACTGGTGGGGGGGGGGGGGGGGGGGGGCTGGGGGCGCTTGCCCCCCCCCCCCCAAAAAAAAAAAAAAAAAAAATTTAAATCATGGCTTTTATCTAATTCGATAGCAGTGAGGAACAAAAGAGTATTTCTTTATACAAGAAAACTCAGATTTTAATTCATGTCAAGTCAAATTTCCTTCCCGAGTATGCACCAGATTGCATAATTTCAAGTAAAACATTGCAAAAGCACCTTTACCGTGCACCCACCTACCATCACACCCTCCCATTACCCTTCCCCCTCTCGGTTATTGTTTCGCTCCCTCGGGAATCGGTCTTGTATACGTCTAGAATACAATGTTCATGTTGTTTTGTCATAAAATAATGCTTTTGATGCACTGTTTGAACTGAATAATATGTCACTTTGCGAATATTATTTTGGGGGTGCATTTTTGCTTTTCTTCATGAATCAATCGTAACCTCTTCTGGTTGGTAGAATCATGACGATGATGACGCACTAACGCACATTATAGTACATGTCGTCAAGTCAGAATGTCCGTTCTAGGTATGCACCAGATTGCACAGTTTCAAGTCCAAAAATGCAAAAGCTCCCTACCGTGGGAGGGGGGACACCCCCCTCCCACACCTCTCCCAGCTCAGTCGCTTCGCTCCCTCGCAATGTCCGGTGGTGATGCGGATTTGGTTTAGCCCCCCCAAAAGTTTTAGCTCATTACGCCACTGTATCCAAGACAAATCTAAAGGCTTTGGTGTTGCTACAAAAATAGCTGTGTGTAACATCATCAAGTTCTCACCTATCCCGTAGTTGTGGCTTGGGGGTGACACCGGCAGTGGCTCGACACCTTCCTCCAAGGCATGGCTCCATAAAATCCTTCTCTCTCTTTTGCTTTCCTCGTTTCATGTCATCAACCTGTCCATTTATGTATTTTCTTCTGTGATAATTCCGCCTCTCTCCCCATTGATGTACTGACTATATGGCTGTACCACTGTGGAATTATACAGTAAAGAGTGCACATTTTATGTATGAATTTGAACACTGTCATGTCTCATGACATATGATTGCATCTGCATGGACCCACAAGAGGCTAATTTTGTCCTCCAATATATTTAATTTTACAAACCAGGCATTACCTGCCAGTAAATACTCATGCATGGGGAAACTCAACTGTAATCAGCGCTGTGCGCACGGCGCCTGGTTAGGTTAGGGGAAACTAAACATTTCATATTATTTGCCCTGCCCTTGGCATTGCATGCATATCTTTTATTTTAATTTCAATTTTAGGTTGTTTTTTTAGACTGTTGTACAGTACAGGATATTTTTTCACTATTGAAAGATGGACAGTAATTTAATAGTAATTATTATGCCAACTTGTTTGTAATTCTACAAAAAATCAATTAAAATGGGTTTCAGGGCTGGCTCTGATGTTCAAGTACACATTTTCCCGTATAAAATGAGTCCTTACTTTTTAGTCTGGACTTGGTAATGCCAAATGGAAAATAATTAGCCCACCAGGCACCAACACTGGCATGCTACATAATTATGTACATGTCATAGATAGAGTATACTAATTACTATTATCTGCAGTTCATCACTATTGACACTACGTGAATTTGAGTACATGGGGCAACGCTGTATAATTTGTAATGCAACAAACCGGTTTACGGCGGTGATTATTCTAAAAAAGTCTTTAATCTACAAAAATTACGCGACCGATATGTACCCATACAGCAACACAATAGAGTAAGTTCAGATTT
This sequence comes from Echinarachnius parma, assembly GCA_037951105.1. NCBI lineage: Eukaryota > Metazoa > Echinodermata > Echinoidea > Clypeasteroida > Echinarachniidae > Echinarachnius > Echinarachnius parma. The sequence continues at coordinate 37,733 of JBAMJV010000271.1, read as the reverse complement.
AATATCATTGTCGGTGCAATAAATACATTCAGTAAGGAGGAAAAATGGTGTACTTACTGCTCAATAATAGACGACTTGGTCCGGAAAGGTACACCGTGAACATACTATTGTGCTGTTTGAACTTTCTTTGCTTTTCTATGTTGTTGTTGTTGTTTTCTATGAATTTGAGTCGTTGTCTTTATCCCAGCCGTGTTGGATTATGTTTTGAACGGCAAATCTCTCAGACTATCAAACGTAAATAAAATCAAGCGCAAATCGCGTACCTGTAACGAACATTTGCAATTGATCGTAACGTAAGATCGATAAATCGTGCGCAAAGATACAAGCGTAACTTACGACCAATTCTACCTGCAACGGGGCCCTGATCTTATAATTATTTGGGGCCCAAATAATAAGATGATTTTTTTCCAAAAAAAAAAAATGCTTGCACTTTTTCAAAAATCTCTCTATTTAATAATCATTTCAATAAAACATCACATGCATAATTTTGTATAAAAAATAGTTGAAACTTTTATATTCGTTAGAATAATGAAGCGCACCTGAAATAAAACACGTCTACTGCTTTCTGTGTTTAACTTGCAACTGAACTTTATTGAACACAAACATGCATGTTGCCACATGGCGGATATAAATGTAACATATTCTTAACCGCGCGATCGCGCGGTCAATAGGTCGTGGGAATTAGGTCGTGAGAAACTAACCAAGAATAGAACATGATAACATTAACATTCATTTGGTTTCTGCAAACACAATAGAAACCAATGCCTTTTTAGAAAGCACCCTGTTGTGTATTAATGGCTCTTTTTGAATGATGACAGGCTTTTTACTTAGTCGTTTGTAATTTTGTATACCTTTCGAGCATGGTATAGAGTTATAACTAATATTTTATAATGTTACTGTCCAGGTTTGGTTACTTAAGTTCAGCCTTACCAAAACTGTACTACCCCTTTAACTTGATGGTTCAATTATAATGTTTCACAGGTTGTAAGAAGGTGACGTGAATTGGCTGTTGAGTTCACTTGGTGGTCAAAGTATGACATTTCAGCAGTTGAGAGCTGCCTCCTGCCATGAGACGCTGCCGGCATCACTGTTGACGTTATTTACAATCTACATGACAGATATGATCATACCTGTCTATATCGACCGCTCAAGGGACCGGCAAAAAGTGGTCGCTGTAGACAGGTGGTCGCATAAGACTAGTTGGCGGCCATTTTGAATTTCTGGTTGCATACTGTGCCAATATATGCACATAGTGTAATCAATTGACATCTGTATACACGCACGTGCTCATAGTTTAATCTACTATTGTTTCATGCATAACCACATCAAAAATGAAATTTTATATTGGCATTATATTTTAAATTAGTTTAAGTTTGTATAATCTTTTTAAGTGAAATTAAAACTGCAAAATGTGTCGTGTTTTTAAAGCTCATTTATGAGAGAATCAGCTACGCTTATGCGCATGTGTTTAATTCGCAATAGAATTCTGTACTCAATATTCATTGCCCGCAGGGTGTTACACACATCACAAGGCCACCATACGGAGAACAGTAAGGCAGCCGTAAGGCTGTTCTAGGGCGCCAGTGAAATTCCTGCGGCCGACGCAATTTGTTGGGGGTCCGCAAAAGTAAGCGCCCGCAAGTCCACCGTACACTCGACGTACGGTCGACGTGGAACCGTTCTACGGCTTGGCTACGGGGTGACTCAAAGTTATAACTCTTTTTCATTTCTACGTTCGCCGAAGCAATTATAAACGCCGTAGCCATGGCGTAGAACGGTTCCACGTCGACCGTACGTCGGGCGTACGGTGGTCCTGCGGGCGCCGTGGGGCTGCCCTAGGGTATATTAATTACTTTTGACTTTTGCGGATCCCAAACAAATTGCGTCGGCCGCAGGAATTATACGGGCGCCCTAGGGCAGCCTTACGCCCGCCTTACGTCGGCCTAACTGTCCCCGTACGATGGCCTTGCGGTGTGTGTCACACCCTGCGGGCAACGCAAGGACCACGCAAGGCTCCCGTACGCTCGCCTCACGCCTTCCGTACGACCCCCGTGGCAGTTTGCGCCGTGCGTGGAGCAGGTATTTACAGTATACCAGTTGTTTTCATATGTGGTATATCATATCTGTCATGTAGATTGTGGATAACGTCAACAGTGATGCCGGCAGCGTCCATGGCAGGAGGCAGCTCTCAACTGGTGAAATATCATACTTGGACCACCAAGTGAACTCAAGAGCAAATTCACGTGACCTTCTCACAACCTGTGAAACATTATAATTGGACCATCAAGTCAACTAGTTTAGAGCCATATCATGTGACCTTATAAGAACCTGCGAACTAAATGGACCATGTGGTTTTAAAAAAGTATCTACAAATTTGCATATCACCCAGATTGTCTGCTTCATATCTTTTATCCCAAAATAAACTAAGAAATATATATCGAAAAATGTGACCGGCTATAGCAAACCCCGATTGTAGGTTATTATATAATGTCCATCGGATAGGGTGTCTTTTCCAATGAAAAACGATACCAGGAACAGTCATTTGGTCGCGTAGTTTTTGTTTGAGGGCGCTGTGAGTGACACCATGTCAGGTTCTCTCTTTTGTCAATTTTTTACCAAGTCAGTTCCTGATGAATCGCACTTACTGCCCTTCATAGCATCGAGCAACGAGCAATACGCGCGCATTCAGTTATGTGCCGAGAGAATCTGCATAGTTGTTCGATGCTATGATGAACAGGAAGTGCAATTTACCAGGCACTAACATAGCAACAATTGACAAAAATGTGAATCTGACATGGTCACACTTAAAGGGGACCAGCAGGCAAAGAACAACACATAATTATATGTTTTGGTACCGTTTTGTGATATCAAATAGATACCTAACATTTTGCAAAGGGTTGTGTAATTCATAAACAAAGCAATTGATTTTCACCACTTACGGAACCACTGCTATTTCCTGGTTCCATACGGGCCAAAATTTGCGAGTGCGCCGATGCTATTCACGCGTACGTCGGCGATTCGTTCGCTCTGCACACATTCGCACACTCTGCACACGTTCGCTCTGCACGCAGTCTTCGCAATTCAGACCGTATGAACGCATGCTTTAGAATGGTGATGCGTTTTTCATTTGTTTTCTTCTTTTTCTGGAAACATATTTTTGTGAACTAATTGATGGAATAGAATACGAAAGATGTTACCTTTCATCTATAAGAATATTATTTTTGGGTGGTGGTACCCTTTAAGACGTCCTAAAACAAAATCTACTAGTCCAAAATTACTGTTTTTTTATCATTCTTCAATGGATAAAACAATGTTGTTTCTTTATTGTGGGAAGTGCTCCGTTCCTTTTTTTGGGCCACCCTGTATTGCATTTATGTGCTATTCAGATTATCCACGCCACATGTGGTTACCACTCATATACTCTAGGTGTGTAGCGGTAGCGTCAGTCTGGCCGCACGGTTGCCTTGGTATTTGTTCAAAAACCTACGGCCACCGCAGGGACGCCCTAAGGCGACCGTGCGTCATCACTTCAAAGGCCGTAAGGTACCCGCAGATGTTATGTCTCCACAAATTAAAATACGTCGTGCGGCGGCCGTGGCAAATGTGACTGCTAAAGTATGTGACCGTAGAAATGCTACGGTGGCCCTTTACTTGTAATTGGCCGTATACATTTTAGACCTTACGACCACCGTGTCAAATGTGACTGAGCCACGTAATTTCTGTCATTCACCACCAGTCGTATTATCATTACTGCACATGCATGTCATCATAGCCTGTATGTAATAAAGAATAAGTAATAATAATGATAACACTAGATGTTGAATTCGTCACTTTTGACGAATTAAGGTTATACGTATCGATTTATTATGATAAAAGGATGATTCCAAAAATAACTACTCAATCATCACATCAATTATAATAGATCCCTCCCCCCCTGAAAAAAAATATTAAAAAAATAAAAAAGAAAGTTAAAAAATATTGCCTTGGATTCGAACCCACGGCCCTTAGATCTTGTGTCACAAATTATACCGCGAGACCAACAATAGATCTCTTAACGGAAATCGGCAAAGATACATCAGTGATTGCACACTGAATTTGTCATTGTAAAAGTGAATTATTTGACCTTTGAACCTTATTTACATATCCTTAACGCCATTTTCGTAATCCGATCTTGTCTTATGAAAATAGTTCCTTTCATTATAACATACATGTGTGCTGAATTTCATGTCCGCGGCGTACGTGGTTATTGAGTATTCATGCTTTATTTATTTGACCTTTGACGGTAAATATGACAATGAAATATGCATTTTCGCGATTTGGTGTTAAAGTCATACCTGTAAAGTGTCCAAATCCACGAAAATTACTTGGAGCTTCCTCGTTTCTCTTCTACCGTGTTGTTTAGCTTATGGTAAGAGAATAATAAAATAGGGTTTGATTTTTTCAAATGTCCCTTTAGTATGAAGATAATTATCATTGAAAATCATTATTTCTAAAGCGTTAATCAACGCAATTGAAAAAAAGTACAATGTCTCAGCTGAGAACGTCCGCATGCAGCACCCGTGAGAAACATTCCGGAGATTGAACTTTGAGCCCAGCGAGTTCAAATTCCATGAATTATGTACTACGTGTGTAAAAATACAAGGGTGCGAATATCTCAAACGGATCATTCATTAGTGTGACAGAAGTATGGCAGACCATCAGTATTCGGTGATAAAATATGAACTCAATATTCGTTTTTTTCACTAGGTAAACAGTGTTCGTTTTCTTTCAAACTTTCACAAATCTTTCAATTGTATTTTACAATGATATTGATATAGGATTGAAGTCTCAAATGTCATTTTGTGCAATATCTGACACTTTACAGGCATCACTTTAACTTATAAAATGATGGGCTTGCAAATTCCTATCTACATGCGAAGTTTCACATTGGTAGCATAATTCTTCCAGCAGTTATCGGTCGAAAGCATACGTTTTGGCTAAACCTGAATTTTTATCAGATTTGGACTCTTATTTGCAATCAAACAATTCATCAGGATCCAGTTAACATAACGAATTGTTGTGAACAGATTGCGAATAGAACAGGACATCAGCTACGATATATCAAAATTTGGGAGAAAATTGATGGAGAATAAGCGAGATATGGTCAATAGTCCGCTGTGATCGATTTCAAAATCGATTAAAATCGATTAATATTCGCATTTTCAAATTTAACCCTCAATATGATAACTTTACAACATTTACTCGGCATAAATGAGGTATGAATTCGTATCTACAACTCATAATCTATCCGAATATTTAAAGAAAATTGGGTGTTTATGGACTTTAAAAAAAGTTATGGCCGAATAAAAAAAAGATGTTTTTACCATATTTTTCCATTTTGCCTGCGCGCGTAATTTTGACTTTGACGCGCGCGTACTCCATTATTTTAAGTCAACAATGACTAAAATTGATAGGGTGTGTTGAGGGATGTATAAGGATTGCAAAACATGTGAAAAAACGACAATTTTCTTATTCATTCGCGTTTTTTTTTCATTTGACGGACGCGTACGCGCGCGTCTCGGAGTGCAAACGCATGCGCATACGCTTGAAAGATGACCGTTGACATGATTGATATTGATAATAAATTTTAATTAAAATTGATAATGCGTGACTGAGATATGATGAATATTGATATTTTACAAAATGGCGTCCTGATGACGTCATAGTGATGTGACGTCACTGAAAAGCTTCGCAGTTCTAAGTTAGATCATGATCTATCATCATGTGAAGATTCATGACAATTGTTCATCTGATCTTGAGATATGCGACGCACAAAATTAGGAAGAACTAGATGTTGAATTCGTCACTTTTGACGAATTAAGGTTATACGTAGCGATTTATTATGATAAAAGGATGATTCCAAAAATAACTACTCAATCATCATATCAATAATAATAGATCCCCCCCCCCCCCCTGAAAAAAAGAAAAAAGAATAAAAAAGAAAGTTAAACAAATATTGCCTTGGATTCGAACCCATGGAAGTGGTGTGGCAAGATCGGTAAAGCGCGTAGAGCGCGTGCTTTCTGATCGTGAGACCCCGAGTTCGAACCCTGCCCACTCCGTTTGTCCTTCAGCAAGGCATTTAATCCACATTGCTGCTCTCTACCTAGGTGTATAAATGGGTACCTGGTCTGGTGAAAATTAGCTTGGTGCACCTATAGGGTTGCCCGCCGCTAGTATGCTCCCCGGGGAGTTGAGAATGTGTACAAGATAATTGTGTGGGTCTGAACTGTACCATATGACCAGGGGTAATAATGCGCTTAGAGGCTGTTCTGCATTAGGCGCTATATAAGTGCGATATATTATTATGACCCTTAGATCTTGTGTCACAAATTATACCGCGAGACCAACATTAGATCTCTTAACGAAAATGGGAAATTGGAAAAGATACATCAGTGATTGCACACTGCATTTGTCATTGTAACAGTGAGTTATTTGACCTTTGAACCTAATTTACATCTCCTTAACGCCATTTTCATAAACCGATCTTATCGGATGAAAATTGTTCCTTTCATTAAAACATACATGTGTGCTGAATTTCATGTCCGCGGCGTACGTGGTTATTGAGTATTCATGCTTGATTTATTTGACCTTTGACGGTAAATATGACAATGAAATATGCATTTTCGCGATTTGGTGTTAACTTATGAAATGATGGGCTTGCAAATCCCTATCAACATGCGAAGTTTCACAGTGGTAGCATAATTCCTCCAGCTCTTATAGGTCGAAAGCATACGTTTTGGCTAAACCTCAATTTTTATTAGATTTGGACTCTTATTTACAATCAAACAATTCATAAGGATCCAGTTAACATAACGAATTGTTGTGAAAAGATTGCGAATAGAGCAGGACATCAGCTACGATATATCAAAATTTAGGAGAAAATACGCATATATGCCTTTAAAATTTGACAAAATGGCGTCCTGATGACGTCACAATGATGTGACGACATTGAAATGAGTTTCTTGCACTAAGTCAGACGATGATCTATCATGATGTAAAGATTCATGACGATTGATTGATCTGATTTTGAGATATGCGACGAACAAAATTGGAGGAATAATAATAAATAAACTAGAATTGTATTGAAATTACGATAGTATGATATCGACTTTTCAACGCGTAATATGATGATGTCATAACATTTACTTGGCATAAATGAGGTATGAACTCGAATCTACAACTTTTAATTGTTCCGAATATTGAAACAAAATTGGGGGTTTATGGACATATTTTGCCAATTTGCGTACGCGCGTAATTTTGACTTTGACGCGCGCGTACTCTGTAATTATAAGTTCACAATTACTAAAAATGATAGGGCATGTTAAGGAACGTATAAGGATTTCAAAACATGTCAAAAAAACGAAATTTGTATTCATCTGCGTTACGCGCGCAAATACGCGCGGCAGATAAATCACACTTGTATAGAGACACACTATATAGTTCCTATTCCTATTGTTGGAAAGTTTTGACCTCATTTCTTATTAGGCATAACTCAGCTACAACATATCACAATATGGGAGAAAATCGATGAAGAATAACCGAGATATGTGCGAAGTCCGATGTGACCGATTTCAAATTCTATTAAAATCGGTTGAAATTCGTATTTCAACTTTAACCCTCAATATGATGACTTTATAACATTTACTCGGAATAAATGAGGTATGAATTCGTATCTACAACTTATAATCTATCCGAATATTAAAAGAGAATTGGTTGTTTATGGACTTTCTAAAAAGTTATGGCCGAATACAAAAATGATGTTTTTACCATATTTTGCCATTTTGCGTGCGCGCGTAATTTTAACTTTGACGCACGTGTACTCCGTTATTATGAATCAAGAATGGCTCAAATTGATAGGGTGCATTGAGGAATGTATAATGATTGCAAAACATGTGAAAAAATAAATTTTTCCTCTTCATTTGCGTTACGCGCGCATAATCGCGTGCGCCGACGCGCACGCGCGGAATTTTTTGAAACGCTTAAAATTGTCTGAAACATATAGTAAATTACTCGGGTTAGGGTTTTGATCATTTTTTTATATTTTTTTCATTTGACGGACGCGTACGCGCGTGTCTCCGAGTGTAAGCGCACGCACATGAACTTAAAAGATGACGATTGACCTGATTGATATTCATGCGTAATTTGAAGTGAAATTGATAATGCATGACTGAGATATGATGATTATTGAAATTTGACAAAATGGCGTCCTGATGAGGTCACAGTGATGTGACGACATTGAAATGAGTTTCTTGCACTAAGTCAGATGATGATCTATCATGATGTGAAGTTTCATGACAATTGATTCATCTGATCTTGAGATATGCGACGAACAAAATCGGAAGAATAATAAATAATAAATAAATAAATCGTCGAACGAAATCAATAGGTTATACGTATGATATACGTATAACCTAATAATAAATAAATAATAAAAATAAAAATTCGAGCAAAATCAATAGGTTATACGTATGATATACGTATAACCTAAATACATTCGATTTATATAGCGCCTTATATTAATTTATCTCAAGGCGCTTTACAAAATTAAACAAAACAAACTTAAATGCATATAAAATTATTTACAACTAAATTTTGACATTTCCTCAATTTACATTTATATGATGTTTATATGCAGGGGCGGCGCCAGGGAATTTTCTTAGGGGGACGAAAGCGTAGACAATGAGGGCGCCAAGCGCCCGAGCGAGGGAGAGAAGCGACGGAGCGGGGGTGGGTGTGGGAGGGGGGTACGCTACACAGTAAGTAAAAATGGGTCAATCTTACACCTATATAGGTGCACACCGTTGCCACACTGGGAGCACCTATATAAGTGTAACATTTCACGTTTCGGTAAAGGTGCAGAGTTGATCCTCACCGTTTGCACCTTGACGGTGCAATAAAGCATATTTATGAAAAGGTGCAAAGTTGCACTTAAAAGTAGATAGGCAGGTGTAAGTGTAAGTGTAAATGTAAGTGTAAGTGTAAATGTAAGTTAAATGTGCAAAGTTGCACCATTTGTGAAATGTGCAAATATGCCATTTTATGGTGCAACATTACACCTTTGAGTTAAGTGCAAAGATGCACCAAAATGGTTAAAAGTTACACTTTTGGTAAAGTACCACCCTTTTTTCTGTGTGTATCTATAGCCATGTCCTCCTAATCCTACTAATTTACGACTTATCCTAAACATACTTTGCCCTAAGCTTATACCTATCGTTCATATATATCGTTCCTTGTTCGCGATTAGCTTATAACCAGTGTACAGCATGATGTATGTTTTGTAGTAGTTAGTAAATTAACACAGCCTTTAAACATTATTGCATTACTTAATTTCCATCCGAAAGTGGTTCACAAGAGTTCACTGATTATTAATTGTACTAATTTAAGTTAGAAATGCATTTTTATAATTATTTCACAAAATAACGGGATTATGAACAGATTCAATGTAATCTTGAAAAAGCACAAGCTAGCTCACATTAGGTTTCAGTAAGTTAGCCGTGATCTCCACCACCGTGGTGATCAACTCTGCCAATTTAATAGCCTCCCTCAACATTCCATGCCATGTTAAAGGGGACCACCGGGCAAATAACAACACATTACTACATGTTTTGGTACTGTTTTGTGATATCAAATAGATACCTAACATTTTGCAAAGGGTTGAGTAATTCATAAACAAAGCAATTAATTTCCACCACTTACGGAACCACTACTATTTCCTGGTTCCTGGTTTGCGAGTGCGCCAATTCTACTCACGCGTACGTTTGTAGGCAATATAATTCCGAGCGATTCGCTTGCTGCACCCGCGGTAGTCTACGCAATTCAGGCCGCATAAACGCATGCTTTAAATGGTGATGCGGTTTCCAATTTTTTTTTCTTTTTTTCTGCAAACATATTTTTGTGAACTTGTTGATGGAATGGAATACTAAAGATGTTACCTTTCTATTATACAAATATTAGTTTTGGGTGGTGGTACCCTTTAACTGCCCCCACGAGACCTAGTGGTGTTATAGAGATAATCTCCCCCGGTTACACGCAGTTAACTGCATGGCCACTAGTCTAGGTTTCTAGACCTTTTCATTCTTATTCATTGTGTGGTGTGACTGATATTATATTGACTCAATAAATCCTGCCAGTGTATAGTAGCGAAGTCATTATTATTGGCTAAGTATTAACACATGACCTATACACATTCATAACCATGTCTATTTAAAACAGATAATTATTTCAAAAGAAATCCGATTATTAGTTCGTTTGTCAATTCGTGGTTCTTTGAAGCCTAAATGGAGATATTTTAACCTGTATTTTGTACTTTGATTCTACCTTTCAATTGTAGATGTGTATAAAACAATTAATATGTCGTTAATGTATTTACATTATTGTTTTCACATAATAAAACTAACCAATCATGTATCATTGGGGGGGGGGGGGGGGGGAGGCTATGGATGGGGAGGGGGCTGCCGTCCTCCACAATTTGTCTGGCTTAAAACAATACAATACATTAGCATTAAATAACAATTAATACACAAACATGCAATGTGGTCAGCCCCCCCCCCCCCCCCCCCCCGCCCCGGAGTGAATCACAGCCGAATGTATATTTATATGCGCGATTTTGTACAGGAGTCAATGTGACCGATGAGTAAATTTACTCCTGGCTTTGTACAGGATTCAATGAAGACCAATGTATAAATTTACTCCACTTTTTGTACAGGAGTCAATGTAGACCGATGAGTAAATTTACTCCTGGCTTTGTACAGGATTCAATGAAGACCAATGTATAAATTTACTCCACTTTTTGTACAGGACGCTTACGATGTGACGTAATCAAATGTAACAATAGAAATGGGCGGTGAACGTGCTCGTGCATTGTGTGCGTGTGGGGAGAGGGGGGGGGGGGATGCGTGCAATGCCATGAACAGAATGTGTTTAAGCCTTTTTTTCTTACAATGTTTATCACGGCCGTAAAGACTTACGTAATACTTATATAAGATAACCCCCACCATTTTGAAAAGCCTCGAATTTATAACGGGCCGGGGCGAATTTGAGCAAACAAGAATTAGAAACAAAATGGACGAAAAACCAAAGAAATATATGCGGTGTGGCCCCCAATAATAATGCATCCCCCCTCCCCCAATTGGCCCGACCACAACATGCCACTGGGTGAGGGAATAATAATGAATCGAGTAAATGATGTTGGTATGATCTTAGTATTAATTTAGAAACTCATTACGCAATCACACAGCCTCCTGTGAATTCCGCTGGCGAAACAATGATAATACCATGATATTTAAATCTAATGCTATAAGTGGTAACTCACTTACAAACACCAGAATATAGGTAAACAGAATGAAGAAAATGCAATACTAAAAAAACAGTTTTACGCCTACGGCTTAATTTCGCGAATTTGATTGAACCGTTTATTAATACGAGTGGAAAGTTAACGAAGTTGACCAAGCAACCCATGCATCATCATCGCCATCATCATCATCTTCACGATTATCATAATCACTATCATCTTATCATCATCTTTGTGTATACACATTATACAGACATGTGATTAAAGGGATAATGCAGTTTTGCATGGTTTAGAGGGCGCTTAATTCAAGACATTAATTTGCGAGGTATATATGAATACGTTAAGTAAGGGAGTATTTTAAAGTGCATGTGGTTTTAAAGATAAAACAAACTCAGAAACACCTCGAGTGATGTATGTATCCGATTGAAATAAGTGTGGTTCAAACCCCCTTTGACAAAAACAATTGCGGTTTGAACAACCCCCCTCCCCCCCCACCCTGTACAACTTGTAGCTGGAATATTTTATTGGTTTTGATCATAATCATAACCGATGGTCTGGGCCTCGTAAAATGAAATTTCTCTGTCGCGGCCTAAAACATTTTCAACGGACAATGAAACACATTTGCCAGTGACGTAATGATCAGTAAGCAATTAAATGGATTATAGTAAGCAATGGTCAAACTTAAGTTTAGTAACCAAAACTTGCACCATTAGGCTACAAAGAAAATATTTATAACTTCACCATGCTCGAAAAGTATACACAATTACAAATGACTAAATAAAACCCCCTTATCATTCAAAGAGTCGTTACAACTGAAGAGGGAGCTATTTAACAAAAATCATTGGTTTTACTGTTAGCCTTTTTCATACAAATTTGTGCATTTAATGTTTGTTCAAATCAGCAATGTCATCACCCTCATCATATTCTGATCAGTATGTCATCATTATCTGTATCATCATATTTACTATCATCATCATTTTCTTCATCATCATCATCATCATCACCGCCGTCGTCGACTTGGTTAACGCCATCACCACGTTATGTGTGCATCGTCACCTTTGTCATCAAGAATCATTATTATTATTGTTGTTATCATCATCGCATCATCATCATCATCATCATCATCATCATCTTATCATCATCATCATCATCATCGATGCATGTCAACATCATCATCATGCATTATAATCAGCATCTGATCAGTCTGTGATGACATCATCAGCATCATCACCGTCGTCGTCGTCTTGGTTATCGTCATCATCACCCTATGTATTCATCGTCACCTTTGTCACCATGACTCATTATCATTAGTAGTAGTAGTATTATCATCAATGCTATCGCCGTTATCATCATCATCTTCATCTTCATCATCATCATCATCATCATCATCATCATCATCATCATTATCATCATCATCATCATCATCATCTTACATTATTATATAGAGGCTCTATATTAATTCCAATTGGATATTGTTTGGGAACATCCAAATGTTAGTTAACCGATTTTAATTATCTCTTTAAAGTAACGCATAACTATTACATCCCTTTTTCAATGAGCATATGGAATGTATTCATTTACCTAATACTTTCCACGACGGTTTATTTAGAGACATTTTTAGATAGCGAATACATTTCTGACAAAAATATATTACGCCGTATCGCTGCATGCCATATCGATTATACCTTCTTCACGTCAATACATTCATTGATTGTCATGTTAAGTCAAGAAGAGTTCCAACAATAAAAGTTGAAAACCCTGCATGAGAAACCCTAAACAGATGTCAATTCGTATTTTGAAACTTGCATCCTCGGCCGCATAGCAAATTGCGTCTATAACCTCTTTTACTGACCACATACTCGTGAAACTCATCGTCTTATGTGTATCTTATAAAAAAATAATAATAAAAAAAAAAAAAATAAATACAATGTCTTTAAACATTTTATAGTACATTATAAAGGACACAAATTATTACGCCTTTCATATTGATTTGCTTGCGGGTGGTGTAAATAGTTGATTGAATGCCAATCCGCCCAAACACATTACATACGAACATTAACATAGCCCCTTGACTACGGGAACGGAGTGGGTTGTGTACAAAGTCTATGGGGATTTCATAAACTCCCTTTGCGTAGCTCTTTTGTCAGTGGGGGCAATTTTCCCACGATCTGACGATTATGAATGGATTATGGAACAAAAGAGTCAAGTCCATTTTGTTCACGACCACCTATAAACTATTGAAATGTATAACCATTGTGTGGTCTGCTAAGCCGCCCAAGCCAGCACACTAGCCATGACTTTGTGTAGAATTACATTTGAGAATGTGTTGGTTGGGGCCGGGGATGTATTGTAGTTTTGGGAAAGGCCCCCCCCCCCCCCCCCATGCACTAACAAATGAAATGGACGCTCTAATAACCGATCATGTGAAATAATATGTTAATACTAATACAAGATGATAACAAATTGTCCTGGAAACCAGCTACTATTAATATATTTGGTAAATTAGCAAACTCATCTACTGTAAATTTAAATCGCCGTGAATTGAAAACCCTCGTGCGCATGCTTGCTAAATCCTACATTCCTATATATGGTAAATGTGGCGTACCTGTCATGCCTGTGTTTCGAACGTATGGCCAGCGCGTAGACGAGCCAAACTGATGTTTTCATTAACGTTTTAACTGATATTTCTGCATTTAACGATACTAAGGTTCGGATTTTCCAGGCAATTAAACTTTGTATGCGATTTCTACATTACTTATCAATTATTTTGGACAATAAAGTTAATAATATGTAATGTATTTGTACTGTTATGAATAAGTACAACGTTGACTTTGTTTGATCAAAATATCAGTCCTCAATTTACACAAAAGAGTATGCTTTAACAACAATAATTCGAATTGCGCCTACACATTATTTTGGTTAACACATCAACAGGTTTGACCATTGTTTTGATGCTCTATTGATATTTGGGTTTTGAAGTACCGTTGAGTATATCGTATTGGTAATTCCCGAGTGCCCCCAATATTTTTTTTGTGAGATTATGAAAAACTGACTGTCAAATTCGAAAGAACAAACCATTTTTAATGAAAAAAATAACTTCATTTGATCAGAAACGGCTGAAATATCCATAATTGTTTTGATTCACAAGGTTTTTCACTGGCAATCACAACCTTGCGATATTTAGACCTTTAAGAAAAGAAAACAAAAATGCTCAAAGACTACTTTGAAAAAAATTCTGAATAGGTTTTTAAAAAGTCGTTTATGATATCTGTATTGAATAATTATTGAACAAACATTAATGCACAAATTTGTATGAAAAGGGCAAAAGTGAAACCAATGATTTTTGTTAAATAGCTCCCTCTTCAGTTGTAACGACTCTTTGAATGATAAGGGGGTTTTATTTAGTCGTTTGTAATTGTGTATACTTTTCGAGCATGGTGAAGTTATAAATATTTTCTTTGTACCCTAATGGTGCAAGTTTTGGTTACTAAAGTTAAGTTTGACCATTGCTTACTATAATCCCTTTAATTGCTTACTGAGCATTACGTCACTGGCAAATGTGTTTCATTGTCCGTTTGAAAATGTTTTTAGGCCCGCGACAGAAAAATTTCATTTTACGAGGCCCAGTACTCATCGTTATGATTATGATCAAAACCAATAAAATATTTCAGCTACCAGTTTACAGGGTGGGGGGGGGGGGGTGGGGGGGGGGTGTTTCAAACCGCAATTGTTTTTGTCAAAGGGGGGTTTGAACCTCCCCGGGTACGCCTATACACTTATTTCAATCGGATACATACATCACTCGATGTGTTTCTGAGTTTGTTTTATCTTTAAAACCACATGCACTTTAAAATACTCCCTTACTTAACGTATTCATATATACCTCGCAAATTAATGATGTCTTGAATTAAGCGCCCTCTAAACCATGCAAAACTGCGTTATCCCTTTAATCACATGTCTGTATAATGTGTATACACAAAGATGATGATAAGATGATAGTGATTATGATAATCGTGAAGATGGTGATGATGGCGATGATGATGCATGGGTTGTTTGGTCAACTTCGTTAACTTTCCATTCGTATTAATAAACGGTTCAATCAAATTCGCGAAATTAAGCCCCCAGGTAGCAAGCCAACGTTGGACCAACGTCGGAAACTTGCAAACTCGTTGGAACTCGTTGGACGTTGGACAATCTCGTTGGATCAACGTTGGACCAACATCGGTAACTCGCAGTGAAAAAGAAGTTGGACAATCTCGTTGGACCAACGTTGGACCAACATCGGTAACTCGCAGTGAAATGTACGTTGGACAATCTCGTTGGACCAACGTTGGATCAACATCGTTAACTCGCAGTGAAATAGACGTTGGGCAATTTCGTTGGACTAACGTTGGATCAACATCGGTAACTCGCAGTGAAAAAGACGTTGGACAATCTCGTTGGACCAACGTTGGACCAACATCGGTAACTCGCAGTGAAAAAGACGTTGGACAATCTTGTTGGACCAACATTGGACCAACATCGGTAACTCGCAGTGAAATGGACGTTGGACAATCTTGTTGGACCAACGTTGGATCAACATCGGTAACTCGCAGTGAAAAAGACGTTGGACAATCTCGTTGGACCAACGTTGGACCAACATCGGTAACTCGCAGTGAAAAAGACGTTGGACAATCTCGTTGGACCAACATTGGACCAACATCGGTAACTCGCAGTGAAATGGACGTTGGACAATCTTGTTGGACCAACGTTGGACCAACATCGGTAACTCGCAGTGAAAAACACGTCGGACAATCTCGTTGGACCAACATCGGTAACTCGCAGTGAAATGGACGTTGGACAATCTTGTTGGACCAACGTTGGACCAACATCGGTAACTCGCAGTGAAAAAGACGTCGGACAATCTTGTTGGACCAACGTTGGACCAACATCGGTAACTCGCAGTGAAATAGTCGTTGGACAATCTCGTTGGACCAACGTTGGATCAACATCGGTAACTCGCAGTGAAAAAGACGTTGGACAATCTCGTTGGACCAACGTTGGACCAACATCAGTAACTCGCAGTGAAAAAGACGTTGGACAATCTCGTTAGCCCAACGTTGGACCAACATCGGTAATTCGCAGTGAAATGGACGTTGTACAATCTTGTTGGACCAACGTTGGACCAACATCGGTAACTCGCAGTGAAGAAGACGTTGGACAATCTCGTTGGACCAACGTTGGACCAACATCGGTAACTCGCAGTGAAATGGACGTTGGACAATCTCGTTGGACCAACGGTGGACCAACATCGGTAACTCGCAGTGAAATTGACCTTGGACAATCTCGTTGGAGCAACGCTGGACCAACATCGGTAACTCGCAGTGAAAAAGACGTTGGACAATCTTGTTGGACCAACGTTGGATCAACATCGGTACCTCGCAGTGAAAAAGACGTTGGACAATCCCGTTGGACCAACGTTGGATCAACATCGGTAATTCGCAGTGAAAAAGACGTTGGACAATCTCGTTAGACCAATAGTAATGAGTGGACTCAAGTAGAATTACAATCATAAATAGAAGTGCGCCATCCCCGGTGAATTACCATATAGGATCGATATGTATATTATCGGGTGTCAAGAGACGTATGAGTTGGGCCATCGATCTACAAGCAGTTAATAAAGTAAGCTTTCAACTATACTCGTGTGCCTACTTGTATTATATTACAACATGGTGTCTGAAGTGAAAGTGACTGTATGTCTGATTCGATTCGCCATGACCTGTGTTGTAGAAATGCTAATTTGAATCCATTTTGGGAGGCGAGCTTCACGGTTGATGTGTGACCGGATATACCATCCAGAAAACGCTTTATTGAGAACTGTACTGTTCGTTATCAACGGTGCATAGCTAGTAGGAAGAAAGAGCTCCAGAAGAGGCAGAAGCGATACTATGACCAGGGTGCCAAGTCGCTGCCGGTGTTGAAGTCTGGAGAACGTGTGTACTACCAAGTGGGAAAAGAATTATGGAAACCTGGCGTAGTGACAACTCAAGATTCAACGCCCTGCTCGTACCACATCCAGAGTGAGAAAGGTGGGCGGTATCGCCGGAACAGACATCATCTAAAGAAGCGTCGCGCACCTGAAGGTAACATCCATGTTCCAGTAAACGAGGAAACGGAGGTCCCAGAAGCGTGCTTGAGTGAGGTGCAGCCGCCCTCGCAAGAACGTGACAGGCGCTACCCACTTCGACGTCTACTCTCAGACCCCCGGATAGATTAGATTTGTGATAGAGATGAATACCATTTAGGGCAGAATAATCCCTTGGTATCATCTAGGCGTTGGGTAGTCCACCCTGGCACTAGCACGTTAAACCATTTTGCATAAGGTAAATGTCGGTCTTACATAGGGGATGACAACCGTACGAAAGGGGCAGAATAATCCCCTGGTTCCATCCCAGGTAGCAAGCCAACGTTGGTCCAACGTTGGACCAACGTTGTCCAATTTTTTCGGCAACGTTGGTCCAACGTTGTCCGGCAACGTTGGACCAACGTTGCTTGCGTACGCCCAAACAACGCTGCTCCAACGTTGGCGAAAACAAAATACCAACGTTGGATCAACGTTGGTCCATCGTTGGAAAGTTGTCATTTGTCAACGTTGGACCAACGCTTTTCCAACGTTGATCCAAGGTTGGTATTTTGTATTCGCCAACGTTGGAGCAGCGTTGGTTGGGCGTACGCAAACGTTGTTCCAACGTCAAAGCAACATGTGTCCAACAAGCATCCACCATATTTCCAACAAGCATCCAACATGTCTCCAACACTCATCCAACAAGCATCCAACATGTCTCCAACAAGCATCCAACATGTCTCCAACAAGCATCCAACGTTGGTCCAGCGTAATTCACCAACATTTCTCCAACGTTGGTCCAACGTTGATCCAACGTTGGTCCAACGTTGGTCCAACATTGGACCAACGTCTCACCGTACTAAAAAAATTAAATTAATATTCATATGACATGCCTATTGGTGATATCTAGAACATCCTATCCTAGCTTTCCCTTTACCTAAGACTAACCCTAACCCTATTCCTAGTCCTATTCCTATCCATATATAGTCCTATTCCTATTCCTATTCCTACACTCACTACATCTACATCATCCACTCAGCTTTATATAACCTAGCTTCTGTGTTAATATTTGTTTGATGGTTGGTATTTCGATAAAGTTGAATGTTTGGATAAAGTTTTAAGAATTTACACAAATACATCATGGAAACAAACCTTTAGAATGTTTTTGTAGATAAATAACTTACATATATTTCAAATAATGAGTAAATAATAACATTGGATTCATTCTGAACAATCAAATAACATGATTATTAATGCTTTTTGCAGTCAATGATAACCACTCATGAATATTCATGAATAATAACCAACGTTCATCCAACGTTGAACCAACGTTGATCCAACGATGGCATACATCCTGCTTTCAGCAGCTAATTTTAAATCCTTTTATTATGCAAGGGGGTGTTGACCACCTGTGCTACGAGGTTACCGATGTCGATCCAACGTTGCTCTAACGAGATTGTCCAACCTCCATTTCACTTTGAGTTACCGATGTTGATTCATCGTTGGTGTTGTAATATAATACAAGTAGGCGAAATGCCATGTGTAACTCTGGCATAACAATAATAAATACTGGTAAATTACAAACTTGAGTGTCAGGGTAGACTACCCGACACCCAGAAGATGGAACCAGGGGATTATTCTGCCCCTTTCGTACGGTTGTCATCCCCTATGTAAGACCGACATTTACCTTATGCAAAATGGTTTAACGTGCTAGTGCCAGGGTGGACTACCCAACGCCTAGATGATACCAAGGGATTATTCTGCCCTAAATGGTATTCATCTCTATCACAAATTTAATCTATCCGGGGGTCTGAGAGTAGACGTCGAAGTGGGTAGCGCCTGTCACGTTCTTGCGAGGGCGGCTTCACCTCACTCCAGCACGCTTCTGGGAACTCCGTTTCCTCGTTTACTGGAACATGGATGTTACCTTCAGGTGCGCGACGCTTCTTTAGATGATGTCTGTTCCGGCGATACCGCCCACCTTTCTCACTCTGGATGTGGTACGAGCGGGGCGTTGAATCTTGAGTTGTCACTACGCCAGGTTTCCATTCTTTTCCCACTTGGTAGTACACACGTTCTCCAGACTTCAACACCGGCAGCGATCGACTTGGCACCCTGATCATAGTATCGCTTCTGCCTCTTCTGGAGCTCTTTCTTCCTACTAGCTATGCACCGTTGATAACGAACAGTACAGTTCTCAATAAAGCGTTTTCTGGATGGTATATCCGGTCACAGTACATCAACCGTGAAGCTCGCCTCCCAAAATGGATTCAAATTAGCATTTCTACAACACAGGTCATGGCGAATCGAATCAGACATACAGTCACTTTCACTTCAGACACCATGTTGTAATATAATACAAGTAGGCACACGAGTATAGTTGAAAGCTTACTTTATTAACTGCTTGTAGATCGATGGCCCAACTCATACATGGTCGATCCTATATGGTAATTCACCGGGGATGGCGCACTTCTATTTATGATTGTAATTCTACTTGAGTCCGCTCATTACTGTTGGTCTAACGAGATTGTCCAACGTCTTTTTCACTGCGAATTACCGATGTTGATCCAACGTTGGTCCAACGAGATTGTCCAACGTCTTTTTCACTGCGAGGTACCGATGTTGATCCAACGTTGGTCCAACAAGATTGTCCAACGTCTTTTTCACTGCGAGTTACCGATGTTGGTCCAGCGTTGCTCCAACGAGATTGTCCAACGGCAATTTCACTGCGAGTTACCGATGTTGGTCCACCGTTGGTCCAACGAGATTGTCCAACGTCCATTTCACTGCGAGTTACCGATGTTGGTCCAATTAACGTTGGTCCAACGAGATTGTCCAACGTCTTCTTCACTGCGAGTTACCGATGTTGGTCCAACAAGATTGTACAACGTCCATTTCACTGCGAATTACCGATGTTGGTCCAACGTTGGGCTAACGAGATTGTCCAACGTCTTTTTCACTGCGAGTTACTGATGTTGGTCCAACGTTGGTCCAACGAGATTGTCCAACGACTATTTCACTGCAAGTTACCGATGTTGGTGCAACGTTGGTCCAACGAGATTGTCCAACGTCCATTTCACTGCGAGTTACCGATGTTGGTCCAACGTTGGTCCAACAAGATTGTCCGACGTCTTTTTCACTGCGAGTTACCGATGTTGGTCCAACGTTGGTCCAACGAGATTGTCCGACGTCTTTTTCACTGCGAGTTACCGATGTTGGTC
The DNA here is from genome assembly GCA_037951105.1 of Echinarachnius parma. Classification (NCBI taxonomy): domain Eukaryota; kingdom Metazoa; phylum Echinodermata; class Echinoidea; order Clypeasteroida; family Echinarachniidae; genus Echinarachnius; species Echinarachnius parma. Next base: position 17,077 of record JBAMJV010000271.1, on the reverse strand, counting down.
CAACGTTGGTCCAACAAGATTGTCCAACGTCCATTTCACTGCGAGTTACCGATGTTGGTCCAACGTTGGTCCAACGAGATTGTCCGACGTCTTTTTCACTGCGAGTTACCGATGTTGGTCCAACGTTGGTCCAACAAGATTGTCCAACGTCCATTTCACTGCGAGTTACCGATGTTGGTCCAATGTTGGTCCAACGAGATTGTCCAACGTCTTTTTCACTGCGAGTTACCGATGTTGGTCCAACGAGATTGTCCAACGTCTTTTTCACTGCGAGTTACCGATGTTGATCCAACGTTGGTCCAACAAGATTGTCCAACGTCCATTTCACTGCGAGTTACCGATGTTGGTCCAATGTTGGTCCAACAAGATTGTCCAACGTCTTTTTCACTGCGAGTTACCGATGTTGGTCCAACGTTGATCCAACGAGATTGTCCAACGTCCAACGGGTTCCAACGAGTTTGCAAGTTTCCGACGTTGGTCCAACGTTGGCTTGCTACCTGGGATCTTCTTGGTGTCGGGTAGTCTACCCTGACACTGAAGTTTGTAATTTACCAGTATTTATTATTGTTATGCCAGAGTAACAGAGTTACACATGGCATTTCGCCTACTAATTGTATTATATTACAACACCAATGATGGATCAACATCGGTAACTCAAAGTGAAATGGAGGTTGGACAATCTCGTTAGAGCAACGTTGGATCGACATCGGTAACCCACAGTGAAACGTTCGTTAATCCGACGAGAATCCAACATTTCACATCTGTTGTTCACTATATACCCAACGCCTAGATGATACCAAGGGATTATTCTGCCCTAAATGGTATTCATCTCTATCACAAATCTAATCTATCCGGGGGTCTGAGAGTAGACGTCGAAGTGGGTAGCGCCTGTCACGTTCTTGCGAGGGCGGCTTCACCTCACTCCAGCACGCTTCTGGGACCTCCGTTTCCTCGTTTACTGGAACATGGATGTTACCTTCAGGTGCGCGACGCTTCTTTAGATGATGTCTGCATGTTCCGGCGATACCGCCCACCTTTCTCACTCTGGATGTGGTACGAGCGGGGCGTTGAATCTTGAGTTGTCACTACGCCAGGTTTCCATTCTTTTCCCACTTGGTAGTACACACGTTCTCCAGACTTCAACACCGGCAGCGACTTGGCACCCTGGTCATAGTATCGCTTCTGCCTCTTCTGGAGCTCTTTCTTCCTACTAGCTATATGCACCGTTGATAACGAACAGTACAGTTCTCAATAAAGCGTTTTCTGGATGGTATATCCGGTCACACATCAACCGTGAAGCTCGCCTCCCAAAATGGATTCAAATTAGCATTTCTACAACACAGGTCATGGCGAATCGAATCAGACATACAGTCACTTTCACTTCAGACACCATGTTGTAATATAATACAAGTAGGCACACGAGTATAGTTGAAAGCTTACTTTATTAACTGCTTGTAGATCGATGGCCCAACTCATACATGGTCTCTTGACACCCGATAATATACATATCGATCCTATATGGTAATTCACCGGGGATGGCGCACTTCTATTTATGATTGTAATTCTACTTGAGTCCACTCATTACTGTTGGTCTAACGAGATTGTCCAACGTCTTTTTCACTGCGAATTACCGATGTTGATCCAACGTTGGTCCAACGAGATTGTCCAACGTCTTTTTCACTGCGAGGTACCGATGTTGATCCAACGTTGGTCCAACAAGATTGTCCAACGTCTTTTTCACTGCGAGTTACCGATGTTGGTCCAGCGTTGCTCCGAGATTGTCCAACGTCAATTTCACTGCGAGTTACCGATGTTGGTCCACCGTTGGTCCAACGAGATTGTCCAACGTCCATTTCACTGCGAGTTACCGATGTTGGTCCAACGTTGGTCCAACGAGATTGTCCAACGTCTTCTTCACTGCGAGTTACCGATGTTGGTCCAACGTTGGTCCAACAAGATTGTACAACGTCCATTTCACATTTCACTGCGAATTACCGATGTTGGTCCAACGTTGGGCTAACGAGATTGTCCAACGTCTTTTTCACTGCGAGTTACCGATGTTGGTCCAACGTTGGTCCAACGAGATTGTCCAACGTCTTTTTCACTGCGAGTTACCGATGTTGGTCCAACGTTGGTCCAACGAGATTGTCCAACGTCTTTTTCACTGCGAGTTACCGATGTTGATCCAACGTTGGTCCAACAAGATTGTCCAACGTCCATTTCACTGCGAGTTACCGATGTTGGTCCAATGTTGGTCCAACAAGATTGTCCAACGTCTTTTTCACTGCGAGTTACCGATGTTGGTCCAACGAGATTGTCCGACGTCTTTTTCACTGCGAGTTACCGATGTTGGTCCAACGTTGGTCCAACAAGATTGTCCAACGTCCATTTCACTGCGAGTTACCGATGTTGGTCCAATGTTGGTCCAACGAGATTGTCCAACGTCTTTTTCACTGCGAGTTACCGATGTTGGTCCAACGTTGGTCCAACGAGATTGTCCAACGTCTTTTTCACTGCGAGTTACCGATGTTGATCCAACGTTGGTCCAACAAGATTGTCCAACGTCCATTTCACTGCGAGTTACCGATGTTGGTCCAATGTTGGTCCAACAAGATTGTCCAACGTCTTTTTCACTGCGAGTTACCGATGTTGGTCCAACGTTGGTCCAACGAGATTGTCCAACGTCTTTTTCACTGCGATTTACCGATGTTGATCCAACGTTAGTCCAACGAAATTGTCCAACGTCTATTTCACTGCGAGTTAACGATGTTGATCCAACGTTGGTCCAACGAGATTGTCCAACGTACATTTCACTGCGAGTTACCGATGTTGGTCCAACGTTGGTCCAACGAGATTGTCCAACTTCTTTTTCACTGCGAGTTACCAATGTTGGTCCGACGTTGATCCAACGAGATTGTCCAACGTCCAACGAGTTCCAACGAGTTTGCAAGTTTCCGACGTTGGTCCAACGTTGGCTTGCTACCTGGGATGTAGCTGTTATGTTAGAAAAGGTAATTTTTTTACTCGTAGCACAGGTGGTCAAAACCCCCTTGCATAATAAAAGGATTTAAAATTAGCTGCTGAAAGCAGGATGTATGCCATCGTTGGATCAACGTTGGATGAACGTTGGTTATTATTCATGAATATTCATGAGTGGTTATCATTGACTGCAAAAAGCATTAATAATCATGTTATTTGATTGTTCAGAATGAATCCAATGTTATTATTTACTCATTATTTGAAATATATGTAAGTTATTTATCTACAAAAACATTCTAAAGGTTTGTTTCCATGATGTATTTGTGTAAATTCTTAAAACTTTATCCAAACATTCAACTTTATCGAAATACCAACCATCAAACAAATATTAACACAGAAGCTAGGTTATATAAAGCTGAGTGGATGATGTAGATGTAGTGAGTGTAGGAATAGGAATAGGACTATATGGATAGGAATAGGACTAGGAATAGGGTTAGGAATAGGGTTACGTAAAGGGAAAGCTAGGATAGGATGTTCTAGATATCACCAATAGGCGTGTCATATGAATATTAATTTAATTTTTTTAGTACGGTGAGACGTTGGTCCAATGTTGGACCAACGTTGGACCAACGTTGGATCAACGTTGGAGAAATGTTGGTGAATTACGCTGGACCAACGTTGGATGCTTGTTGGAGACATGTTGGATGCTTGTTGGAGACATGTTGGATGCTTGTTGGATGAGTGTTGGAGACATGTTGGATGCTTGTTGGAAATATGGTGGATGCTTGTTGGACACATGTTGCTTTGACGTTGGATCAACGTTTGCGTACGCCCAACCAACGCTGCTCCAACGTTGGCGAATACAAAATACCAACCTTGGATCAACGTTGGAAAAGCGTTGGTCCAACGTTGACAAATGACAACTTTCCAACGATGGACCAACGTTGATCCAACGTTGGTATTTTGTTTTCGCCAACGTTGGAGCAGCGTTGTTTGGGCGTACGCAAGCAACGTTGGTCCAACGTTGCCGGTCAACGTTGGACCAACGTTGCCGAAAAAATTGGACAACGTTGGTCCAACGTTGGACCAACGTTGGCTTGCTACCTGGGCCGTAGGCGTAAAACTGTTTTTCAGAATTGCATTTTCTTCATTCTGTTTACCTATATTCTGGTGTTTGTAAGTGAGTTACCACTTATAGCATTAGATTTAAATATCATGGTATTATCATTCTGTTTCGCCAGCGGAATTCACAGGAGGCTGTGTGATTGCGTAATGAGTTTCTAAATTAATACTAAGATCATACCAATTTACTCGATTCATTATTATTCCCTCACCCAGTGGCATGTTGTGATCGGGCCAATTGGGGGAGGGGGGGATGAATTATTATTGGGGGCCACACCGCATATATTTCTTTGGTTTTTCGTCCATTTTGTGTCTAATTCTTGTTTGCTCAAATTCGCCCCGGCCCGTTATAAATTCGAGGCTTTTCAAAATGGTGGGGGTTATCTTATATAAGTATTACGTAAGTCTTTACGGCCGTGATAAACATTGTAAGAAAAAAAGGCTTAAACACATTCTGTTCATGGCATTGCACGCATCCCCCCCCCCCCCCCCTCTCCCCACACGCACACAATGCACGAGCACGTTCACCGCCCATTTCTATTGTTACATTTGATTACGTCACATCGTAAGCGTATACTTCGACCAATAGGAATTCGCGTGTATTATTTGGCGGCAACTTCGTAGATATTTGCATACACTTAACGACATGCATCCGTGCACCGTGTAAAACGATGACGCGTTCATTTCGCAATACAGATTGTGATAGAAAGGACGGCATAGCGTACATCCTCCTCGGTCAAAGTAAGCTTGGCCCTTACATAATAGTCAGTGGTCTTTGGGTTCACTCCTGATGGAGTAAATTTACTCATCGGTCTTCATTGACTCCTGTACAAAAAGTGGAGTAAATTTATACATTGGTCTTCATTGAATCCTGTACAAAGCCAGGAGTAAATTTACTCATCGGTCTACATTGACTCCTGTACAAAAAGTGGAGTAAATTTATACATTGGTCTTCATTGAATCCTGTACAAAGCCAGGAGTAAATTTACTCATCGGTCTACATTGACTCCTGTACAAAATCGCGCATATAAATATACATTCGGCTGTGATTCACTCCGGGGCGGGGGGGGGGGGGGGGGGGGGGGGGGGCTGACCACATTGCATGTTTGTGTATTAATTGTTATTTAATGCTTATGTATTGTATTGTTTTATGCCAGACAAATTGTGGAGGACGGCAGCCCCCCTCCCCATCCATAGCCTCCTCCCCCCCCAATGATACATGATTGGTTAGTTTTATTATGTGAAAACAATAATGTAAATACATTAACGACATATTAATTGTTTTATACACATCTACAATTGAAAGGTAGAATCAAAGTACAAAATACAGGTTAAAATATCTCCATTTAGGCTTCAAAGAACCACGAATTGACAAACGAACTAATAATCGAATTTCTTTTGAAATAATTATCTGTTTTAAGTGGTCTGTAGCAGCTATCCTGCCTGTTGTGTCCACTAAATCAGAGTGCATTGCCAATTTGAGTTCCCCATAAGAATAAATGGACATCTTCAACGAACTGTAGTTTTCTTGTTTCTTGCCCAATTATACTCTAACCTTCAGAGATTGTTCCTCGGAATAAGGAGTCGAGATACACATTTGAACTGAAGCAAAATAACATTTCGGATCGCAACTGAGTGTATATAATCACGATTTTATACACGTCTCTGAATTTCGATAATGGTATTTGAAGTGAAATGGAGACAAAATGACCTCGGCCCATTTTCACATGAGCCTGCTAGCTTGGTTGCATGAATATAAGTAACAATTTGAAAATATAAATGTACTTGTTTTACTAACGATACAGTATTACGGTTTTTTTCTCTCAGCCCATTCATTTTTACATCAAACTGATCGTTTACTTTTGGACCCGAAAAACGAAGGACTAGTACTATTACCCTCCCCTCTCCCCCCCCCCCCCCCCCCCCCCCACACACACACAATGAAATGTACCACTGACCCCTCTCTGCTGCGCTCATATCTCAGTAGGCATGGCAACCAACTGATAAGACATTCCAGAGTAATGATCTCCCTCCCTATGTATGTACAGAGCTATACAGCCCTAGCAAGACTCCCGGCTAATTCGGCACAGAATGCACCTGTATATATCTCTGATAGTAGGCCCTGGTGTGTAGCATGATATACTCAGAGGAGTACATGTATGTTAGACCAGAAGGTCACACTGATTCATAGACTCCATTCAACGGCATGCAAAACAAAAAATGCGTCGGGGGGGGGGGGCGGACAGGTTCGGACCAGGTTCGGACATAGATCATTGCATTATTCCTCCACCATGATGTTGAAAGGACTGAAACATTGCAAATGACTGAGTTAAAACATGGTATCCGGCATTTAAAAAGAGCCATTAGTCATGATAATTCACGGCGCTCTCTATGGTTTTAACCAAGATGAAAGTTTTTCAATTTTGAAAAATACGGAAGCATTCTTCGTACATTTCTTTCAGTAACGGCTGGTTCTATACCAGATCTAACACAAACAAATTTTGTTGTGAGATAAAGATACACTTTTGATGACAGAATAAACTTTATTTGATCTAAATCGGTCCAGAAACGGCTGAAATATCCATAATTTTACTGGCTGAGGACAATTTGACTTTTTCGAAACAAACAAATAAAAATGCTTACAGACTACTTTGAAAACAAAAACCTAACTATGTTTTCAAAGTGATAGTCGAGTGTTGGTATGGGGGGGGGGGGGGGGGGGGTGCTGGGGAGGTGAGGCAGAGTCCGCCTAATAACTTAGCAAAATAAAGAAAACCCAGGCTGACGAAACCACATCGAGTCCATGTGTTTGTTCGCCATGTACATACAAGTTCATCATAATTATCTGCATTATTATTATTAACATTTAAACATGCAGACTAGGCCGGCGATATCCGATGGGTTGGGTTTATACATGGAATAAGGAGGTCTCGCTGAAAGGATGAATCGCAATGACATCTGCAAAAGAGCGGGTATATAGGTGGGATCGAACTAGAACACCCGTGTCTCTTTCGTATTTTAACCATTTGGGTACCGGGCAGTTTTAAAATTCGTATAGGTCGTTGTGTTCTTAAAATCGTGATGGATTTTCCCTGATTAAAAACCCCGCGGGTGCCGCTAGTTTGCAGTATATTTGCAGAATAATAATTGGCTGCATTGTTTAAATACATTGCGAAAATCACACAAATAAAAAGAATCATGTACACTTCATCCACATAATGAATGATGGCAAAGTTATTTAATCTCAAAATCTTTAAATTCAACATTGTCATTGATTTATATTTAGGTATAATTATGTACAACATTCATGATTACTACATAACTACATAATTCATACAACTTATAATTCTGTTTTTTCTACCATAACCCCCCTGCTATACTAAATGCGGTTGATCCTCTCTCCTCTCTGCTCCTTCCTACCATTTGACAATAGGGTAAAGCGAACAAACTTGATACTCTGTACACAACCGAACCCAAACTCGTCTGTAGTGTCTGCGTATCAAGACTAGCAGCACGACGTCTTGATTGAGACACCATCTGCTATAAATTGGCGCCGAGGCCGCTACCGATAAGAACGGTTTTTTGGTGATAAAATTCTACGAGAGGCACGAATCTCTCAACCGCTCCTCAGCTCTGAGAAGCGGTTATTTTCTAACTAGGCTGAAACGTCATGATGTATATTCATAAACCTGTTACAAATTACTTCACTTCAAATTGTGTGGTTTAATGGTATATTCGTATTTAATAATGTCTGCAAGACCAGGGAAACAACCCGTGATGTTAGAATATGCCTATTTCAACAGGATTGTTTCTGTTTCATGAAAGAAAATGTCGTTGTTTGACAGGAACAATCTCTTTATGCATAATGCTAATATTTAACAAAAGGAAACATAGAGTAGTGATGAAAATCAACATTTTTCATCAAAACACGAAATGCATATTTTGTCTCTCTGAGAGTGAATTATTTCTCTCGGACCCTGTAATTGGCGGACGGCCTTGCTGTGGCCGTAGTTATCATTAATAAACTTTTCCAGACCCATTTGAATAATGTTAAGTTAATATAAAAAGATAGTTGGCACATTTTCATTATAAAACCATAAACATATGAATTTATTATTTTGCACGATAACTTTGATGTTGGCGTAGAGTTTATGAATGGTATATTAATATAGGATCGCAGAAAACCACGTGTGCAGTAGGACCGTGGTATAGGAACAAGACTAAGAATGGTGGGATTGTGCACCTTAGCAAAAGAATCACCTAACTAAGTGCATAAAATGGTGCAATGTTACTCCTTTGCCGAGTCTGCACCTTTCGCCGTTACTTTGCACCTTATTTAAACCTTTTTTTCTTAGTGTGTATTTATTATCTTTATTTGATTCTCGCTTGGTAGCTTATCAAGCAAGTGACCAATCAGAGAGGCTGTAACGAATCTACGCTTGAAGGAAAACTATTTTCATATTACGTTATTTACAATTTCTCTGTTTTTTCCCAATCCCTGCATGCATAATGAGCTATTATTTCACAAAATAAGTCATAAAGCAGTGATGTAAATCACAAATTTTGCATTTAAACACAAATATGTTTGTTTTCTCTCTGTGAGTGAATTGTTTGTCTTGGACCCTGTAATTGGTTGATAGCCTTGCTGTGGCCGTAGTTTGATTTCAATATTATATGAAAATACAATTGACACAAATTAATTTAAAACCATGAGATTATACACTCCTAATAGTGTGAGATACATTTGATGTTTGACATAGAGTTTACGAATCGTGTATTAATAGAGGAGTATACATAAAAACATGCGTGCAGTAGGACCATGGTATAGGAACAAGTCTAAGAAAGGTGCAACTTTGCACTTTTTTCCACCATTTATCAACATGTTCTTCCTACTGTGTAGGGAGCTTTTGCAACTTTTTACACTAAAATTGAGCTGGTGCATTTCGAAGGTGAAATTTTCTATTTTTTAAATGATATAGAAACAGAGAATAGTCTTCAATTATGATAAATATATTAGCATTAATATGACTAATACGAATGAAGAATATAAAATAATTGATAAGAGTAGGATCAAGTACATGAAGCAGTTAAAGAGAAATAAATGCCTTCTTTATTCACAGTGTCATTTTGTTGCTGTTGTGGGGGGGGGGGAGGGGATGGGGGGGGGGGTGGCATCATGGCACAATGATGCAAACATGTTGGGAGGGCTAACAAGGGTGCGAAGCCACAATCATGGAGGGCAAATTGATTTGTAGGGATGCCTTCATATTAGTATTTAAAAATGTAAGCTTAATTTTCATTCAGAAGGTTAAGAATCCCCCACCCTCCCCCCCTTAAACAAAATATATAAATAAAAAAGGACCTTTTGGATGGGTACAAATTTGATATGCGGCGTTATGAAGGGTAATAATAGAAATACCCGACGTCGTGAAAGTGATATGTGTGTATGCGTGATCCTCCGACTTGGGTGTCATTTTATCCATTAATATGTCCAATGTTAGAAACGAAATGTTAACAAGAAAAAAACTAATTCAAACTATGTTTTTTTTTAACTACTTTTTTGGAGGTATGTGAAAATAGCGCATTTTTAGGTTTTGCTACATTTGTTAGGATTGGTGAAAATTTATATTGCATTAAATGCTCTCGTTTAATAATGGCTAAGTTTTAATCCACTAAACTTTGCTGATACCCATGTTTATATGAGCATATGATGGTACAGGCAAATGTTCGTTGTCATAGTTGATAGGCTTCTTATAATTATGACGTCATCAAATTTGCATAATTATGAAAAATCACGGGAATTTCCGTGAACAAAACGGTACAAAAAACAATGGCATTAATAGAGTTGTTTTTTTTTCACCATGAAAATGATGGCAGTGAGCTTAAAACCGTGTAGTGTATACTAATGAGAGTGTACTCAAATCAGAAACGTGATTATTATTTGAATATAATGTACAAAAGGGACATTTTTTATTAATATGTAATCACCATGCCTCATATGCAATTTATTAATGGCCATGTTATCTAGGTCACAAGTGGGTTCATATTGGTTCCTCTTCAATTTCTTTATTTAAAGGGCCAATCACTCTCATATTTGGCACATAATATGTAAAGCTAGCGGGGCTCTTTAGTTTACAATAAATCACATTTCAAAAGGTCATACTATGAGGGCGCTATTTAATAACTATTTGTTAAAAACATTAACAATCCTATCAAGTTCGATAATAATGAGTTATTTGTGTATACAACTTGATATTTTGCTGGCATTATTATGCAAATTTACTTTTCCTAGAATAAACTAAAGACGTTTATGATGTATCTCATATTATTGAGGTCTAAATTAGGCCTAACTCCTTTTGATTGCGCTACATAAAAATGCTTTCAGATAATTTATTAAATTGTAACCATATTTTATCTTGAGTGAGATTTTCCGATGGCCTATTTATCACAAAATATAAGGTAAAAGCAAATTATTTGGGGACAGTTCTGGTCAGAAACTTGCTTTTCAGTATTTGTAATATTCTTTTTTTCGGCATCTCATTTCTTTTCAGACAATTAGAGAACAAATAAAGATGTCCGTTATTTGATATTCATTACATGTAATTGCTTTTAAATATAAATAGAACTTCTATTAGTTATCAATCCTCACAATACGTTCCCAATTTGTTATACTGCGTCATACATTTATAATTGCATGTTATGATTATAGACTCAGTTACTATATAGTTTATAAGCCACAAACATAGTTATAAACAATCACTTATGATATACAAATACTGTACATGTATTTAGCTTCTATATTCTTTATTGATATTTTAATACATCTCCTTCGCATCTTCATTTGACTTATTCCGTTATTTTCGGTTTAATCACAGTTGATATAACTTCTTCCCGTTTTGGCTACATTTCTGGATGTTGTCTATGGCAAGCCGAAAGGGAATATATTAATCTCTTGTAAATATATTCATCTCTGACTAAATATATTCATCTCTGACTAATATATTCATCTCTGATAAAATATATTCATCTTTTGAAATTATTTATATTCATTTAAAAAAAAAAAAAAATTTGTCTTTTTTATTTATTCAACTTTTTAAATATATTCATCTATTCAATATATATATTCGTCTTTTTAATATTTGCATCTTTTTTATTTATTCATCTTTTTAATATATTCATCTACAATATATTAATCTTTTCAATATGTTCGTCTTCTTGATTTATTCATCTTTTTAATATATTCATCTTTTCAATATTTGTTCGTGTTTCATTCGTCTTTCGCAAATATATTCGTCTTTTGCAATATATTTGTCTTTTTCAAAATATATTCGTCTTTGCCAAAATATATCGTCTTTTGCAATATATTTGTCTTTTTCCAATTTGTTCGTCTTTTCCGAAATATACTTCGCAAAAAAGAAAACTGGACACTTGTATGAGACCAAATATTTCGTATTCATTAACGATAAAATATATGATATTTTATATCAAATTAAAGATAAAATTACCCTCTTCAATATTCGCATAAAATCCAGATAAAATTATTCATGCATTACTTGTCACGGTCAATTAACCACACCAAGGTCTGTTTCAAAAATAGCAAAAATGGAACATCCACTCAACCATATAAATGTTGATAAGCATAATCTAAAACGCTATATTCATGAGATGGCATAATTTTTCATTACAAATGTGACCTTTTCTATCTTCATCTCAATAAAGAGTATAAATGAAGACAAATTGTGAACGTAATATAGGTGTTATTTTCATCCAAAAGTAACAAAATGGGGAATTCCATGGCAAAGCTTTATTAGTCAAAACCACAGTTTGTGCCCTTATTTCAGCATGGAAATGGTATAAATCTTCTCAAGAATTATACCGTAGTCAAAGATCTTCAAAACCTGAAGTCACCCTTGGTCAAACATTTGGGCAGTCTTTAACATGACATTTATCTAGGAATTATGGTTAAAATTGCAGGGGACACATGAAATAGACAAGTTTCATGCCTGTAATACAGACCAGGTATGATAATGCTCTCATAACCTGGCCCTGTTTTATTGACAAATTTGTATTTCCAGAGTTTGTTCATAACAATAAAATTGAATAATGTCATAATTTACTTGCCCCGCCTATTTTGTTTAAGTGAAACGCTTACTATCATTTCAGTCGAATGGTGTGGTCCTCCATTGTTTTGCTATTTTTGAAAACAGACCTTGCTAGTGTTAATTGACCATGGCATTTCATGCATGAACGATTACACCTTTAAGTTATACCCTGCATGTAGAGGACTAAATTCCCTTTAATTTGATATATGATCATGTACACTTTATCGTACATTAATATGAAATATTTCAACTTATACAAGTGTCCAGTTTCTTTTTTGCGGAGTATTATTCGTCTTCTCCAAATGGACACTTGATGGCGCTATACACCACGATCGACGCGCTCTGATCCCATCCACGCAGTTCGCAGCGGCTGCTGCAGCAGCTGCAGAGCCGAGCCGCTGCGAATGCGAACCATCGATATCGACGATGCGAACGTAGTACGGCCGGCCGCCCCGCCGCGGCGTAATAATCCCACCAAGTCTTATCAAGGAGCAATTTCTAGTTTTTTGTCAATTATGCTCCAAAACTACACATTTTCAGCGTATATCGATCATTGGGCTAATTAGTAATAATACTTTCGAAGAGTGGGGTTAGTAAATCTAGGTCTGGGGTTCCACTTTTTCTCGATAGATTTGATGAGGGGCATCCCTCAATAATCCCACCAAGTTTTATCAAGGAGCAATTTCTAGTTTTCTGTCAATTATGCTCCTAAACTACGCATTTTCAGTGTATATCGATTATTGGGCTAGAAAACGAGCCCAGAGTCCCACTTTATTTATAAACTGATGAGCACGATAAGCCCCCCCCCCCCCCCCCCCCCCCACCCCCATCGGAACCAACGAAGGTATTTCTAGGAGACTAGGAGCAATCTGTCGTTTTCTGCTTTTAGTGATAGGGCTAATACATTGGGACCTCGGATATTATGTGGACTGGGCATATGTGGACTGGACACTTGCTAGTTTCCCTATCAAACGAGTGAGGGGCATTCCCCAGAGATCCCTCCAAATCCCGCCCTTATTTAGTCTCAGACAAGGGCGAAGCGTGGTTGGACTGATGGGGGGGGGGGGGGGGGGGGGTGGGGGGGTGGGGGGGTGGGGGCACGAACATTATTGGGGTGGGGCACAAACATTATTAGGGGTGGGGCACAAACATTATTAGGGGTGGGGCACAAACATTATTAGGGGTGGGGCACACCATATGTATTTATTTATTTTCTTCAACAAATGTCCCCTTATGTTTTTCCCCCAACAATTATTGGGGGGGGGGGGGGGGGACGTGTCCCTCCTCCCCTACCCCCCCACCCCCCCCCCCCCCCCCCCCCCTCCCCACCACCCCCGGTCGCTACGACACTGGTCTCAGAAATAGTTATGCAGCACGTAACATAATGCTTATCAGCGGCACGTACGTAACATAACCACTCTCAACTGTGTATCCGATATATCATTTGCTTATTTTGGCTTAGATCCTTATTGTTGGCTCGCTTGTTGTTGGCTGGCTTATTGTTGGCTAGCTTGACACAGGCGGGCCCGCCGCGGCGGGGCGGCCGGACGTACTACGTTCGCATCATCGATATCGATGGTTCGCTTTCGCAGCGGCTCGGCTCTGCTGCGTGGATGGGATCAGAGCGCGTCGATCGTGGTGTATATAATAGCGCCATCTAGTATCCATTTGGAGAAGTCGAATATATTTTGGAAAAGACGAATATATTTTGTAAAAGACGAATATATTGTGCTAAAGACGAATGAAACACGAATAAAGCTGAGACGAACATATTGATAGATTAATACATGAAAAGACAAACATATTAATAGATGAATATTTATTAAAAAGATGAATAAATCCAACAGACAAACATATTAAAAAGATGAATATATTGATAAATGAATATATTAAAAAGATGAATAAAAAAAAGACGAATTTAAATCCAAAAGACAAACATATTTAAAAGATTTATATATTGAATAGATGAATATATTAAAAAGATGAATAAAAAAAACACGAAAATATTAAAAAGAGATGAATATAAATAATTTCAAAAGATGAATATATTTGATCAGAGATGAATATATTTAGTCAGAGATGAATATATTTACAAGAGATGAATATATTTCCTTACGGCTTGCCAAAGTTGTCAATTGTATTATTATGTTGCACTTTTGACATTTTATGCATTATGTTATTATTATTAATTAGGTAGTACAATGTAAGAAATTTGGATAATATTCTTATTTAATTAGATTCATGATCATATTTTGCTTTTTAATATTATGTTATCATAATATATAAGCCCTCCTTGCCATTTTTCATAGTCATATTTTGCAAACAAAATATGCTTTATGTAAGGTTCTACTTTTTATTGCTGTTCATATTTCACACGTCTTTTAATTAAAATATCACGATTTTTGTTCAATAAGTTTGACTACAGAGAGCTGATGTTCCTCCCATCAATGATGACTTCTACTCTCCTATTCTTATTACATGTCCATCTACCTTCTCTCTTCTCTAACTTCCCACTCTGTAATACATTGTATTCAATCTGCCATACCTACAAAATGCCAGTTCTCATATATTTATAACGAAATATCAATCACTCTCCTTACCGTTTAAATTATTTAAATATTATGGTTACTTCTTTATATAATCTGCCGATATGTTTTTCGTTTATTTTACATGTCTTTGTTGTTGTAAAGTTATTTCCTCCATATTACATTTAATTTTAGTGTATACAAAACGGATTTCAGTTCACCAACTGCTTTGTTTTGTATTTTACATGTATGTGTTTTTATGTATCAATAAACTGAACTATAATATGTTTTGTTGACAGTTCGTTTTTTTAATCTCTCCCCAATTATGAGTGTTTGTCTCAAACTGACCGTTTTGTGTAGACAACTCAATTTTTGTGCATACTTTTCAGGACATGTATGTATAATATTTCATATTTTGTCTGGTCACATCAGCTACGCTCGTACTGCGCTCCTAATCCCCATTCATCAAATTGGAAGCGCAAGGCGAAGCGTAGTAGAAGCGGGTTGAGGTCGTGCAGCGGCGTTCATTGTTCGCTATTGTTTAGATCGTACACTTTTTTGGCCGATCTCCCGGCGCTCCCACTGCGACCAAATCAAATTGGCAACGCAGTGGGCAATGAATGGGAAGATTATCTCACATGCGCTAATATAGGTTTTCCAGGTCAAATGTCCGCCGAGTCAGACCAAATGTCGCTTAGGTAATTGAAATGTCCCAAGGAGAAATCAAATGTCCTCTTAGCAAAATAACCATCCGAATAGGTACATAAGGTGTCCATAGAGAAGTCAAATATCCGCACAATAGAAATAGGGAAAACAAATGTCCACATTGCAAAAACGTATGTCCCAATAGGAAAATAAGACGTCCATAGGGAATTTAAATGTCCGCATAATAGAAATTGCTGCCTATTCATGCATAAAATGAATGATTAAGTTGTTAAAAGGTAAATCAAATGTCGTATAGGTAATTCAAATGTCAGTTGTCACAAACTTGTCGATTGAAGTAGACACTCAGTTGAAAGTGATGGCTAAAAATGAATTTAAACAAAATGTCATCAGCATAATAAAGGGTGGTTGTGGTCGAATTTTCGTGTGCTGACAAAAAAAAAGGATCACAGCAAAAATAGGGGCGCCCGAGTTTTTATTTGTGTCATGACGAAAAAAAAGGTCGTCATCACAAAAAGGGGGGGGGGGGGGGCGGCCGATTCAGCCCCCCCCCCCCCCCCCCCCCCCCCCCCCCCGATCCGCCATTGGACTTAAGTCTCTCGTAAGTATGTGGAATTACGAGAGACTTTCCTTGAGAAATTGTCCCGAGGTCTGCTTTCTATTTTGTGCGTTTTTTTATTTCGCTTAAATAATGTATGATTAATAAAGCATATTGTTTTAAACTGTGGACAGTTGATATCACTATGTGACATTTGTTTTCCCTATTCGGATAGAAGGCTCTCTACACGGACATTTGGTTCACTATATGGATATTTGGTTTCCCTTATCGGACTTCAAAAATGCAAATATGGACACTTCGTACCTACATGGAAATTTTAAATCCCTATATGGATCTCCACAATCAAATGTGGACATTTAAAAATATACATGGACATTTAAATTACCTATGTGACACTTTCCTTCACTCGACGGACATTTGACCTGGAAAACCTATATATATCCTTCTATGAATACACAGACAATAGCTCGCTGAAAAAAACATCAGGTCGTAGGAGTTCTGCGTTTGCTTTGGACATGTCTAAAGCCCAGTGCCCATTAGGCGATCTGCGCTTGCGATCTAGCCCTAGTTGCTAGCGATCTCAGTTCGGTGTGAATCGCACCAGTTCGCCGCGAGTCAGCCCGATCTCATTGCGTACGCGATCATTTCGGTGGCCACTATGCGATCTCACGGCGACTTCCTATTGTCCCTATTCCCACGTGTAATGAAAGGTCTTTGAAAAATGTCCTTTTTTCTTATTTAAAATTGATGATATATTTCACTGCTAATTTCCAGAGTATTTTGCTGATTTCATTGTTTGACTCAGTGTATTTGTATGTATTACACAATTAATGATTTATTGATTCTATGTAGGTCCCATATTACTGTTATTCAAGGTGAGCCAGCCTCTCATTGATTATAAACAGATAATTATTTCAAAAGAAATCCGATTATTAGTTCGTTTGTCAATTCGTGGTTCTTTGAAGCCTAAATGGAGATATTTTAACCTGTATTTTGTACTTTGATTCTACCTTTCAATTGTAGATGTGTATAAAACAATTAATATGTCGTTAATGTATTTACATTATTGTTTTCACATAATAAAACTAACCAATCATGTATCATTGGGGGGGGGGGGGGGGGGGGGG
>JBAMJV010000270.1:0-266183 GCA_037951105.1 Echinarachnius parma | reverse complement strand
GTTGCTCATCTTATACATGAATTGCTTCTAAAGATATTCTCTAATATTCTGTATAGTTATGTAAAGCCTCTATTATAAGTATATCTATATAATCCAACAGCTTATTGTTATAAGTAACCTGATCATGATAATCTATTTTTCACATCTGACAGTAAACAGCTGTGTAATACAGCACAAAAACATTTTATAGCACTGACAAATAATATGTATTTGATTTAGTTCCTCACAAATCTTTGGGTCTAGATTTATGTTGCCATAGTATCTAGGTTGTTAACCCCGACTATTCTAGAATATCAATGCAATCCACATCTAGTTTATAATACATGAGGACATATTATAGGGGGCACGTGCCCCCATAAAAATAATAGTAAAAAACAATAGGAAACATAAGGGGACATAAAAAAAAAGAAGATATACATAAGATATTGCGTGCCCCCCTCCGCTAGAATATCAATGCAATCCACATCTAGTTTATAATACATGAGGGCATATGGGGGGCACGTGCCCCACTAAAATAATGATAAAAAACAATAGGAAACATAAGGGGACATTTTTGGAAAAAACAAAGATATACATAAGATAATTGCGTGCTCCCTCCCGCCCCCCCCCCCCCCCCCCCCAATCAGTCCGACCATGCTACGCTACTGACAGGTCTCACAAGATTCCCATAGGCATGGGTTTAATTTGCCTTATATGTATTATGCATGTTGCCTGGGTATTTTAATGACAATTTTGAGGTGGCTTAATTGAAACAAGGGTACTTTGAAATGGAAACAAATTCAATATTCACATCCCACCAGACTTGATTGTTATTCTGAAAGACTCTTGTTTTTCCTTGCCAATATGTATATGAATCCCCCTGTGCCACCATAATTTTGACATATACATGTTCATTTGACTCAGCAAAAAAAAAAAAAAAAATTTAAGTTCACTATTGTATATTTAGAGCTGTTAAAATGGAGAATATGGCATGCAGATGTATTTAATAGGAGCTGCTTGAATAGCGGATTGCAGTGCAGAATAATTATGTTGATAATAAATGTTTTAATGCAACACCAAGCAATGCAACACATGCAGGGCACATGTATGCACAATTATGTTAAAGGGAATTCAGACCGGTATATTAGACGCGTGGATCCATATTGCGCACTTTTACGCACAGCACGTAATCCCCATTGGCTCAGTTATAAGTAGCGATCGCAAACTGTCCCACTTCCCGAACACCCGAGTCGAAAATGCATCAAAAATAGTCGCGTTCGGAATATTTGTACTAGTCGAATGGAGATCCATCAGAAATGTTTACGAGCGAAAATATTACGTAACACGCTTAACCGCACCGACTTCAAAGTGCCGCTGTTTGATCTTATCAGCGATATGTATTGCCTTAGGTGACAGCTCGAAAAACTTGCTCGGTATACAAATACCAGCTGTGTGCTGCATGCAATTTCATAAGAAGGCCCGTGTTCAGATATTTCGAAGCACCGCTCTTCGATCGATCCAACACATATCGTAAGTTTACCTCAGGAGATTATGGTGGAGTGCGAGTTGGAATTTGCTGACTACCCATTATAACCCACGCATATATGGCTTTAATACAAATTTGTATAATGCAACACATTGGCCCCATTGCAGAAAGAGATACAATCGATTGTACATTACAATTAATTGTAAGTCAGCTAGGTCATGTGTTCTACATGCTCAAATCTGATTGGTTGAATCGCGCAAATTTTCTGACTTACAATCAATTGTAACTTACAATTGATTGTATCTCTTTCTGCAACTGGGCCCTAGTGATGGCAACACAAGGCACATGCCACCCCACCCCCCCCCCCCCCCCCCCCCCCCCCCCCTGGATCCACGCCACCCAGGTCGAAATTCCCATAGAACCAAGACCCATAGGAGTCCCATAGACACCCATAGGCCTAATGATTTCTATGGGATCCTATGGGTTTCAATAGGGAAAGTGGAACATGGGTTTCTATGGGTCTTAGGGATTCCTATGGGTCTTTCTATGGGTTTTGATTTTTGGGGACTTTCGACCTGGTAAATTTCTATGGGTCCCATAGAACATCATAGAAAACCCATAGAACATCATAGAAACCCATAGAAAACCCATAGAAAACCCATAGGGGACCCATAGGATTGTCCCATGGTTTCTATGGAATTTCGACTTGGGCACTAATGATGCTTTCATTCAATGTGTTCTATTTGGAGTGACATAAAGGGGACGTCAATGGCAGCTCCTCCATGCTGAACGCGATGAATGGGATTAGCCTGTACAGCGAAGTGACTTTGAATGATGCTCCTTCCTTGCCCAGAGCGACAATGTTGGACGTATTTGCATGAAATAATGTGCATGTAGAGAACTTAATCAAAAGTAAATAGATGGTGGGGAAACTGTCCCTTGAAGACATTTCAATCCGTGCATTAGGCCGAAGCTGTGTGATTATCTCCAATGATGTTGTTGCTATGGAGATCAACACAAAGCTCATGCAGACATCAACATACAATGAGCCTGTACCATAATGTTGTTCATATTATACTTAGTTAGTACAGTTAATTTTATTCTTTAGAATCATTAATTAGGGATTGCTTCTTTCTATGGATCAGTCAATTTATTTTTTTTTAATATATAAAAGGTGAATTAGAGAAGTAAGTTTACTAGAAGGATAGTTCGAAAAATGATGAAATCATTATAAAAGATCACATCATGTACAGTAGGCATACCAAATTTTTATTTGTGATTAAGAAAAATGGCTGTTTTGTATTTTATATCATGCAAACATACTGTTGTTATCTTGTGTTCATGCATGTGGAAAAAAAAACATGATGGTTTAGGATTTTTGCATTTAGATGTAGCGGGTAAATCTATTCTTATTGCACCTGAATAAGATTAGGAATTGGAGAAGGTGAATACATTAATTAAAGTGATGCCTGTAAAGTGTCTAAATCCACGAAAATTACTTGGAGCTTCCTCGTTTCTCTTCTACCGTGTTGTTTAGCTTATGGTAAAAGAAGAATAAAATAGGGTTTGATTTTTTCAAATGTCCCTTTAGTATGAAGATAATTATCATTGAAATCTTTTATTTGAAAAACGTTGATCAACGCTTTTGATAAAAAGTACAATTGTCCTAGCTTAACACGTCCGGATGCAGCACGCGTGGGAAACATTCCGGAGATTGAACTTTGAGCCGAGCGAACTACGTCTGTAAACATACACGGGTGCGAATATCTCAAACGGATGATTATTACTGCGACAAATGTATGGCAGACCATCAGTATTCGGTGATAAAATATGAACTCAATATTAGTTTTTTTCACTAGGTAAACAGTGTTCGTTTTCTTTCAAACTTTCACAAATCTTTCAATTGTATTTTACAATGATATTGATATAGGATTGAAGTCTCAAATGTCATTTTGTGCAATATCTGACACTTTACAGGTATCACTTCAAGGTGTATAGTATCGCATTGTCTCTAGAGCCCAAGTTTAGAAGATGTGATTTCACCCAAATCCTTCCCACGCTGTATTCTTAAAGATTTACTGTCCTTTGCCATTTGCAAGCCAAAAGTCTGAAATCGCTGGAATAGATGTAAATGTCGCGAAAGAAAATATGATTTAACTTATTGCCTGTGGGAACCTGGTGGGCCCTGTATAAACTCTATGGGAATTGCAAAATCTAGTAGGGAAAATGTCTAATATCTATTTTGAAGTTAGATTGGGATTTGAAAATAGTGTTTTGTGGAATCATAATTATATCTTGAAATAATTACTAGGAAGATACAGGAGTATTGATTGGGAGGCCTACATTCTGTTTGAATTCATTATAAGTTGGATCAGTCTAGACTTCACAGAAAACAAGGTCAGCATGTTCTTTCATTTTCTCCTCATTGTTTGAGAATATGGAATTAATATATTTTCATCATAAGGACTACCACGAAGAGTAATTTAGGACAGCATGTGATCGATGATAATTACGCTCTTAACCTGTTCACTACGAGATTCTAAAATCCCCATAGACTTTGTACATAGCCCACCCGGTTCCCGTAAGCAACGGGTTAAATAACTTTTTTTCTCAATAAATCCTGCATTTCTCAAAAAAAATAAAATTCATCCAGAAATTAAACACATAGTAATAAAAAGAATGATAGTGTAAAAGTTGGAACTAGAATGTTTGACTCGCGGTCCTGGTAACCCCTGCCAAAGACATCTACAATAATTCATACATGCTTGGACACCGGAAATATAATTGGAACTTGCTAGTGTTGTTTACAGCTAATTCTCTTCCAAATTATCTTATTTCCATTTAAGAAAAAAATATATGTATAGTCTAGAACACTCCATTTGTGGCCTTTATTTCTATCTTGTTTTATTTCCATAAAAATCCCCCCTTCCCTATTTCAGTCATATGTTAATATTATGGAGAAAAGCACTTAGCAATCTGAATAATGACACATAGTAGTTTGAGACAAAGTAATAAAAAAAAAGTTAAAGTCCTTCCCGTGCCAATTTGGCACATATATAAGGCGGCACCTTTCTTAGATTCTGTAGCCCTGGGCCACACGTCTACTATTAGTGGTGAATCAAGCTACAGAAGGAGACGTGACCTCTGTTGTCCACTGTAGACAGGTGACTTCTATCGGGGGCATCTACAAAGTATGTACGCATTATTATTATTATTATTATTATCATTATTGTCTGAAATTGACCCCCATCCCCCCCTGTGCAAAAATTCAAAAACTTGTTTTTAAAAATGCTTCAATTTAAAATTAATTATTTCCTTTTGGGAGGCATTCCGGCAACTTATGAATAGTAGCCTTAGCTACACACCGTCTATATTTCACTAGAGATGGAATTAATGCAGTTGTGGTTCCCAAGAGATATAAAGGAGAAGCATAATGCTCAGACAAACACGCAAATCAAGGATCAGTATGCAAAGTTCCCCTAAAGCCAAATAACATTTTACATTTTGAGCTTTCAAGATAGGGCAGCTGGATGCTTATCAATTCATTATTCCTCAATGTAAAACGGATGATGCATGCTAAATTAGAGATTCATCCATATAATTGTTATTACCCTGTGAAACATTGAATACTGAGCTAGCAATATATTTGCTTAAATGTATTTCAGTTCTAATGAAATACATTATCACTGCAAATAAGAGTGCTTTAGAAAGTAAACAAAAAAAAACTTTCCCTATTCAAAGCAAAATAACATTTGACATTTTAGTATCATGAGCTTTAAAAGAGGATTGGCTGCCTTAGCAATTCATTATTCCTGAATGTAAAATGAATGATATATGTTAAATTAGAGATTTATCCATATAATTGTTATTAACCTGTTAAACATTGCAGATTGTGCTAGCTAGCAATATATCTGCTTGAATGTATTTCAGCTCTATTTCAGCATTATTTATCCCTTCAAATAAGAGTAGACAGTGAAGTAGATGAAATGCAGCATTTTATAGGATCATATTTTCTATCTATATTGACAGTTAATACTAAGAGTTGGTAAAGACAATATGGAGTACAAAAGTTCATAGATAAGATAAGATAAGATAATATAAGATAAGATAAGATAAGATAAGATAAATTTGTATTAGTCTTCAAACATATACATGTTA
Organism: Echinarachnius parma; assembly: GCA_037951105.1. Lineage (NCBI taxonomy): Eukaryota > Metazoa > Echinodermata > Echinoidea > Clypeasteroida > Echinarachniidae > Echinarachnius > Echinarachnius parma. Next base: position 260,560 of record JBAMJV010000270.1, on the reverse strand, counting down.
TAAAAAAATGTGTCATCCACTTGCAAATGGAAAAGAAGGCAATAATATATAAACTTCATTACAATTATAACAATTTCTATAAACATTCAAAAGCATTTTCTTGTAGGCATAGGCATTACAGTCAATAGCAGCCGACCAACCTGCCTGTAGTAGCCACAGAATGGGGATCCACTGCAAAGAAAATCAATAATGCAACTTCTCTATACAGGGGCCATCTACAAAGTATACATACGCACAAGAGGGGGGGGGGGGGGGGGTTCACGCTGATGCGTACGCTACATTCAACCACATGCATACAAAGTGCGTACGGGGGGGGGGGGGGATGGGGGTCAATTTCAGACAATAATAATAATAATAATAATGCGTACATACTTTGTAGATGCCCCCTATAGAAGTCACCTGTCTACAGTGGACAACAGAGGTCAAGTCTCCTTCTGTAGCTTTCACCACTAATAGTAGACGTGTGGTCCCAGGGCTACAGAATCTAAGAAAGGCGCCGCCTAATATATATGCCAAATTGGCACGGGAAGGACTTAAACTTTTGTTTAATATTTGTCTCAAACTACTATGTGTCATTATTCAGATTGCTAAGTGCTTTTCTCCATAATATTAACATATGACTGAAATGGTGATGGGGTGATTTTGATGGAGAGAGATTGAGCTGGAAATAAACGTGACAGAAATAAAGGCCACAAATGGAGTGTTCTAGACTATACATTTTTTTTCTTTCTTTCTTTCTGAAATGGAAATAAGATAATTTGGGAGAGAATTAGCTATAAACAAAACGTGTCAGAAATAAAGGCTCCAGATGTCTAATATTTACTTTTTAAAAATGGAAATGGGATTATTTCGGATAGTGAGATGTGAACAAAACCTGTTAGAAATATAGGCTACACATATCGCTTTTCTGAAATGGATATTAGACGATTTAATTGGAAAGTTAGCTATGAACAAAAGGAGACAAATAAATAAAGGCTCACAATATCTCCTTTTTTTAATGGAAATAGATATGAGATGTTTTTGAGAGTTAGCAATGAACAAAACGTGACATGGAAATTAGATGAATTTAGAGTGTGAACAAAACGTGTAAGAAATAAAGGCTCCAGATGTCTCATTTTTACTTTAAAAAATGGAAATGAGATTATTTTGGATAGTGAGATGTGAACAAAACATGTCAGAAATATTGGCTGCAATATTGTTTTTCGGAAATATGGAAATAAGATGATATTGAATTTTGGAAATGGATACGGGATGTTTTGGAGAGTTAGCGATGAGCAAAACGCGACATGGAAATTAGACGACTATAGAGTGTGAACAAAACGTCTAAGAAATAAAGGTTCTGAATATCATATCATTTAGAAATGGAAATTAGGTGAGTTCGGAGAGTGATGTGAACAAAAAAAAACATGTCTAAAATATAGGCTATAGATATTACCTTTTTTCTTAAATATGGAAATCAGACAATTTTGGATGGTTAGCTATTTAACAGAATGTGACAGAAATAAAGGCTCAAAATACATTAATACATCCTTTTTAAAAATGTATTAATTCCTTTTTTCTGAAAATGAAAATTAGCGAGCTTGGGAGAGAGAGAGGTGTGACCAAAACAACAACAACAGATAAAAGACTGCAAATAATGCATGTGTGACATATCTTTTCTTTTTAAATGAGATGTTTTTTGGGAGAGTTAGCTGTGAACAAAACATGACAGAAATGAAGGCTCCAAATACTGTGTGACATATTAAAAAAAAACTGGAATTGAAGTGATATGCAGGGCTCTTGCACTCGCACTGGCCTGCTGGCCCGGGGCCAGTAAAGTTGCACTTCAGGCCAGCAAAAAATGTATAAAAGTCATATTTTGGTGGCCCGATTGCGGGCAAGCAGAATTTCAACCCGACATTGACAAAATTAGAAAATGTTTGTTTTCTTCCATGTCAGGCTTCATCTATAATCATAGTTTTGATCAGGAAATTTCGAGTGACATTTTGAATAGTTTAAAAGTTTACTCACGAAATAACATTATCGGGCCTGTTAATTTTTCTTTTGGGCCACCAGAAAAGGGAAAGAAATAATTTCACTATCCCGACCGGGCCACTGACAAAAAAAGGTAAGTGTGGAGCCCTGTGATTATGAATTGAGAGAATGAGCTGAAAAAGAAAATGACAGAAACACACAAAAAAACCTCCCAATATATCCTTTTTCCGTATCCTCCTCAGGCCTTCCTTCGTACACGTACGTGAGTCATGACGTCTGTTATAGACGTTCTTATGTGCGTAAATTAGAATGACAAATTAGGTTATTTCTTTCCTATAAATTTTAAAGAAGACGTGAAAACTTCAAACCCTAAATGGGCGGAATAAGTGAGTGTTCTTGAATAATTCACATTTGCACATCTATTTTATGATAATACGTGTCCAGTCTAAAAAGTTCTGTAAACTGTTATGTGTGCACTGAGGCTGCAAGAATGCATTGCTTCTAGTGCTGAGTCAAACGTTGAAACGATCTTAAAACGTTTAAACTTTTAGCATTCATGAAAACATTTGAACTGTTATGTATGTTCATTGCAAATTGTAAAATACTTTCTAAAGGAACATGATGAAGAAAAAATATATGTTGAAATAAAAGTCATAGGGGGCAATGCATTTAGGTGAAATGATATTAACGAATGGAGGCAGAATTCTTATGGTTTATTGATTGACTTTAAGTACAATTTGAAATAGTTGGAAACTTTTGTAAAGAAATGAATGAATCTCGGTCGATAACAAGCTTTCCAATGATAGAAACCTCAATCCCCCTTGATTTAAGTGCTGAATGTCAATGGCTGCTCAAATACATTACATGTACTGGATGAGGATTGGAAAATCAGAGGGATTATCGATTGACAGTATTAAAGGGGACAATGAAAAAGGCTAAGACTTGTGGTATTTATGGTAAGAAATGAATCTCGGCTAGGACTAATCTCGGCCACAAACAAAATCATCTGTTGCTAGATGCTATAGCTTCATTGATGCTCAAGATGCAAATATATGTACATATGCAGGGCTCGACACTCGCACTGGCCCGCTGGCCCTGGGCCAGTGAAATTGCACTTCGGGCCAGCAGATTTTTAACCTGAAATTGACAACATTTAAAATATCCTGTTTTCTTCCATGTCACACGTACTTCATTTATTATCACCGTTTGAATCAGAAAAGTGTGATATTTGAAATAGTAAAAAGTTTACTGATCAAATACAAATTTTGGGCCACCAGAAAAGCGGAAGAAATTATTTCACTGGCCCAACCGGGCCACTGACAAAAAAAGGTAAGTGTGGAGCCCTGATGTATGTCAATGGTACCTTTTACCCCTTGACCACGGGAACCGAGTGGGTTGTGTGCAAAGTCTATGGGGATTTCATAAACTCGTAGGGAACGGGGTTAAATGCTTGATACAGAGTGAACATGCAAGTGGGGGTTTAATTCTAATGGGTTATTATTGATCGACAGTAGGAGGAAGACAAAAATTGCTCAGATTTGCAAACCAATTTCGCAGCTGTCAAGATGGAAGCATGTTTTTCAAATTTGGAACAAATCTGGACAGCCCAAAACAAGCTTGCAAATATTAGAATCTACAATCTTGCCTACAGGTGCAGAATGTAGCTGGCAGCTCAAATAACTGGATGCCGGGTGAACATCAGTAGAGGAGGAATTCTGAAGGGAATTATTGATCGACAGTTAGAAAAATGGCTAAAATTCGAAATTTTGCAACCAAAATTCGAAATTTTGCAACCAAAATTGTATGAATCTTAGTCAAAAACATGCTTTCTAATATATATATTGGACTCTTTATATCTCTCTTGATTATGATGCTGAATATCGATGGGAGCTCAAATGTTCGATACCCGTTGAACCAAGTAGAGTCAGAATTCTGAAGGACTATTGATCGACAGTAAGGTAAAATGGCTAAAATATGAAAATCTATGGCAACAAATTTACATATTTCCAGTCAAAATCAAATTTTCTTGTCTCAAAACAAATTTATCTCCCGTGATTAAAATACTGAATGTCAATGGCTGCTCAAATGTTGATACCCGGTGAACCAAGTGAAGGCGGAATTCTGAAGGGTTATCGATCGACAGTAAGGTAAAATGGCTAAAATATGAAAATCTATGGCAACAAATTTACATATTTCCAGTCAAAATCTAATTTTCTTGTCTCAAAACAAATTTATCTCCCTTGATTAAGATACTGAATGTCAATGGCTGCTCAAATGTTTGATACCCGGTGAACCAAGTGGAGGCGGAATTCTGAAGGGTTATCGATCGACAGTAAGGTAAAATGGCTAACATATGAAAATCTATGGCAACAAATTTACATATTTCCAGTCAAAATCAAACTTTCTTGTATCAAAACAAATTTATTTCCCTTGATTGAAGTACTGAATGTCAATGGCTGCTCAAATGATCCAAGTGGAGGCAGAATTCTGAAGAGTTATCGATCGACAGTATAAGGGAAAGTGGTTATAGTGGCTGGATGCAGGGGCTGGGGGGTGGCTCCGTGCCTACTCTAGACCTTACATGCCCTTGGGATGTGTGTCAGGGAGGATCGATGCCATGATACTATGCAGGGGCGGATCTAGCTTTTTGCTAAGGTGGGGGGGGGGGGGGGTTTGACCCAATGACGATGCGGAGCATCGTCCACGAGCCGCGAAGCTGCACATTTTTTTTGCTATTTTGAACCCCGTATGTGATTTTTTTTTTTCACTTTTTTCATCAATACATTTTCATTTGGCAGCCCAAGGGGGGGGGGGGGGGGGGTTAAAGTTATAAGTTATAACGTATGGCGGATGTATTAACATAGTTCCACCGGCCGCGGATGAATCTCGGGTAAGAAAAAAAGACCTGTATCTTGCACACAAAGTATAGGAGCGAATAGGAGCGATGTAGTCGTTTTTTATCGATATTTTGCGTAATTGTTTTCATTGTTTTGGGGCTCATTTTTGTTTCTGTTCAGCTATCAAACGCCATGAAATCATGTAAGTAGAATATCAAAACATTTTAAAATGGTGCAAATTACCAAAAAACGTATTTTTAGCCACTTTTTGAATGCACTGGCTCATCAGCTGGATCATACAAAGATCCATCAGACAACTCCCCTGGAGTATCGGACTAACATTGTGTGCACATCCGCCGACAATATCGTTCAAATGACTAGCAATTTTGCGCTTCCTGTTCAATTTCTGACTGTCAAACGAAGTAATGAACCAAGAATTTCTCGAAAAATAACCACTCTTTAAAGTAAATGATATCAATTGCCCCGTTTTTATTTGAATTCCGCTACATTATTGTGATAATCTTAATTTCTTTTTTAACATTTTATTTTTAAAATTTTTTTTTCGGGGCACCGTTTCCCGATATACCGAACCGGGTCCCGATTGAAACGGTCGGTAACCGGTGTGATCGACCGAACCGACTCAGCCTTACTGTACAGTATTGAGCTTTACAAAATATGTAGAATTGATTTGTATGTTATTATGATAATGGTATTTTAAAGGGATCTAGTAACTTTGTTGACATGTGCAAAAAGTGATGAAGGGTTGATGCAATGTATATTGTTGTTATCTCATATGTCCACAGTGTATTGTGTGAAAATTTCAAGTCAAATGGACATTGCATGGCCAAGTAATGAGCGAAAATGCAAAGTGATATTCACTAACTCACTGCACTCACTTTGTACACAGTTTCAAAACTCCGGGGGAGTTTTTCTTATCTGAATACTTTGATCGTACATATCTTTGTAACGAAAGGGAAATTTGAAAAACTGGGTTTTGTGTGAAAATTTCAAGTTGAATGGACTTTATAATGGCCGAGTAATGAGCAAAAATGCAAAGTGATATTAAATATCTATTTAACGAAAGGGAAATTTGAAAAACCGAAACCGGTCCCATGATTTTGTTGTTAATTACGAATACAACAAGGTATGAGGGAACCGCTAGAATTAAATATTTTTTTTGAGGATTTGGACAATGTTACTAAGTCTCTTGAATGTATGGCTATTCATGTGAGTATCATAAAGCTTTACATTTATTTATTATTGTTTTACCCTGGTCAGCAGATAGACATGTACTGCAATCATTTTTCCATTCCACCTTTAGAGTATTCTAGCCAGTTTCATTTTAGGGGCAAAAAGTGCCAAGGAACCATGTTCCCATCCCTCTATGGTTATAACGTTATTCATGATACATGTATACTGAAAGTGCACAAAAATGTAAAATAATATCCCACTTTAATAAATGTTTGCATAAATAAGAAAAAGGGGGTGTATTTTCATGATGAAGTTCGCAAAAAGAGAACGAATAGGGTACATTTTTGTGAAAGCCACAGTTGTTTAAATTGTAAATGTTTACACTAAATGCAAAAAATATAATTCTTTTTATACATGCCAAATTGTACCAGTTTGTTTATTTTGGAAAAAAAGTGTCTAATTTGCTGAAAATGTTCTTGAAATGCCAAGAATAGGGGTCGTTTTTTTAATTTTTTACTTTGCATTTCTGTAACAGACTAACAGTACCTTTGAATATAAAGTGACACCACTGGGAAGCTATCATGTAGCTATTTTAGACAGCAGCTGAGTTGGATCTACTCTTGTCAATAATTCAAGGCTCATATTTCTATGCATGTATAAGCAGTCCCCCAAGCTTGATGCAAAAGCTATTTTGAACCCACCCTATATCCTGAAATCATTTTTTGATCACCATGCATTATTTCTGACTTTTTGAAATTGAAAATTATTATTATGGAATTTGAAGTAAATATCAGTAAATAAAAAGGAAGCAAGCGTCTCAGAAGCTTCAAAGTGATAATTATTCTGACTGCACCTGAAAGTGGTAAGGGTCTCATTGTGGCAGTGGCGTAGCGTCGTTGGACTGATTGAGGGGCACACAAATTATTGTTACGTTTTTCATTGTTTTTTTCCCAAAATTATAGGGGGCACAGGCCCCCCATACCCCCCCCCCCCCTCCCTTCTTCAAGGAATCAATAAAATGCATTTCAGACTTTCTCTTTAGTACCTGAATGGATCGATTGTATTTTGCTAAGTCGCTCAGGAAAATTGATTCTCGTGCTATCAAGCGCTAACAAGCAGAAAGGGCAACAAAAAGGAGTTCAGAACGAACCCATTAACAAGAGCGTCACTCTCATTTCAGTTGTAATAACCAGACTATTTTTACACGAATGGCATTTATTCGCAGTCAGTGGAGTACAATGTAGGTAATTCTCGACATAATCATCATTATGCATTTGCAAATAGGCGTCACTGGACTATTATGAGCAGAATAATAAATGGGTATTTGTGCAGAATAATAAATGGGTATTTGTGCAGAATAATAAATGGGTATTTGTGCAGAATAATAAATGGGTATTTGTGCTATGTACTCTCATCACATGATGTGGATGATTAATGATGATGCAGTTATTATGTATTTATAGCATGTTTGTTGTATTTTCAGTTATTTGCTTGCTATCGTAATGACGTCTTGTATTGTACGTTGTACTTTTTAATGTTTTCAAAGCCATTTGAAATGAGATAATATCTAGCAAATGGCTACCATGAAAGTGCAGTATTATACCTAATACTCCACACTGAAGATAAGATCTAGCCTTTGTAGTGTTTTATGCCAAGAATAAAACTAAAACTTTATTCTAGGTTATTAATACAATTACAAAATCATAGCTTCATACCCAGTGTAATGTAATGTAAACAGCACAACTCGACATTTACCCACTTCTCTCCAATTGGGGGCTCCAAACTGCGAGTGCATAAGCCTGAGCAGCTTTGGGTAGGTTCCAGGGGGGCAAAGACCCCGGAAGCTTTTGCATTTAAGCTATTCAAGGCCTCAAAATCTAAACTACCAGCTAACAAGCAAGCAAAAAGCAAAAAACAAAACAAAAAAACAAACAGGGGGGGGGGGGGGCTCAGTCCCAGGAGCCCCACCCCCCTACGCCACTGTCCACCTTTCTTCTGTAGATATGAACACATTACTTAAACCATTCAAAACTATTTGATTTTGGTATAAGATGCATACTCCATAGACCCCAGTCCCAGTATTCTACATGGCCAATTCTGAACGGGTTAATCAGTAGATACTCAAATTCAGCTCTTAGTCGGGTTCCTTATGTAATTTCGTTCAAAATTTGTGGAGATTTTTTATATTCAACATTTTTGAAAGGTTTGAAGTACGCCAAATCTAAAAATCCATGTTGCCATTTTTTCCGAAGCCATTATGGCGGCCATCTTGGATTTTCAAAATGGCTGCCATTTTCAACTTGTTTGTGTATATAACTCCGCCTTAAATTCTTCTATAACACTAAAAATGGATGGTAACCCTAATTTTAAGAAGCTAGGTTGTCATAAAGACCCCATTCAACAATTTGGAGCGGTGGCATAGCTAGGGAGAAGGGGGTTGGCTAGGAAAAAAAGGGGGGGGGGAAGGGGGTACTTTGAATTTTCCTATAACAATTAACATAACAAATGAACATGCATACGAATAACAATTGTACCATTTAAGAGAATATTGACTGTAGACTTCAATATTTCCCCTCAGCCCCAGAACAGTGGCATACCAAGGGGGCTGGGGGGTTGGGGCAGAGGTTGGCAGAGGTCTGTACACAGCAAAGCATTTGTTGAAGCATGTACATCTTTGTGATGTGCAGTCTCCCTTGCAATGGCATCTCACTAGTTCGATGATGGTCTTCGGAGCTAGAGGCACTTCCGTCGTGGAGGGTTTAATCTGTCCGTCTATATGAACTACCCATAGTCGAGTGGATTGGGTAGCTCTTGATGAGCAACGGTGGCCTGGCCCCACACTCTAGCTTGCCCATGCGCTCGTAGGATATGCTGTTTTAAGGCACCCAGTGTTCGAGGCAATCTGTCACTCTCTGCCATGTTCTTACAAAATAGGTGCCATCGCAGCTCTGGTATCGACTTAGGGCAGTATGCAGTACAAACGAATGAAGCCAGTGTGAACAACATATCTTCTGTCACATCAGCCCCATCTGATAGTTTCCTCAAAGCATCTATCATCTGCCTCGATGAACAGTTTGAACCATGTCGCCTTTCCTAACTTTGCGAATCTCCCCGTGTTGTCTGCTCATGAGAAAGCATGGACGGACGGTAAAGCCTTTGCCTTGACTGCTCCCAAGGATCTCCACAGAGTTTCGATTTGGAGTTCTCCCGACTTCAATTGATATTGAGGTGTTATGTGGTAGAGCGTCATAATTGGCTATTGCCAGCACGAGAACGTCGGTGTCAGGAGAGAAGAACGTTAGATGTGCATCTTTTCCATTTCGCTGAGTAGCAGCTACAGCATGCCAGATCATCAACGTGTCTGCCTCCTCGTGGTTGTTCTTCGCAAACCGAATGTCCCTTTTGGATCTAGTGTGTCCTGACGCGGAAGTGACAATGACCTCAAGAATCTTGGTGGCTAAGTAGTCTGTAAGGTCAGCTTTAGTCTGGTCATGGGATAGGTAACGACTCATGGTGAGGTGTTTGATGCAACTCTCATCTTTCACTTGGTACTGGATTGGATCTTTCCCATGCCGTTTTTTTTCTTTCTCTGGTGTCGGACTTCAGCGAATCTTCCCTGTAGGTGTCAAAAACAAGAACTATTTCATCATGGTTTATTGTAAGGTCCTGAAGTCGGTCATTGAAGCATTTGCTAAGATCATTGTTATTGTTACCATCGTTGCTGGCTTCTTGTTCAATTGTTGGACTAGCACCATTCCGTCTACCACTGCGATGTTACGTTTGCGGTTGGGAGTGTCGTCTTCATCAGCTGTGATGTCCATTTCTTCATCCCGAGTATTAGACATCTCGCTTTCCAAGTGTTGTGGATCATTGCCTTGTGTTTATGTTGCTGCCAACTTTTCAAGGGCGTGTATCAGCTTTGATTTGTCGCTGCATGGCAGGAGAGAACCACTTGGCGAAAACAGAGCCCTTGGTGTCAGGGTGAACTCTTATAGTTTCCAACTGCATGTTTTTGATCGACTTCTCTACTATACCGTGCAAGGACCATAAGTATCCCATACAGATCCTTTGTTTCCTTCATGTCTACTGTTTTGTCACGGATCTTAACAGTGGGCTTCTTGCTTCAAGACACATACATCTTGTTGTTTTCTTTCTTTACGGGTGTCCAGATGCTGACATTGCCGTTCAATCGGCCTGCTACATAGTCTTCATATAGTTTCTGTCCAATGGCATCTATGTTCAGGATCTGATCAACATACTCTGTGGAACGTAAGCATGGGTTACCAAGTTGTAGAGTATTTCACCTTCAACGGCAAAAGGATTGCCGTGACTGAGATTGGCAGCCTTGATCTTGCAGACAGTATCATGTTCCCTCCTAACCACACTGGGATAAAGATCATGATGATCTGTAGGCTTCTTTGCTTATATGCTGAATTGACCCTTAAACTCCTTAACCAAGCATTGATAGTTCAGGAGCCGCCATGAAGAAGCATTGTCTGGCATTTGCATTGTTGGAAATACCTATGAGACCAGCATGGACTTTCATGAGCTTGTTCAAATGCTCACAAGCATGATCTGCACCAACGGAAGTGAACGGGGTAGCATTCTTTGACACTGAGATGTTGCCATCTTCCCGTTCTCTCCATGTCTGAGGGTTGTTATTATTGAGTGCATGCATGTCTGATACGTAACGTGGCCAGAGTCGCTTGTACTTGATGCATTGCGAAGAACAGCTTACTGAGAGCCTCTCCAGCTTGAAGGTGAAGGGACAGGTCTGCATTTCGGGATGCTGCTATGAAGAAGAGGATAGTTTCCACCCGGTGCAAGTAGTTCATCATGGATCTGAACATGGCATTCTTTGATTTTTCAACCTCCCACTCCCGGAGCCTTGTCGCCACATCTGCACTTTCAAGTACTTGATTCAAGTGGGTGTTTGCAAGTTTGAAAGAATCGGCGTTTGATCCTAGGTCAACACGTATTCTACTTCTACTTCTCTTCTACTACAGGCATCTTTCAGATCTGGGTTGTCATGGAAACAAATGTTGAAGTGTTATCTCATTGCTGTCATTTAATGAAGCATGACTCATATCGCGCAAATGTGTGGCCCTAGAAATGTGTATTTAGATACAAATTTGATATTGTAAGCCCTATTCAATGATATTTATGGCGGCCATTTTGAAAATCCAATAGTGACGTCATTTTCATGTCTTCTAATTATTGCCATTCAACGTCTTGGTCCTGAATATATGGGTTTAGACACCAAAAATGATCAACTAGGTGGCTTAGATATAGAGATATAGGCCAAAAGGGTTGATTAAGGCGGCCATTTTGAAACGCCAATATGGCACCCATGGCGGCTTGCAAAAAAATGGCAACATGGCTTTTTAGATTAAGTATACTTCCACGTTTCCAAAAATGTAAAGATCAGAAAATCTCCACAAAATTTGAACGAAACAATTGATTTAGACATAGTGAACTTTACTATCTGGCCTGATGAGCCGGGGATGCTGAAACTGAGCTTTTGGCTATTTTCACACTTTCACACTCACTGGACATGTCTGACTTATCAAGCAAACGAAAAAAAGCAAGTCTGATTTGGGGGTGGGGGGGGGGGGGGGGGGGGGGCTCCGGCCCAGGAGCCCCCATTTTTCATTTTCAAATGTTGGCAGGTATGCAATTTGTTAGAACAAAGCATTAAATGAAAGCTTGTGATGAGGCCTTTCTAATGGTATGAAAATCGATATTTAGATTTTTACCGACAAGTGCAGGGTTTTGCTATAGCCGGTCACATATGGGTCTGGGATGCTAAAACTGTGCTTAGGGCTGTTTTCACGCTTTCATACTCAGTGGACATATAGGATTACAGAAATGTTTAAAGTGATACCTGTAAAGTGTCAGATATTGCACAAAATGACATTTGAGACATCAATCCTATATCAATATCATTGTAAAATACAATTGAAAGATTTGTGAAAGTTTGAAAGAAAACGATCACTGTTTACCTAGTGAAAAAAACGAATATTGAGTTCATATTTTATCACCGAATACTGATGGCCTGCCATAGATTTGTTGCAGTAATAATCATCCGTTTGACGATATCCGCACCCGTGTATGTTTACAGACTGTACAGAATTCACGGAATTTGCGCGCGCTCGGCTCAAAATTCAGTCGGGTCTGGAAGGTTTCCCACGCGGGCTGGCCGGACGTGTTCAGCTACGACAATTGTACTCTATTTGAAAAGCGTTTGCTAACGCTTTTCAAATAAAAGATTTCAATGATAATTATCTTCATACTAAAGGGACATTTGAAAAAATCTAACCCTATTTTATTCTTCTCTTACCATAAGCTAAACAACACGGTAGCAGAGAAACGAGGAAGCTCCAACAAAAATTCGTGGAGTTAGACACTTTACAGGCATGCCTTTAATATAGTTATTTTATCAACCCTTTTAAAAGTTTTTTTATAAGTTACTAGATTCCTCATCACAAACTAGCATTTTTGTTGTTGTCCATTTGGGGTCCTTCTGGTGTGGCTGGGATAGAAGGAAAGAGCCAGAGGCCTTGAGTGAAAGATAATATGTCATCTGTTTAGAAAGAGAAGGATGCGAAGTCACATTTGGTACCTTGGAGATAATCATGCATAACATTTGAAAGCCATGTAGAAACCAAATGTACATGTAGTTCTTTTTTGTATTTGATTTAATAGACATGTAATTGTTATCTGAAAATTTTGCATCGCATACAGGGGCTTTCGACCTACAAGATGGTATGCGTAACTCAAAATTGACGTAACGCCCTTCTTACTCTCACAGGACGATGTGTACATACATTTTAAAGGGATCTAGTAACTTTGTTGTCATGTGCAAAAAGTGATGAATGGTTGATACAATTTATATTGTTGTTATCTGATATGCATGTCCACTGGGTATTGTGTGAAAATTTCAAGTTAAATCGATGTTATATCATGGGCGAGTAATAAGCAAAAATGCACAGTGATATTCACTTACGCATTGCACTGACTTTGTACACGGTTACGACTATCCAGTGGATAGTTTAACATCTGAACAGTAACGAAAGGGAAATTCGAAAAACCGAAACCTGTCCCATGCTTCTACTGTTAATAGGAATACAAGAAGGTATGAGGGAACCGCTAGAATTCCAATTGGATTTTGAGGATTTGGACAATGTTACTGGATCCCTTTAACGGTCATCTGGGAGAGCTGCGTACGTCACCACAGAGGCTACCCTGGGTAAAGATAATACTACCAAATTATTTATTTAGGTATTGGTTATATACTTACTAGGCTCTCGCACTGTAGTTTGCGGTTCAGAAGGACAGCATTATGAATCATTTATTTATTGGTCATATTTCTTCTATGTCTCTCACAATGTGAGATGTGCAGCTTTGAAAGATAATATTATCATTATCAAATGATGATTTATTTAGTGATCATACATTTTGTACTTCCATAACGCTCGCTCTGTACGTGTAGTTTGCAGTTTGAAAGGATGATATGATCAAATAGTCATTTAATTATTGATTATGCTGTCATAACTCTCACAATAATGTTTGCAGTTAATAAGGATGATATCAAATAATCATTTACAATGTATTGAATCTATTGATCATATTTCCATAACTTTTATGCTTTAGTTTGTAGTGCCAATGACATGAAGCGCACCTGTATTATAATGAACAGTTGACTCATAATCAGTGGTGTAGCGTGGTCAGACTAATGGGGGGGGGGGGGGGGGGGGGGCACACCTTATGAATTTCTTTGTTTTGTCGAAAAATGGCCCCTTATGTTTTCTATTGTTTTTTTCCAAAATTATTGGCGGGGCACATGCCACCCACCCCCCCCCCCCCCCGTCGCTATGCCATTGCTCTTAATACCCCACTCGCTATTTCCCACAATGAGTAGTTGAGTCATAATACGCCACTCTCTAATTCCCATAGCTAGTTTTTGAGGCTTCAAGCTGATAGACGGAATGGAAATGAATCATGAAGAAACTACAATATTATGTGGTGATAGAAGATTGATAGTAGTCCTGGGCTGTCTGCGGGTGGCTAAATAGGCATAAATCATCGAGTTTTGCCAAAGTCTTGTTTTCTAATAATAGGTTAGAGTGTCCACCTCATGCACGGGAGGTCCTGGGTTTCGTACCCAGACCAGGTCATACCAAAGACTTTAAAAATGGTACCTTCTATCTTCTAAGCCAGGTGCTTGGAATTTATAGAATGGAGAAGGGAAAGTTAAACACAAATTACCAGAGGACTAGCCACCTTCTGTAACTTTTACTATGTATAGTAGACTTGTGCCCTAGTAATAATAAAATCAAAGATAGGCCCCACCTTATGTGCCAAATTGGCAAATTGGCACGGGAAGGACTTGAAGAAATTAGATACAGTCTAAAGACAAAACCTGAACAATAATTTCAGTACTATCTCATACTCTCTCTTGATATATCATCAGGTGCACACAGTACCTGTTAAATGTGCTAGACATCAAAAGGATGCAAAATTTGACTTTTATACTATTTTTTTTGGCAAAGAATCCACATATGATAGGAGTTGGTCGTCAATATAATGCATTTAAAAGAAATTCTACTTCCAAAATCACTATTGGGAATGCCACCGTCCTGAAAATTTACCAGAACACTGTCTGCTTTACACAAAAGGCATGTGACGTCAGTACAGTCCCTGGTGATTTCAATATCTTATGCAACAATATTATATTCATAATGTCCTTGACTTTTCCAACAGAATTTCAAAAGATTTGGGGTCTAATTTGTGTGTGTGAGCAACCTTAAAAATTGCGGATTAAAGACTTGCTTGCAAAATGAGTTCTAGGAAAACAGTGTTTATCTTTTGTATCATTTTTATCATGTACACAACTATTTTGAAAAAGTAAAGAAACAAGTAATTTTTGTATAAAAATCCTCATCCTAAAAACTAAAAATATCCTTAAATGAGGTCACAGTATGTACCTAGAAAAAATATGATCTCATTTGAAATGAAATATGGCAAACTTTTTGCCTACCACACAACTTTTCAACAAGATACATATTCAGTTTCAGCATTGCGATATCCATATCTTATGGTACAGTGTAATGTTCATCAGACCTGTGATTGATTTTTCAGGGTGAATTTTTAAAAGGTTTTGGTTCAAACTTTTCTGTTTGAGCAACCTTAAGAAGTTCCTGTTCTAAGTTTTACTCGCAAAACAAGTTCTATGAAAAGATGATGTCATGTATATCTGATATTCTCTTGAATCTGTTATATCAAGAGCACTAAGTATCTGTTTACTACTCTGATCATCTTTATACATGAAGTAGGTGTTTAAAGAAACTGTGTAACATCCTTCACCTAAATCTGAAAATATGCTTGAATAAGGTATATATGTACTTGGAAAAAAAGAAGATTTCAATTGTGAAATATGGCAAACTTTTTGCCTACAGCACAACATTTCAACAAGCTGTATTCAGTTTCAGCCTTGCGATATCCATATCCGGACCCCTTTGAAAATCAGTTTCTGCTGAAAGGGCCATCCCACCCATTGGAAATAAATAAATGAATAAAAATAACAATCTTATGGTACAGTGTAATGTTCATCAGGTGATTGATTTTTCAGGGTGAATTTCAAAAGGTTTTGGTTCAAACTTTTCAGTTTGAGCAACCTTAAGGGCCGTTCATATTTACGGTAGTGGACGTAGTGATCCGTATTGTAATTTAATGTGGGTCAGACGTGGTGTAAGTACGTTAAACTAGGTTAAACTACGTTTAAATACGTTAAGGTACGGCGATGAGCCACAGAAGTACGTTCAAGTACGATAAACTACGCTAGACTACGCTAGACTTCGGTTATGCCGATGCAGCTCACTCTCGGACAGGTACGGAGTGGTACGTCTGACTACGCTTGAGTACGGTAGACTACAGAAGCCACTACGCTAGACTACACAAGACTACGCTAAAGAACGTCACTACGGTATATCTAGCAACTAAGCACGGAGTTATGCAGCCAGCCCGCTGTGTTGTACGGCCTTTGTGCGCTTGTTTTTCAAACTGAGCAGTTCTGTGAAAGTTGTCTAATTTTGTGCTTAAAAATGTCTGTACCAAGAGTGCCGATGCTGGTTTTGTGCACAGTGAAGTACGTTAGAGTACGCTAGGGTACGTTTGAGTATGTAGCGAAGTACGTTAGACTACGTCAGACTTCGTTAAACAACGTTAGACTCTACTTCGGTTTAGTACGTTAGCATTATGGATGCCTTTAACGTACCGCTCTTTTGAACATTAAAATTAAATCGAAGATCACGGCTCCCTCGAGTTAATACCAAGTTAGCATCACGGACAACTACGGTACGGTACGGATGCCGGTATGTTCAACTACCTTAAAGTACCTTCAACTACGTTCAACTACGTAAGCCTCCACTACGTTCAACTACGTCCACTACCGTAAATATGACCGGCCCTTTAAGAAGTTCCTGTTCTAAGTTTTACTCGCAAAACAAGTTCTTTGAAAAACGATGTCAGGTATATCTGATATTCTCTTG
Source organism: Echinarachnius parma (assembly GCA_037951105.1). Lineage (NCBI taxonomy): Eukaryota > Metazoa > Echinodermata > Echinoidea > Clypeasteroida > Echinarachniidae > Echinarachnius > Echinarachnius parma. The sequence continues at coordinate 244,008 of JBAMJV010000270.1, read as the reverse complement.
AATCTGTTATATCAAGAGCACTAAGTATCTGTTTACTAACTCTGATCATCTTACATGAAGTAGGTGTTTAAAGAAACTGTGTAACATCCTTCACCTAAATCTGAAAATATGCTTGAATAAGGTATATACTATGTGCTTGGAAAAAAAGAAGATTTCAATTGAAGTGAAATATGGCAAACTTTTTGCCTACCGCACAACTTTGCAACAAGCTGTATTCAGTTTCTGCCTTGCACTATCAGTATCGTATGGTACATACTAATTGTATATCAGGTGATTGATTTTTCCATGAAAATTTCAAAAGGAATTGGGTCTAATTTTTGTGTGTGTGAGCAAGCGTAAGAAGTTGCTGAAGGCACAACGACAGAAGGTGCTGTTATTTTTTAGCCTTTTATGATGTGAGTGTGATCAAGTGTCGTGCCCGAATCAAGGTCTGTCTCGTGTACCCCTTTCACATCGAACATTTAAACCTGGTCTAAGTTTAAACTTAGAGCAGAAACAATCTACTTTTTAGTCTTGTCCACTTGTTTTGTCATCTTTAGTTTGACAATTTCTGAAATGGTCCAGAAAGAGTCTAACTCATAGACTTGCCCAAGCCTTTTCTCATCAAAATTTAGACCATTATGGATTGGTCCAGAAACAGCATTACCCATAAAATCGTCAAAACTAATTTTAATGCGAATTTAGACCGTTTCTGAAATGTTCCAGGACCAGCCTTACTCATACACTGGTCCAAGTTTTGTTTTCAGTAAGTAATATAAGTTAGACTGTTTCTGAAATCAAGGACTTTCTTATGTACTCCTTTCACATTTTACATTTGAACATTTCTAAATTTTGACTACTCTATAAGGTTTTTCTCATCTTAAGTTAGTCCAGAGATTAGTCCAGAAACTGTTCAACTTAAACTGGTCCAAGTAGTTTCACATCTAAAATTTGACTGGTTTTGAAACTGATGTGAAAAGAAGTGGACCGTTTTACATAATTCTCATGAATTATTAGACCATGTAGTCTACAAGTCGATATAAACATTTGCTGTGAAACAAAACTAAAAGTGAGACTGGTCTCAAATCATTTGGTCTTGCCACGTACGAGGTGAAACTAGAGGCTTTACCAATGATGTGATTCTCATAAACACGATATGCCTGCACATACATGTATTTATTAGAAAAACATAACTTTTCTTGGCACAATAATGGACATTTGGACAACATGAACAGACGTAACCTAGACTTATAATTTAAATAGTCTCAATTTGCAATGGAGATGTGAAAAGGGGTGTCTGACTGACCACTCCATGCAGTGTTAATGACACGACAAAGCTGCACAGCGAGTTGCTAGGCAACCGGCATGCTGGTGATGAATCGTTTCTTTCTACAGGGCATACGTACGTTCCATTCTCAAGTTAATTGCCCGAACCAGGGAAGGTTAGCAGAAAGTATTCAAACGTAATAATGATGGATCGCTCGCCATTTTCAAAAGTCTGTCTAGCTGTGCAGAATGTTCAAATGAATTTCTCACTTTTTAAAAAAGATGTGATATTTTCACGTGCAACTGAGTAAAAACATGAATAGATTTTTAAAGAAAGAAAAAAATGACAAACTGACAAAATTAAGTGTGTGTCTTATTAAATTGACTTTTATTGATGAATATATATATTTATAAAAAAAAAAGAAATCGCACATTCTTATAAAATCATGACATATTGATGAAATAAACCAGAGTTTCTATTTAAAATGAGCTCCAGTAATAGATACGAATGTAAAGAAGCCACATGATATAATACATCGGGACATATTGATGAAATAAGGAAGCTTGAGATGACCTTTTGGTGTAGGTTTATTGCAATAATAGCAACTATCATTAGTGTCACTGTCGATCATACAGCTTGTGTTGCTACAAATTACCTTTCCCACTGTCACACAAACTTACTCTTGCCAAATATTGCAAATTCTAGAGCAAAGGAGATTTTTAACTTTTTTACCCATTCAAGGCTATTTGATTTTGGTATAAATTGCATTCTTCACCAGTGAAAAAAAAAATTTAATTGATTTTTCAGGGGCTACTTTTCGAGCTCGCCTGCATAAAAAACAGCATTCTAAAATTTATTTTGCATTCAACTCTATGCAAATTGACTGGGGCTTTTTTTAATGTTTTCCGGGGACTTTTTTTGGCATTTTGGGGGCTAAATCGTCCCGAGCCCCCGTGTATTTTCTTCACTGTTCTTCACAGACCGCAGCCTGAGTATTTTCAGGACCAGTCCTGATTGGGTTAAATCAATTTGATTTATTTTGGTTGAGTACTGAATCTGAGATTTTGGGCTTGTGTTTATTGGGAATCATTCCAGAGCGATTGAGGTGGCAAGTGTGCACAATTGAATTTAATTCTGTTCAGGAAAAATAACTCAATTGACTGATCAAATTGAATATATCATGACAAATCAGAAAAGAAAGCTAGATGTCAGATATTAGATTTTTGTCAGGCTTCACTTTTGCAAAAGTATAATTATATATCTTAACGTGTCAAAGATTCACTAGCTCAGCAAGCATGCTTAAATGTATCTAATTCATCTGTCATTGTTCTTAAGTCTCCATGGTTAATCCTTCCAGAAAATAGAATAAAAAATAAATAAAAACAAGGGAAAAGAATTGAAGATCGAGATTCACCCACAAGTAAAAAATGTATTTTTATCATGCTGAGTAGGCCCATCTTTTTTTCAATTACAGCCGTTTATTGTTCCAAACATTGATTCAAAGTCGGATAATGTATGCAGCTGTGCCCTATACATCCTCAAGTGTGAATTTGTTCTCATTACTTTTTCAGTTTTGCCTTATATTAAACTGCTCTCTCCTTGATAAAAAAAAAATCCCATAGAGTTAAAACAAATGGAACACCAGGTTCCTATAGACAATGCAATTATTCAAAGGAAAGGTTTGCATCCCCACATGGCACATGGATTTCCTCTATAAATACTTTCAATCATTAAGGGCGATAACAAGTTCCATTAAATACAATGTCAATGTCCTTTATTAACCACATCTGTATCCTTTTTTCAACCATATAACACACCCACACAGAGGCTGTCAAGTTGAATAAAAGGTAACGGAAGAGAATAACGAGCATTACTCAATATAGCAGCCACGGGCATAGCAACTTATTCATCAGGGGGGGATGAATGAATAGATCATCGCCCCCAGTTGAATGGGTATCAATGACATGTCTATGCCCGTGATAGTGCTAGCTAACTGGCGTCCCTTCTCATTGCGAATGTTTAATAATGGCCTAGTCCCACTATAGTGTATCTCCTTCCGTTTCCTATCCGTTTTACATCCGGAAGGTAAAAAGCAGACTACCGGCAGGAAACGAAATGATGCGGACCAAGTTCGGAATGGACTAGTAGGATACTTTTAATTCGGCTCCGTTTTGTGGGAAACAAAACGTCGTAGAACTTATAAATTTGCTAGATCTTTACTAACCGTTTAGCCGCATTTGGATCGAATATAGGAAACGGAAGGAGATATGCTATAGTGAGACACGGCCATTAAACAACTAACTGGCGTCCCTTCTCATTATGAATATTTAATATGAACGTAGACATTTTAAATTTAGAGAAAAGGTTGATAACCCCTTAGATGATTGGAACAGTTGCAGTGATAAATAGTGGCATTCCAACTGATGGAGGGAGGGGGTTTGCAGGGCATACTCTTTTGTACTTCTCTCTTTTGTCAGAATTGTCACCCTTATGTTTTCTTTTGTTTTTTTTGCAAAACTATTGGAGGACACATGCCCCCCCCCCCCCCCCCCCCTCCTCCTCATTGCTACGCTAGCGATGGATAATATCTTCTGTATAAGATGTACAGTGATGTTTGAATATACATTGATTAGATCACCCCTTTTAACCCATTGAGGACTGACTGGTCCAAAAAATACTTGGGCTGGGGTCTATGTAGAATGCATGTCATGGCAAAATCAGTAAGTCCTCAATGGGTTATAAAACTGACAGTGTAATAAGTATTGTCAATAATTAAATATAAATCAATAAAAGATAAGCTCTATCACCACCAACACGGGGTACAGTCAGTGAATTGAAACCTAATGTATGTGTTTTATTGATAATAAGAATGCAGACATTGTAGAATTAGAGAATAGGTTGTTAACCCCTTAGATGATTCAAATAGCTGCTGTGATGGATAGTTGCATTCTAACCGATGGGGGGAGGGGGTTATTTAGAATTGTTACCCTTATTGTTTTCTATTGTATTTGCCAAACTATATTGGGGGCAACGTCCATCCCCACCCACCCCCATATTGTGGCAATAGCAATGGCTAATATCTTCTGTATTAGCTGTAGGGCAATTCCAAGCAAACGCCGTGACGGTCAGAGGGTGTTTCTCACAGTGAAAGTCCAAATAACTCATAAAATCTAAATATCTAGAACCAACTTTTGATATGCATCTGTAACCACTATCCTACCAATAATTTACAATAGGCAAGAAAACCAAAATTCCCAATAAATTATTAATTATGAATATCAATATCTGCCGTAACGCCGTGACGGCAAAAAGACATGGGTTTCTTACATGCTAAGAAACTAAGTAAACTCTGTGAACTACAGGAACATTTTGCACTTTTGTCACATTGATTCTTTGTACTAGACATCAAACTAGAACATCCAAATAAAAATGTAGAAAAAATCCAATGCTCATAGTAAATATGATATCATAAATGTATCTATGCACTGTAACGCCGTGACTGTAACGCCGTGACCTCTGAATTGTACATGTTATATATATGGAAGATATTAAAGAGATGAATAATATGATATAATTTTAATGTAGTGATCCAGAACCAATAAAGAACTAGATGAATGGGTGATATAACGAAGATGCTATTAAATGATCATCCGCATGACACAAATTTGCAGCACAGCGCCCTCTATTGATCAAAAAATCTTTTAGGACATAATTGAAATTCTTATCTATTTCAGAAGTTAGTTAATGGAACCATCAAATATTAAAACCAAAATACATACTTAAATGTAACAATGAAATATGAGACCTTTGACATCTGACCTTTGACCTTGTTTCTCAAAATAACATACAAATGTTTAATTTTTGGTCTGCACAGTGCATATTTGCAAGTGATTTGTTTCATGTAACATGATTTCAGAGTTAGTAAATGTTTGTTTTTGAATTGGTAATTATCCGAGTGACCTATGACCTGTGCCCCAAACAGTTTCAGAAAATTGTCTTTTACCTACAGTACTCTTTCTAACATTGATTCTGGAACTTAATTGTGAGAACAAAAAACAACAACAATATTTTGACCTGTTGACCTATGACCTCCCATGACCCCATTCCCTAATCAGGTCATATACTTCACTGGACGCATACCAGTATTATTATCATGTTATCCTTCAAGGATTCTCAAACTATCTTGATAATAATATAATTTTTGCATATTTGTTAGCTATGTGACCTTTGACCTTTGACCTCATGGACCAAAATCATATCCAATAATCCGTACCTCTAAATACATGGATTGTACAAAGTTTGAACAAAATCCATCCAACGATTTTTGAGATATTGCAAAAAAAAGAACACTGATGTACAGATGCACATACAGACAGACGGACATACAACCCATACACATACATGACTCAGGTAACTTTGAGATGGAAACATTATCAACTGACCCTATTCATATAATTATAGCATGAGCAATGCCCAAGCATACCTACAAAAAATATCTTACACTATTTGATTATGTCTACTGTGTTATGTCAATGGGAATCCAGTAGGTAGCGTCACGGCGTTACACAAAACGTAACGCCGTGACCAAATTGATATTGATTATATTAATAAGTGGTAAAAGATAATGCTGCTATTCAGCATGCATATTATAGCCCTATGGGCTAATACAGAGAAAACAAAAAATTATTTCATTCTCATTCATATTTTTCCAGAAATATTAAAAATATATGTTTTTAGTGTAACGCCGTGACATATTAATGATTGTAAATGAGACAGTCACTGAAGCGGAACGAAGAGCGAAAATGACGAAATTGATATTTATCTGAAAAATTGAAGCAATGATGCTATCAATACTGAAATAAAATTGTATGAAAACTCCTTTTCGCAGTTCTTTTATGCTTAATATTTAATTGAATGTTTTGTGAAAATAACTGAAAATTAATTTATGCTATATATTAACAATAAAATAATAGTTTACAATTTTTTTTTTCAAAAACAAAATACATTTTTGGAAAGTTCAATCTTTTAGCTTTCATTTGATACCAAATTTGTTATGGTACAACGAATTTGAAAAATCAGTGGTTATGTCAATGTTTGCTTGGAATCGCCCTGTAGTAATGTTGATGTACATCATTAGATTACCCCTTTAATCTGAATAAATAAATAATACGTAAGCTCCATCAGCACGACACAGGGTCAGTGAGTTGGAACCTATGTGTTTTATCATCTTGGCAATTATGACTGGTAGGCAGTGCTCTTCTCACCGCATGCTGTAAATTAACCTGTTCCCTACTAAATTTGCATTTCCCATAGAGTTAATACAGGCGCCCATCAGGTTCCTGTAGGCAATGGGTTAACCTGTTTCTTACTAAATTGCATTTCCCATAGAGTTAATACAGGCGCCCACCAGGTTCTTGTAGGCAATGGGTTAACCTGTATCCTACTAGATGCTGCAATGCCCAGAGTTAATACAGGACCTAGCAGGTTCCCATAGGCAATGGGTTAACCTGTTCCCTACTAGATGCTGCAATCCCCATAGAGTTAATACAGGGCCCACCAGGTTCTTGTAGGCAATGGGTTAACCTGTTCCCTACTAGATATTGCAATCCCCATAGAGTTAATACAGGCGCCCATCAGGTTCCTGTAGGCAATGGGTTAAGCAAGCAAAATTAACAGTTGTTGGCAAACAAACATAACAAGTAGGGCAAACATAATTGGCTTATATTTGCGTCGGGTGACAGCCGCGTCTTAAGATCAGTGCGGGTAATTAGAAATTGAAGAGGAATGGTGTTAGACCATTAAATGGTGTTAAAGTGATCCATTAACTTTGTAAAAATCAACCAAAATCACTTGGAGCTCTCACAATTCTCTTGTACCTTGTTGTTTGGCTTATGATAACAGAAGAAAGATATGTTTTTTTTGTTGTTATGTCACCCTAATTATAGAGATATTTAAGATTGAATTTGTAAGCGTCTGTTGCCGACCGTAGCCAAGAGTATCCAAATTAGGATACTAAAGCGTCCATAGCATCCGAAATTGGATACATTATGCGAACGATCGGGATAAAATCAGACCTCGATTGTCTTTTTTTCTTCACTAGGTATTAAAAATCTCACGTATCATTCTCAAAAATCCTACAATTATATTGGTGTATGATTAAAGTCACAAATATCATTATTGGGAAAAAATATAAAGTTAATGGATCACTTTAAGACAAGTTAATTACTATTGCCTTGGAAGACTTGGTAGTCTAGATGCAAGGATGCAAACAGGAGTCTGGCAAGCTGGAATAATTGGGTTTCGCCCAGTAGACACTAGACAGACGGCCCGGCCCGCAGGACAAATTGTTTATTTTTAGTTAAAAATTTGATCCAAAAAAATATAGCCAAAGGGCGGGTACATGAAGGGAATTTCCCTAATGTTACTCGGTATTTTTTTTCTTCAGGAAATGTCTTGCTGAATATATTCTTTCCAAACAAATAAATAAATTACAAACAAAATCAAACTGACTAGTCATAAATGAAATGGAATGACTATGAGAAAAGGAAATTGAGCTTTGCTGGATATCGAACCTAAATCTTGTATTGCTAGAATAGTGCTCTAACCATTGAGCTACAAAACAATTTGCTCCTTCGTTCATATTTTTAAACTTTAAACATACTTTGTATTATCTTGAAAAAGGTGTAAAACAAATAAATTATTTTTTTTGTTAGCAAATGGAAATAAAAGGTTATATAGCTAACTACTTTGGAAAATTCAATGGTGTCAAGACCTTGTCTGCCATAACATAAAAAAGATGCCCCATAATTCTCATTTTATCAGTTAATAGCATTAATCGCTGAAAACCATTCAAGAGTGATCCATAATGAATGCATGTCAAATGAAGTTAATTATTTACATTTTCGTGTAACCCATTCATGCCTATTTAATTTTGGTATAGGGCAATTCCAAGCAAACGCCGTGACGGTCAGAGGGTGTTTCTCACAATGAAAGTCCAAATAACTCATAAAATCTAAATATCTAGAACCAACTTTTGATATGCATCTGTAACCACTATCCTACCAATAATTTACAATAGGCAAGAAAACCAAAATTCCCAATAAATTATTAATTATGAATATCAATATCTGCCGTAACACCGTGACGGCAAAAAGACATGGGTTTCTTACATGCTAAGAAACTAAGTAAACTCTGTGAACTACAGGAACATTTTGCACTTTTGTCACATTGATTATTTGTACTAGACATCAAGCTAGAACATCCAAATAAAAATGTAGAAAAAATCCAATGCTCATAGTAAATATGATATCATAAATGTATCTATGCACTGTAACGCCGTGACTGTAACGCCGTGACCTCTGAATTGTACATGTTATATATATATGGGAGATATTAAAGAGATGAATAATATGATATAATTTTAATGTAGTGATCCAGAAGCAATAAAGAACTAGATGAATGGGTGATATAACCAAGATGCTATTAAATGATCATCCGCATGACACAAATTTTAAGCACAGCGCCCTCTATTGATCAAAAAATCTTTTAGGACATAATTGAAATTCTTATCTATTTCAGAAGTTAGTTAATGGAACCATCAAATATTAAAACCAAAATACATACTTAAATGTAACAATGAAATATGAGACCTTTGACATCTGACCTTTGACCTTGTTTCTCAAAATAACATACAAATGTTTAATTTTTGGTCTGCACAGTGCATATTTGCAAGTGATTTGTTTCATGTAACATGATTTCAGAGTTAGTAAATGTTTGTTTTTGAATTGGTAATTATCCGAGTGACCTTTGACCTGTGCCCCAAACAGTTTCAGAAAATTGTCTTTTACCTACAGTACTCTTTCTAACATTGATTCTGGAACTTAATTGTGAGAACAAAAAACAACAACAATATTTTGACCTGTTGACCTATGACCCCCCATGACCCCATTCCCTAATCAGGTCATATACTTCACTGGACGCATACCAGTATTATTATCATGTTATCCTTCAAGGATTCTCAAACTATCTTGATAATAATATAATTTTTGCATATTTGTTAGCTATGTGACCTTTGACCTTTGACCTCATGGACCAAAATCATATCCAATAATCCGTACCTCTAAATACATGGATTGTACAAAGTTTGAACAAAATCCATCCAACGATTCTTGAGATATTGCAAAAAAAAGAACACTGATGTACAGATGCACATACAGACAGACGGACATACAACCCATACACATACATGACTCGGGTAACTTTGAGATGGAAACATTATCAACTGACCCTATTCATATAATTATAGCATGAGCAATGCCCAAGCATACCTACAAAAAATATCTTGCACTATTTGATTATGTCTACTGTGTTATGTCAATGGGAATCCAGTAGGTAGCGTCACGGCGTTACACAAAACGTAACGCCGTGACCAAATTGATATTGATTATATTAATAAGTGGTAAAAGATAATGCTGGAATTCAGCATGCATATTATAGCCCTATGGGCTAATACAGAGAAAACAAAAAATTATTTCATTCCCATTCATATTTTTCCAGAAATATTAAAAATATATGTTTTTAGTGTAACGCCGTGACATATTAATGATTGTAAATGAGACAGTCACTGAAGCGGAACGAAGAGCGAAAATGACGAAATTGATATTTATCTGAAAAATTGAAGCAATGATCCTATCAACACTGAAATAAAATTTTATGAAAACTCCTTTTCGCAGTTCTTTTATGCTTAATATTTAATTGAATGTTTTGTGAAAATAACTGAAAATTAATTTATGCTATATATTAACAATAAAATAATAGTTTACAATTTTTTTTTTCAAAAACAAAATACATTTTTGGAAAGTTCAATCTTTTAGCTTTCATTTGATACCAAATTTGTTATGGTACAACGAATTTGAAAAATCAGTGGTTATGTCAATATTTGCTTGGAATTGCCCGATAACATCCATTCTCTGGAGACCACATAATAATAATAATAATAATTAATATAATACTAATATCCTTGATTTCACAATTGATAATCATCTCTAAGCGCTTTACAATTATATTATTACCCCGGTTATCAGATACATACTACAATCAATCACACAAAGTGCACGTTTTCCACTCCCTGGGGAGCATTCCAGCCAAGGGCAACCTTGTTGGCGCACACAATGCTAAGGAAGTATGTTCCATCCTTCCGGGTACCCATTTATACACCTGGGTGGAGAGCAGCAAATGTGGATAAATTTCTTGCTGAAGGAAAAACGTGATGGGCATACTCTGGGTTCGAACTCGGGACCTCACGATTGGAAGGCACGCGCTCTACCAATCTTGCCACACCACGTCCACACATCCTGAATATGTTTGGGGATGGTCGTGGATTGGCTAACAGCCAGCTCGGTTACTTTCTCTATCTCTCTATATATAAATTGTTGAAGCAATACAAAAAGGTCTGCGACTTTGCGTATAATTATACAGTACATGTACATGTGGGGGACAGATTGAAGGTTAAGGGAGGTACTTATCAGCAGAACTTTTGCTCATGCATTGCAAAGTTGGGTTGTATCTTCACTCTTGAATTATTTATGAATTTCAGGTTTGAGCTTGTATCCTTTTTGATACTCTTGTCAATCGATAGTATGAATAAAAGATGCTCACTTTATACTTTTCATCAATATTTAAAAGTCTTACATTACATCCAACCAATTTTTACTAGATTTAAAAATAAAATGAAAAATATATCTAGTCCTAACCTAGGGACAGTATAGAGGATTTAGGCTTCTTGAAAAAGAGAAGACTTTGATTAACTGTATTTGATTTTGATGACATACATGTACATGTATCAATTTCTTATGATATATTGCCTTACTAGTATTCTCTTGTATAAGAGATAATGCCTTAATTTCAAACCGAACACAGGGACAGCATACGTACATACTGTATCATCTTAGGTTTCCTGAAAAAAATTGTACAAACTTCAACTAAATATCTTAGATATGTATCATTGTCTCTTTTGTAATGCCTTATTTTCCTGTGCGTCACTATAATGACCCCAATAGTTCGATCTTCTGCCATGGTAATTTTCAGTTCATTTTTCTAGTTCATCCTGTGAACGTGTGGACCAGTATCTTGCTAATAGACTTTCTGTAAAAAAAACACCTTTGAATAATAATTTATTTAAGATGAGAACTATATTGATAATTATTTTGAAAAGCTTTTAATTGATTCATTAATTCATGAATCGATGATCACTATATTTCCATGCATTTAATGCCTGTTTATCCTCATATTTTCGTACTCCTAATACTGTCTCTTATTTTATATAATTTACTTCGCTTATTAACCCGTTCCCTTCGAGATTCTTAAATCCCAATAAAAAACAAAAATTTAAAATAAATGTGCCAAACATTTGTTTTGCTGATCACAACAACGTTGCAAAGCAAGAGTAACTTCTAGGCAACTTAATCTCTGTGAATGAGATTCTTCAGCAAGTGCTATTATCTCTGTTTTGATATTATATTTTATCTTTAAAAATAGTCACATCCGTCGTGGATACGGTCTTAATTAGCATTCATGGTTTACTGCGAAAGGAATATTTTGCTAACAGGCTTTACCCAGAAAATCACTTACCTTTAATAATATATGCATGCCATAGATTTTGTAAGGCATGCATGATTCATATTTTTAGTTGAAGATCACAATATTTGTTTGTAATTTCTCAAAGTCTTCCCATTAAAGAATGAATCTCGAGTTCAATGTAGAAACAAATCCGGTGATATCCTGAGGATACTATTTGGATTTCAGCATTTCTCAGAAAACTACTTTGTTTGAATAATATTTGCATCTGCTATTGGCTTTTGCCTAAATTTGTGAGAGCTTTTTAAAAGACAAGACTGTCTAAATTTTAATGGGAAATACAAGTGCGTCATAATCGTAATTGTTGTTGTTGCCGGTAATTCACCTTTTTGGTGATGTTTTGAGAACTATATTGTTGCAAAGTTTAAACCATCATGAAGATCTTCTTATGGAAAAAAATATAATTGATTCATTTTAATTATTTCTAAAAAAATATTTTGGCTTCTTGTTTGTGCTATTATCTGTTTTTTGATATTATCTTTTATCTTTTAAAATAGTCAAAACCGTAGATAAGGTCTTAATTAGCATTCATGGTCTACTGCGAGAGGGATATTTTGCCTACAGACTTTACCAAGAAAATCACAATTACCTTGAATAATATATGCATGCCAAAGATTTTGTAAGGCATGCATGATTCATATTTTTAGTTGAAGATCACAATATTTGTTTGTAATTTTTTTAAGTCTTCCCATTAAAGAATGAATCTCTAGTTCAATGTAGAAAACAATCTGGTGATATCCTGAGGATACTATTTGCATTTCAGCATTTCTCAGAAAACCCGTACTTTGTTTTCATGAATAATATTTGCATCTGTAAATTGGCTATTGCCTAAATTTGTGAGAGCTTTTTAAAAGACAATACTGTCTAAATTTTAATGGGAAATACAAGTGTGTCATAATCTTAATTTTTGTTGTTGCCGGTAGTTCACCTTTTTGGTGATGTTTTGAGAACCATATTGTTACTAAATTTTAACCATCATGAAGATCTTCTTAGGAAAAAAATATAATTGATTCATTTTAATTATTTCTAAAAAAATAATTTGGCTTCTTGTTTGTCGGTAATTATTTGATACACGCAAGACAAAACGGGAGAGGATAGGATTGTTAGGATATCCAGATTGGCTTTATTACCATGGCAACCATCCACTGCCCTTGTTAAAGACGTCATTGCTCTACTAATGGATAGCAAAACTAATACTGCTTGTGAATGATGGGATTTTCTCATCCTTTTCTCTAGTGTCTTTCATTATAATAGATTGTTTTTCTTGTCTTTTTGTTGGGGGGGGGGGGGGGGGGGTGGGGGCCTTAATAGCTGTTTGCTTAACAAGCATGGTTTGCCTCAGTTTGTGAAGAATGATGTTGGGGACTGCTTTGAGATGTGGCTGGATGTTAGCTGGGGCAACTTGTAGTCTTTTAATCTTGTGCACCCATATATAGGGAGTCTTATTCAACTGTTGACCATCATATTTCCTGGAGAGTTTATGTTTTATACAGTCCTGTGGAGGATTACATGATTACCTGCACTGTGCCTTTGGTAATTAATGAATGGATACACATTAACAAACCACATAGCACTTGATGAGCGGGGATTTATTTTAATATAAAAATTGTTTTAATGAGGACTTGATAAAAAGTTGACATTGAGGGGCAGTATAAAGAAAATACCAATATGCAGTGATTATTTAGAGGAGGTGATTCATAATTTAAAACAAATAAAATGTAATTGATATCTAATGAAGAGGTATATACTTAATTAACTTTAAATATGTTTTGTTTCTTTCTCCCTTCCTATGTAGATTAACGCCTGATTCCTGGATTTGTGTCGAGTTGAATTATTCACATCTGTAAGAGTAACTTCAATTAGTGGGTGAGTTTTAATTTACAGTTCTATACATTTGCCCATATTAGAATGTAAAAACTGCTTAGGTTAAAGTAATATTCAGTGTGTTATGAAATATGTAAAAAAAATTGTACTTATTAACCTATTCAAAACAATTTGAATTTGATTGAGGTGTGAGAACCGCTGGAGTTCTAAGTAAATTTTGTGGATTATGACAATGTTACTAGATCCCTAACTTGCCTTCTCAATAATCTCAGTTGACTTTTGGACCAGCCCTGATTAGGCTAAAGCCCTCTGCAGACAGAGCCGACTCGACTTGATTCGACTGGTTTTCAGTCGGATCGGCTCAGTTTTCAGTGCCTTGCGACACACATTTTGCCAGTCGAGAGACAGTCAGATGTCAGAATTGGGGCCGATGCAACACGATGAATCGGATCCGACCGACCAGGGCAAACTCTAGCCTGATTGAAACCAGTCAGATCGGGTCGAGTCGGCTCTGTCTGCAGAGGGCTTAACTTGCTCCCTTCCCAATTCCTAAATCCCCATAGACTTTGTACATAGCTCACCAGGTTCCAGTAGGCAAGGGGATAACTGGGATGAATATCTTATGAAGATGTAGATGTAGTGTACATGTAGTTTACAATTAATTTGAATTTATGATATTTCAGTGGCCATGTATTCCCTGCATTATGTTAGTACATTAATAAAAACGAAATTTTCAGTAGATTAATCAAAGAAGGTGGATTATGAAAGATATTCCATGTAAAATTGAGAGTGTCATCTTATGTAGATGTAGACTTAGTGGAGATTCATTTTAGTTGAAATATTCTCCAAATATTGTGTTCATGGGTTATTAATTAATTTATGGACATGACCTGTATTATAGGAATTGCTTTAATTTTGTTTTACAAGTCTCAACTTAATGTGTAACTTGCACATGACTTGTTATCTAATGTACAGTTATTTACAGTTAACACATTAAGGACTGGTTCCCCCAAATCTCCTAAAACTAGGGTCTTTGGGGATGAATGTTAATCATCTTCAATGAATATAGAGTATACATAAAGATGTTATTAACTTCTTTCACTATTAAATTCTGAACTTACATCTGAATTAAAGGGATTGTCCAAATCCACAAAAATTCATTAGAAATCTAGTGGTTCTGTCATACCTTTTTAGCTCACCTGAGCCAAAGGCTCAAGTGAGCTATTGTGATCGCTTTTTGTCCGTCGTCCGTCGTCCGTCGTGCGTCGTGCGTCGTCCGTCGTGCGTCGTCCGTCGTCCGTAAACTTTTTACATTTTCATCTTCTTCTCCAGAACCAATGATCGGATTCCAACCAAACTTGGCAGGAATCATATTTAGGGGTAGAGGAACCAAAGTTGCTAAAATGGTGGGCGTGGCCCCCAGGGGGGCCCTGGGGGAGGGCACCAAATGTAAAAAATATGTAAATTTTAAACATCTTCTTCTCAAGATCCAGAAGTATGACAGACCTGATATTTCATATTTAGATGCCTCTATTGATGAAGAATGAAAGTTGTTCACAAGATTTTTGTGGGTGGTCCCATAAGGGCCCTGTGGGCGTAACAGTTTTTTTGGGGGCCCTACCATAGGAAATATACATTTTCATCTTCTTCTCCAGAATCAATGATTAGATTCCAACCAAACATGGCAGGAATCATCTTTAGGGGTAGAGGAACCAAAGTTGCTAAAATGGTGGGCGTGGCCCCCAGGGGGGCCCTGGAGGAGGGCACCAAGTGTAAAAAATATGTAAATTTTAAACATCTTCTTCTCAAGATCCAGAAGTATGACAGACCTGATATTTCATATGTAGATGCCTCTATTGATGAAGAATGAAAGTTGTTCACAAGATTTTTGTGGGTGGCCCCACAAGGGCCCTGTGGGCGTAACAGTTTTTTTTGGGGCCCTACCATAGGAAATATACATTTTCATCTTCTTCTCCAGAATCAATGATTAGATTCCAACCAAACATGGCAGGAATCATCTTTAGGGGTAGAGGAACCAAAGTTGCTAAAATGGTGGGCGTGGCCCCCAGGGGGGCCCTGGAGGAGGGCACCAAGTGTAAAAAATATGTAAATTTTAAACATCTTCTTCTCAAGATCCAGAAGTATGACAGACCTGATATTTCATATGTAGATGCCTCTATTGATGAAGAATGAAAGTTGTTCACAAGATTTTTGTGGGTGGCCCCACAAGGGCCCTGTGGGCGTAACAGTTTTTTTTGGGGCCCTACCATAGGAAATATACATTTTCATCTTCTTCTCCAGAACCAATGATTAGATTCCAACCAAACATGGCAGGAATCATCCTTAGGGGTAGAGGAATCGAAGTTGCTAAAATGGTGGGCGTGGCCCTCAGGGGGGCCCTGGGGGAGGGCACCAAGTGTAAAAAATATGTTAATTTTAAATATCTTCTTCTCAAGATCCAGAAGTATGACAGACCTGATATTTCATATTTAGATGCCTCTATTGATGAAGAATGAAAGTTGTTCACAAGATTTTTGTGGGTGGCCCCATAAGGGTCCTGTGGGCGTAACAGTTTTTTGGGGGGTCCTACCATAGGAAATATACATTTTCATCTTCTTCTCCAGAATCAATGATTAGATTCCAACCAAACATGGCAGGAATCATCTTTAGGGGTAGAGGAACCAAAGTTGCTAAAATGGTGGGCGTGGCCCCCAGGGGGGCCCTGGAGGAGGGCACCAAGTGTAAAAAATATGTAAATTTTAAACATCTTCTTCTCAAGATCCAGAAGTATGACAGACCTGATATTTCATATGTAGATGCCTCTATTGATGAAGAATGAAAGTTGTTCACAAGATGTTTTTGGGTGGCCCCATAAGGGCCCTGTGGGGGTAACATTTTTTGGGGGGCCCTACCATAGGAAATATGCATTTTCATCTTCTTCTCAAGAACCAATGATTGGATTCCAACCAAACTTGACAGGAATCATCCTTAGGGGTAGAGGAACAAAATGTGCTATAATGGTGGGCGTAGCCCCCAGGGGGCCCTGGGGGAGGGGACTGAGTGTAAAAAATATGTAAATTTTAAAAATCTTCTTCTCAAGATCTAAAAGTATGACAGACCTGATATTTCACATTTAGATGCCTCTATTGATGAAGAATGAAAATTGTTCACAAGATTTTTGTGGGTGGCACCATAAATTACCTGTGGGGTAACAATATTTTTGAGGCCCTACCATAGGAAATATGCATTTTCATCTTCTTCTCAAGAACCAATGATTGGATTCTAACCAAACTTGACATCCTTAGGGGTAGAGGAACAAAAGTTGCTAAAATGGTGGATGTGACTGCCAAGGGGGCCCTAGGGGAGGGCACCTAGTGTAAAAATATGTACATTTTTAAACATCCTTCTTTTCAAGATACAGAAGTATTAAAGACCTGATATTTGGTTTATAGATGCCTCTTTTGAAAAAGAATGAAAGTTCATGACATTTCTTTCGATGGCCCCTGAGGGGTTCTGTGGGGGTAATATGTTGGGAGGGGGGGGGGGGACTTCCAAGAGAAATTAACATTTTTGTCTTTTTCTTCCAATTGAATAATTATATGTCAACCAAACTTTGTTGAAATCATTCTTAGTGGTAGGGGTTCCCAAGTTGTTTAAATGTTACTATTTGGCTTCTAGTGGAGTCTAATTGGAGGGCCCCCAAGGATAAAAAATGTATAAAATTCAAAGATCTTTTTCCTTCTCTTGCTCTCAGCCAATCACCATTCTCCCAAATATGCAAATAAATATGCTAATAGGAAACCCAGACACTTGTTTACATCTAGGACCATGTTTTGACCCAAATCTTTCTATTTATAGCATGTGTTTTCATGTTTTGATGTTTTCATGCTTGACCTTGTTAGCAGCTTTCATTGCTAGTACCATTCACACTGCCCAAATAGTTATGATTATTTAGGTTGCAATTCATTATTTTTTTTGTTATTATTTTTATTTATTTTTTTTCGGGGGGGGGGGGGAGGGGCGGTTTTGTGCGTGAAAATAGTAGTTCGGATTATTTATGAAAATAAGTATGATTCAAATCATCATGTGCAATACACTTTTGGTGTATCTTTTTGCAAGTGGTGTTTGTGTGTGTGAACAGTGTAAATTGTATCAGTTTTCATATCCAACATGCAAAATGCATGCTTACAGTATCTTCAGCACTCGGTCAATGGATGGGTGCGGAATAGTTACATGTAGGTCAAAGTTTGGTCCAGTTGCTCATGTGCATTTTGATTTAAAAATCGTACAATCCAGCAGGTTGTGAGGTGTTTTTTTTGCCTGTGTGAACATGCAAGAAACATACTTTTTTTAATGACCCAGCACAATTAAATGAATTAAATAACCTTACTTACTGGGATAGTTAGAATCAAACTCTAAAATTAACCAGCCTTTCGGTGGTCTAGTGGTTTCACAGCATTCCATTTGCACACTCAGTTGCATTGTGCTTTTTCGACTGTTAGAGACCAGAGAATAAAATGATGCTATTAAATTAACCCATTGGAATTAAATGAATATGAAATATGCAAAAAAATAATCATGATTTGAAGCAACATGCAATTGTTACTTTTTAGCATGTGTGAATGCCCCTATTGTATCATTGATGTTTTCTAGGTCACATTTTGTTTTTGTTTTATTTTCTTTCTGTTATATGCATTTACTACTTATTCAACAATTCTAGCTTAAATTTTGCACAGAGGTATATACTCCTTTAATTATCTTTAGGGAGGGGATCCAAAGTTGCTAAAATGGTAGATGAAGAATGAAAGTTGTTTGTGCATTTTGGTGTTCCTTCAAAAGATGATCAAATGATCAAATCATACCGAACCTAGCTGTAATCCCATCAAGGACGAGAGCTATTTTAAGGCACAATTGATCATTGTTTTCCTCTACAAATTGGCAACTCCTAAATTTCATCGACGGATCAATGGCATAAAAATAGGTGGAAAATATTAAGTAATAACCATTTAAGACAAATATAGTGACTTTGCCGCAAAGATGCCAATTTGAACACAAATATATCTGTTTCACAAATACATGTATCACAATGTGTTGCCAATTTGAGGATTTTTTCTAAATTATAGTTATTTACACAATAATAAAAATCATTAAAACATAACTAAAGCAGGTAGAGTAACAAAATAGGGCTCTAAAAATAAAGGAATTTATGCTCTTTCTTCCTGTACACCTCACATAACTAGTCTTATTCTTACCTAGCTGCATGGGACCCAAGAATGGCTCGTAGGAAATGTGAAATGAATTTCAAATATTTTCTTCTCCACATCAACAAGTATTACAATCTGGACATTTTGTAACATGTAGGTATCTATATACCCTAAATCTCCGTGTATAAGGCGCACTTTTTTCCGTCGGAAACAAATAGAAAAAGTTGGGGGTGCGCCTTATACACAGGTACAGCAAAAAAAAAAAATATATAAGATAGGTAAAAAATAGGTAAAAAATTCAAGTTTATTAAGCAAATTACTAATGAATATTCATACATTCATGAGCAGCAGTACTCATTATATATGCAATTATCTAATAATTAACAATTTGTTATAAATTTTTCTCATAATTGAAGATCTTTGTAAGTAAGTGTCCCAAAACAAAATTTCTTTTTTTTAGAAAGTAGGGGGTGCGCCTTATACACGAGTGCGCCGTACACACGGAGATTTACAGTAAATGACAATGCAAGTTGTCATATCGCAGAATGGCCCCATAGGGTCCCTATGTGAGTGGGGTTAATATGCTGAAGTGGTCAGTGGCTGGTGAAATGTGTTAAGCTTTGTCTTATATGTGTGTCTGTCTTTTTTTATGATTCACCCAAACATTATGGTAAATCATAATGTTAGGTACAGGGGATCAAAAGTTATTGATTAAATAGTACATCACATTATAGATTTTGGCATGATTTCAACTGATTTCATATCTTCTGAGGGTGCCAGAGAGAACATGCGCCAGATGTGAATTGATTGACCTCAGGTGAGCGTCGTGCCCCCCTGGGGCTCTTGTTGTATTTGTATTACCAATAGAAGCATGGAACAGGTTTTGTTTTTTTGAATTTCCCTTTCGTTAGAAAGATATTTACGATTGAATTGTATGGATTTGTAACTATCCACTGGATAGTCATTACTGTACAAAGTCAGTGCAATGAGTAAGCAAATATCACTTTGCACTTTCGCCCATTACTCGGCCATATAACATCCATTTAACATGAAATGTTCACACAATACTCACAGGACATAGAGTAGTACAGAAGCCATGACGTCACAAAAAGACTTTTTTAGAATTTTCAAATTTGGACTTCATTTTCAGAAAGAGCGGATGGGCATATCTCGGCCAATACGTAACCTATTTCTTTGATTTTCAGTATTTGGACAATATTTGTTGTGATCTTTCTGAAAATGAAGTCCAAATTTGAAAATTCAAAAAAAAATGTTTATGACATCATTTATGACATCACACTTCACCACTCTATATCAGATCTCAAAACTACTAACTCATCACTTTCTGCATAATTATGCCAATAAAGTTACTAGATCCCTTTAAGATGGACGTTATGAAATACACATATACCATTAGATATATTCCATGTAGTGTCCAGCTGTCGGTATCCTAACATTTCAAGGTTGAGATGACCTTTTCTCATCGCCGCCCGTAAAAAGCTAGAGCTGTCACATCTTGTAGACGCTAAAACCTCACCTTGCTTAGGGCATTTCATGTGGTGGGACTAAGGGGGAAGTCAGGGGGTACCATTCCCCCCCCCCCCCCCCCCCCCTGTTGAAATGTATTAATGCCATGCTGCCTTTTTGGTCTGAATTCTCATTGCATGAGATTAAACATAACCCTATTTATGTTAGACATTGAGTTGAATTTAAAGTGATGCCTGTAAAGTGTCTAACTCCACGAAAATTACTTGGAGCTTCCTCGTTTCTCTTCTACCGTGTTGTTTAGCTTATGGTAAGAGAAGAATAACATAGGGTTAGATTTTTTCAAATGCCCCTTTAGTATGACGATATCTATCATTCAGCTCAAGAGCGTTAATGAACGGTCATAAACCTCATAAACGTCATACAGTAATTCGTTGTAAAAGCTGACGCATATTTTTGCTTTTTTAACCAGGAAAACAGAGTTCTTTTTCAATGAAACTTTCACACATTATTCGGACATATCTTACAATGATTTTGGTACAGGATTGAAGTCTCAAATGTCATTTGGGGCAATATCTGACACTTTACAGTTGCACCTTTAATGAAGGTTTGTTATACCGTGTACTACCTTAATATTCAACCAGTGGTTAAACTTAGTCCATGGATTACTCCCCCACCCCTTTTGGGTAACTCACTTTTTTACCACTGATGAGCACTGTCACTTCATACGGTGTGAGACCTCTCTCAAAACCTGAACCCCTACATTTTGGTTGACCATTATTTTGCCACTGATGAGCTCAGTCACTTCACGTCAGTGGTGAGACCCCTCTCTGTTTGGTGATTCATGTCATAGGTGTACGTACCCAAGGGGAGGTTCAACCCCCCCCCCCCCCTTTTGACCCAAAAATGACTGTTTTGGGGTTTGAACCACCCTCCCCCCTTTACAACTTGTAGCTGGTCTCGAGACTACATTTGAGCGGTCTCGACCATCAATACCAATGGTCTCGGCCTCGAAAATTGCGAAGAATCTCGGCTTCGAAAATTTTCAGCGGACATCCCCCCCCCCCCGCCTACATTTTGTGACCGTTCTCTGTTTGATGATTCATATATTTTGTGTGCATCTCATGATCTCACCGTGCAAGGTCTTGCTTGAGCCTGGCTGGGCGTGAGAGGCGATAGACCAGCGTCATTTCTCACTAGATACAATTTATTCTTCGTATGGCCTGCGTTATGTGGCAATAAACTTGAACCTTGAATAATTATTATATTGATTGATTGATGTGAATGAAATATCCTTAGTTCTTTTGCGGAATCAAATAGTGTTTTTATTTAGACCAGCCATGACGTTGATGTTGAGTTGGACAGTGACTGATGTGTAATAGATCATTGAAATGAAAATGAAACATGACAAATTTGATCTTACACACATGGATTGATTCATTTATTCATCGTTTTTATATCACATTTGTGAAGGTTTAAAAAATGATGCATCAGGCCTTGGTAGCTCGATGGGTCAGTTGGTCCGTGTAAGATATAATTTGTCATTTAATTTGCACACACTCCAATTTCACATGTCTGATTGGTTAAGAGCAAAATTATACAGACCGTGTACAGAATCACCATAGTTTTGTTTTAATTTTCTTAACGCTAAATGCATGCCATATTCATAATGATGTGGTCACTGACTCGCAGACAAACATGCACCAATCATGCACCATTCACTGAGTTTCTGACAAACACATCGTCGTACATGGTCGTACCAATCAATGTTTCAGGAAAGGTGTATTGAGAGCTTCTCACGCTGGGTTTGGCAAATTGATTTGATTACGATGTTTGACATATAAATAGCAAACTGGGAAGTGAAAGGAGATATTGGGTTCCAATAGGACATGACTGAGAGAGAGTGAGAGAGAGAGACAATTAAGATGACCAAGATGAGAAATAGATGTAAGTATCTGGATAGATAGATAAATAGACACGATAGATTAATGAATAAATAGAAAACAAGTACGAAAGATATAAATAGACATAAAGATTAATGAATCAATAGAAAACAAGTAAGATAGATATATACTAGATAGACAGACAAACAGACAGACAGACAGACATACAGACGAACAGATAGATAGATAGATAGATAGATAGATAGATAGATAGATAGATAGATAGATAGATAGATAGATAGATAGATAGATAGATAGATAGATAGATAGACAGACAGAGAGAAATGAATAATAACAAAATATAAAGAATCGCTAGGTCTGTAGATAGAAAGAGCGATGTAACGCAAACAAATGGGAAGGGGAGAGGGAGCAATAGAAAATTGATAGATCTCAGATATGTTTTCAAGCTAGTTCAGGTTACTTTCAGCTATATTTAGAGCACTAGTGAGAAATGTGATATCATCTAGACCTCAAAAATGTGTTTTCAAGCTTCTGTAGCTATATTTTTAGGTCACTTAAATGACAATTGAAAGGATTTTGAGGACATCTAGAGCACATGATAGCTTTTTCACAGTTGTGGTTACGTCATAGAGTACATGATACAGATTTGATGAACATTGTCTATTAGCCTTCACATAACTGTGAAGTATAAACTTTTACTATATTGGTCTTGCCAAGTTTGTAAGGTGAACATGTTACTGTGTACGTTTTTGATGAATCCATGGTGAAAAAGTGTACCTATTGTACTTTAAAAGTTAAGTATTGGGAAGTAAAATGATACTATTTGGGGAAAGGGGGTAGAGATGATCGTTTTTTTTTTTTTTTAATCATACACAAATTTAAACACAGATAGTTCAATGGTCTCTACAACATGAAATTAAACCATGACATTTAAAAGTAGTGAACCATGTTGTATTGTCAATATTCTATGAATACATCATTAAATAATATGAAGGCGACCATCACTAAATACATTTCATAACCCATTTGGGTAGAAGGTTTTGGTCTTAAACAAATGAGTTTTATCCCTTATATGATGATATAATGACAACGATAGGAGGTTGGAGTCTGGGAGATGGTATATTGTTCAAACTTGAATACAGACACATGCAGTTCAGTGCTCTCTGCGGCGAGACATTAAACCCTGACATTTTGGAATGAAACCGCTGAAGATTGGCACAATAAAACCTGCCCTTTAATGATAAAAAAAACATTGCGCTGCGGTAATGCATAAATCCACTCAGTTGTCGTTCCAGTTGTCGGGCCGTCTAGTGATCAGGCAATTTAGAGCTTTGTCCAAATAGCAATGTCTGGAGTTTTTGGAAGAGTACGTGTTCCAGTTAATTGATAGTCGGGGGATGGACTGGTTTATTGAGAAATAATTAATTATGTACCTCAATGATTTTGTCCAATGCCATCTCTCATGTAGTTTTCTAACCCACTAAGGAGTGTCCATTTTCTACCATCATTTTTGGTATGTTTTATACAAATGTTATTAATATCAGGGATATAACATGCTGATATATTGAATGTGACAGCATGCATGGCTAATAAGTAATAAGGAAGTTTCGAGTTCATGAAGGGCACAAGCATAGGTAAGGGGGTGGGGGGGGGGGGGGGGGGGGGGCAGGGGTAATTGTTCCCCCTGCGGAAAGCTACCCTCTTATTGCCACGATATTAACAACAACAGCAACAATACCAACAACAGCAGAACCTTTTCCCTCCTGTAAGGAAAATATATCATTCAAACAAAATCATATCATTAACCCAGTGCCTACAAGAATCTGGTAGTAAAGTTCTACAAATTCTAGTTGGGAACTGGTTAATATTATTAATGTTAGTTTTTGGCATGGACTCATATGTGCCAGTCTTTATGGGAAACCATGCCCCCCCCCCCCCCCCTCCTCCTCCCTCCCCCCCCCCCCCCCCAAACAAAAAAATCTAGGTAAGCTCTGGATAATCATGCCACTGCTGGAGGGCCATGATGGACCTGCCGGGAGTGCGGTGAACTCACACAGGTAAATGTTAGCAGGACAAGGTTCAAATACAGAATTTATTGGACAAACTGCATGCCAAATTATCAGGGGTACTTTGTCAGGTACTTAATGGACGTACATGTATGCAGTGCTGGATGGGCTTGTTAGAAAGAATTGAAAAGACAAGCATAGTGTCATGTTATTAGGTGTACTTGGTCAAATACAAAGTTTGTGAACTCACACAAGCAAATGTTAGCAAGACAAGGCTTGAATACAGAATGTATAAGACAAACGGCATGCCAAATTATCAGATGTACTTTGTCAGGTACTTTGTGTACTTGCACTGTACTGGATGGGTTTTTAAAGAAAGAATTTAGAAGACAAGCATAGTGCCACGTTATTAGGTGTACTTTGTAAAATACTTAGTTGGTGAACTCACACGGGCAAATGTTAGCAAGACAGGCTTGAATACAGAATTAAAGAAACAATGCCATGCAAAATTATCATGTGTACACTGTACTTTGTTGGGTACTTTGTGATGTTATATAGTTAGTGCTGGATGAATTGAAAAGACAAGTGTAGTGCCACATTATTAGGTGTACTTTGTAAAATACTTAGTTTGTGAACTCACACGGGCAAACATTAGCAAGACAAGGCGTGAATACAGAATTTATAAGACAAACGGCATGCCAAATTATCAAGGGTACTTTGTCGATACTTAATGGACATGTACATGTATGCAGTTCTGGATGGGTTTGTTATCTTGAAAGAATTTAAAAGAAAATGGGTAGTGGCACATTTACTTTTGTCAGATACTTTGTGAACTCACTCAGGCAAATGTTAGATAGATGGAAGACGTTTGAAGACAGAATTAAAGAAACAAATGACATGCCATTATCATGTGTACTTTGTCGGGTACTTTCTGAACTTTAAATTGTTGGATGGGGTTTTAAAGAAAGAATTGAAAACAGAAGCGTAGTGCTACATTATTATATGTACTTTGTAAAATGTTAAAGGGGTAGTACAGTTTTGGTAAGGCTGAACTTTAGTAACCAAACCTGGACAGTAACATTATAAACTAATAGTTATAACTCCACCATGCTCGAAAGGTATACAAAATTACAAACGACTAAGTAAAAAGCCCGTTATCATTAAAAAGAGCCATTAAAACACAAGAGGGCGCTTTCTAAAAAGGCATTGATTTCAACCATTTTTCATACAAAATTAAGCATGTGATGTTTTATTGAAATATCTATTAAATAGAGAGATCATCAACAACTATTTAAAAAACATTTTTGAAAATTTTTGAAAAAGTGCAAGCATTTAAAAAATTTTTTGAAAAATCGTCTAATTATTTGGGCCCCATGCAAATAATTATAAGATCAGATATATTTATTGATATTTCAGCCGTTTCTGGGTCGATTTTGACCAAATAAAGTTTATTCTGCCATTAAAATTCAATGTTCTCTCAAATTCGACACTCAGTTTTTCATTACCTCACAACAAAATTGTGATGTGCAGCGCCCTCTCTACCAAAACTAAACTACCCCTTTAAGTTTGTTAACTCACACCTGTAGGCAAATGTTAGCAGGACGAGGTTTGAAGACAGAATTGAAAAGACTAAATTAAGCGTAGTGCCACATTATTATCAGGTGTTCTTTGTCAAATACTCTGGATTTGCACAGTACTGGTTGTTTTTTAAAGTAAGTATTGAAAAGACAAGGATAGTGCCATATTATTATGTGTACTTTGTCAAATACTAAGTTTGTTAACTCACACAGGCAAATGTTAGCAAGGCTTGAATACAGAATTTCTAAGACAAACGGCATGCCAAATTATCAGGTGTTATTTTTGAAGTACTTTGAGAACTAACATATCTACTGCTGGATGGGTTTTTAAGGAAAGAATTGAAGAGAGACAAGCATAGTGCCACATTATTATGTGTACTTTGAAAAATGTTAAGTTTGTTAACCCACACATGTAGGCAAATGTTAGCAGGACGAGGTTTGAAGACAGAATTGAAAAGACAAAATTAAGTGTAGTGCCACATTATTATCAGGTGTTCTTTGTCAAATACTCTGTGGATTTGCACAGTACTGGTTGTTTTTTTAAAGTAAGTATTGAAAAGACAAGGATAGTGCCACATTATTATGTGTACTTTGTCAAATAATAAGTTTGTGTGCAAATGTAAGCAGAACAAGGTTAAAAGACGATTGAAAAAACAAAATTAAGTGTAGTGCCACATTATTATCAGGTGTATTTTGTCAGGTACTTTGTGGGCTCTCATATTACTAGCTGAGTTTTTTTTATAAAAGAATTAAAAAGACAAGTGTAATGCCACATTATTAGGTGTACTTTTGTTGGAGATTTTATGAACCCGCACAGGCAAATGTTAAAATGTTAGCTGGACGAGGTTTAAAGACAGAATTGAACAGACAAACGCCGTGCCACATTACTAGGTGTACTTTGTCACTAATATTGATCCAAGTTCACAGGAGACAGGCGATGGAGTGTGGAATTGACAAAGATAGGGTGAACAGAGGAGAGGAGAGTAGGAAATACAATATATCCTCTCAACGAGCAGTTTTGCCAGGGGGAAGAGAAAGAGAGGGGGAGAGAATGTATAATTGACAAATAAAAATGGAAGGCAATGAAATTATTGGGTACACATATAACAAGAATAGGGGCCACCAGCGACAGTGAGAGCGGGGAGAGAGAAGATGAAAGTGTATAAAACAAAATATTTACTTAGAGAGAGATAGAGAGAGTGTGTTTGGAATCGACAAATAAAAATGGATGAAAATTAGGCACTAGGATGAGACAGAGAGGGGGAGAGGTATATTGATAGAGAAATTAAGAGGGAAATAATAATAATATAGGATTTCTCGGTCAAGTTCGTAAGTTGGCCATACAAATTCATTTTGTGTGCATTCAATTTTGCCGATTTTGTCACCGCAGCTGTATTTTGCAGTTCAAATTTGTTTTTTAGCATTCAAATTCACATAACAATCATACGAAAACATTTTGTTTGCATTCGATTTAGAACGTGTTTCTATTTCGTAAAATTGTCATTCAATTT
Organism: Echinarachnius parma; assembly: GCA_037951105.1. Taxonomy (NCBI): domain Eukaryota; kingdom Metazoa; phylum Echinodermata; class Echinoidea; order Clypeasteroida; family Echinarachniidae; genus Echinarachnius; species Echinarachnius parma. Next base: position 216,616 of record JBAMJV010000270.1, on the reverse strand, counting down.
AAAGCGAGAAAATTTGTGATTACATAATACCACCTTCCGTGAAATCCGTTTGCGAAATTTAATGCAAATAGCATGTTTTTAAAATTGAATGCTAAAAATGGTAAATCACTTGACCGAAGAGCTAAATCGTATGAACAAAATGCAATTTTGAATGACAATTGCAAGCCTTCAGCTCAATTTCGCAAAATTGAATGAAACGCTTATCAAAACGAATGAGAAGCTTACGAAATTGGCTGAGAAAACCTATAATAATAATAATATGAACATTTATATAGCGCAGCTACTATAAATATATACTCTACTGCGTAATTTGTAATTATTATTACCCACGGTCATCAGGTACATTACAAACCCACACAATGATATTGCATACTTTCTCAACTCCACGGGGAGCATACTAGCCGAGCTGCCACTGATGATGGCGCTAAGGCTAATTAACACCCGACCATGGTACCCGCTAAATACACCTGGGTAGAGAGCAGCAATTGTGGATTAATTGTCTTCCTGAAGGACAAACGCAGTGGGCCTACACAGGGTTAGAACTCGGGATCTCATGATCAGAAAGCGTACATGCTCTACCAATCATGCCACACCATGAAAGAGATGGGTTAACCCTTTTAGAACAGGTCCCCTAAAATAATCAGACTGGGATCTATAGAGAATGCATACATGTTTAACCAAAAACAGAGAGAGCGTCAAGTTAAATGAGATTGAGAGATTGAGAGATATTTGGGGCAGAAGGAGAGGTAAGAAAAAATAGAAGGTGTTGGGGAGAAAGAAGAAGATACAATTTTGGCAAATAGAAAAGACCGCAGTGCCCCACCCCCCCCCCCCCTTCCCTAGCAAAACTATATCCCCCTCCCATATGCATGCCCATTTTCATCAGAGTTTTCAGGTTACTTGTACTTTTTTGTGATTAACCAGATGGAATGAATGTGCTCCATGTTCCATTAAAAAAAATGAGCACATTGCCCTTTTTTGACTGTAGCAAATAGTAAGCGATTACTGATGAAATTCACTCTGATATAATCTGCTTTTGATGAGTATCTATCTCCCGGGGAGGGTACTCAGATTATAGTCGGACGGGGGTGTGCGGCTGAGACCTCCAAACACATACCCACATCTAAGTGTCCTTTTGCGAAAAATGGACCCATGTCTAAGGATTTTTTTTTCGCCTGCGGCGCATGTTTTGGGTGTATTTCCCGCAAATTGTGTGGTTTTAACTTGGCGAGCATAGCGAGCTTGAAAAATTTTGCAATTTCACATCGTCAAATCCCCAAATCCTGTATAAAAAAGAGGAAATATGAAAAAAGGGACCCATGTCTAAGGATCTTTCTTGAAAAAGTCACCCTTCCCAGCGGCACATCCCCGTATACCCAATATACGTGAGTACCCCCCCCCCCCCCCCCCCCGGGATCTATCTATAGGGAGTTTGATCTTTCCATAAAATGAGGTCATGCACGCTTCCGAGTTTGATCCATAGCAGGTTGGAGATCACTTAGTGGCAATTTCTTTCCCTAAAAGGTCGGGGAATGAGAAAGGGCAGGAGATATTACATGTCTAGTCAAAACTCAGTCTATTGGATATCATCACGCTGATGTGTAGGCGACACTTTCCCCAAATTAGAGAGGGATAGCACAATTTTGTTTTAATGATTGATAAAAGAAAAGAAAGGTAGATTTTTAGTGTGTTTCAAAATACCCATTTATATTGATTTTTCCATCTTTATATTCGATACTCTCACCCAAAAAATGTCCGCTAAACAAATGGATTATGCATGTCAAAAGCATATTTACATAATACATGTCTAGCTAAACCAAGAATATTGATCTCCATGCTAATAGAATATACTTTCATTCAAAATATTGAATTAGAGACTCGATCTGTCCAAACATGTTTGGTCAATCAGAAAGTAAGATAATCAGAATCAGCAAGGACTGGATGTTTGCCAATATCTGTCATACTGAAACCAGAAGCCAAGAGTATTGATTTTTGTTTGTACTAAATGGAGATACACTATACGATCACCTAAAGTATTGAATTATTAGCACCATATGGCCAAGTTCCAAGAAGCTTTGATAGTGAATGAAAACAGAGATTGTGTGATGAGGTGTTTGCTTCAATGACAAAATAGATCCATTTACACATTGTTTACCCCTTTGAAAGTATATATTTTTTTATCATGTATCTTTGTTTAATTTGTATGTTTTTTATTCAAACTGTGGAAAATGTGAAATGAAAATAAAATTTGAAACTCTGTTTGTTGCATCAAAAATAAAAGTAGAGGGATATGTGGATTGTCAAATATTGAGGGGGAGTTTATTCCAAAGGTTGGGGCCAGCGTGTTCAAAGGATCGAGATCCTTTTAATGCCAGAGATTATCTAGAGAAGATGTGAAGAAAGTCTCCATTGGTGAAGTTGTCTTGATTCTTTTAACCCATCAAGGACATATTTGTGGGTTGGTAGTCCTTCACTTCAACAAGAAGATACAAAGTTATATGAAGTGTATAAGAAAAAGAGCATAAATTTCTCTATTTTTAGGGTCCTATTTTGTTACTCTACCTGCTTCAGTTATTTTCTAATGATTTTTTATTATTACATAGATCGCTATAATTTAGGAAAATCCTTAAATGGGCAACGCATTGTAATATTTTACAAACAGATTTCGGCATTCAAATTGGCAACTTTGCGGCAAAGTCATTTCATATTTGTCTTAAATTGTAATTACTAAATATTTTCCACCTATTTTCATGTCATTAAAAGGTAGAACAAAATTAGGAGTTGCCAATTTGTAGAGGAAAATAATGATCAATTTTGCCTTAAAATAGCTCTCATACTTGATGGGTTTTAATGCCAAAGATTATCTAGAGAAGATATGAAGGAAGTCTCCATTGGTGATGTCGTCTTCCGGCACGGTATTGCTATGCGCTGCCATCCCTTTAAAGGGATCTATTAACTTTGTAGGCATGTGCAAAAAGTGATGAATGGTTGGTAAATGTGTAGTTTTGTGATAAGATATATGTGTCCTCTGAGTATTGTGTGTATTATATGTGAGTATTATATGGCGGAGTAATGAGCAAAAATGAGACTGATATTCCCAAACTCACTGCACTAACATTGTACACAGTTATGACTATCCAGTGGATAGTTAAAAATCCAAACACTTAAAACAAAACATATCTTTTTAACGAAAGGGAAAAAAAACCTGTTCCATGCTTCTATTGGTAAAACGAATAAAACGGGGTATGAGAGTACCTCTAGATTTCTAATTAAGTTTTGTGGATTTATATACTAGATCCCTTTAAATTGTGAAATTGGTGTTTGACTTTAGAACCAGATTGTCAAACTACACATTTAAGTAAATATTGCAATAGAGAGACACATATATGTTCTTTCTAATAATACTGTTTGGTCAGTCAGAAAGCATATGATTATCAAACCACACATAGAAGTAAATATTGCAATAGAGAGACACATTCTGTTTTCATCCTAATAATATAATGTTTGAGCAGTCAGAAAGCATATACATGTATATGATTATCAAACTACACATTGCAATAGAGAGACACATATCTATGTTCATTATAATAATTTAATGTTTGGTCAGTCAGAAAGGGTATGATTGTGATAAATATCATGTTTACTTTGTCAGTTAGTCTGGTTCTAGCTTGAGTCGATCGAGACTGAGGGTAACACACTCTGTTGCGCGCACACAGTAAATAAATGTCATATACTGTACATTATCTAGCTACCAAAATCAAATTGGGACATCAAGGTCTTCATTTTAGAATGTGTTTAACTCCTTTCGTTTGATCGAGGGGTGTCGAAGCTTGATATTTGAGGTCTACATTTATGTTGAACACTCTACATTCGATCGAGGGGTACTGAAGCTAGATAGATTGAAGTCTACACTTTAGCATTGCTTAAACTCTTTACATTCGATTGAAATGTTTTGAAGCTGGATGAACATTTGATGTATTTGTTTATAAATTTGTTTATAGTTTATAGTATAATGCTGTATTGCACCTATGGCACTGTCCAAATTTGTGTCAATATTGACATTCAATCCAGAGGTGTTGAACCTTGATATACATGTGAAGACATTTGATGTTTTATTTTTTGTAATAGTTTATAGAATCATGCCCGTATTGCACCTAAGGCGCTGTAACCTAAGTCAATTAGACTAGATATTTGTTCTTTCATGGAACTCCCCATTTTGCTCTGAAAGTAAACAAATAGAATAGAGAGTAAGTCAGGAACTTGGGGTGTGTCTATGAATACTCATTTATAGTCCATAATCAGTATTTGATACGTATACGTGACAAGAATCTGGTTTCTTGAGAAATGATACAAGCACCACAAGCCATTTTGACGTTTCTCTGATAGTTTCTATACCCATGTTGTCGGATGAGAGTGAAAAGAGTGCTAACTCAATTTGTGGCTAACTTGAGTTACATACTGTATATTCCATCTTGTAGATCAAAGCTTCTGCTATGTGATGCCACATTTTAAGATAATAAACTATTTACTTTGAAAATATTTATACAAAACCAAAGAGAGCTAATTTTGGTTTCTAGGGCTCCTAAACTGTTTACCCATTCAGGACTGGTCCTGAAAAATATCCGGGCTTGAGTCTATGGAGAACACATGTTATAGCAAAATCAGTCAGTCCTGAATGGTTTAACGTAATATTCTTTGAAGTAGAAAAAGTGACTTAGCGTCCTTTTCTTCCTCAACCACAGATATCTAGTTCCCAAAAGTTGACAACACATCCATTCGGGACATCTTCTCATAATTCTGCTTGAAAGTTTGTTGTTCTCTATATTGTAACACACTCTCTCTCCGCTATCTCTATCTGTCCCCCTCTCTCTTTCTCATTCTATCATTCTCTTTGATGATGTTATATATAGAGTATGTTTGTGTCTGGTTTCATTCCTTTTCTCTCACTTGTACCTCCTCTCTCTCTCTCTTACTCATTCTGTTAGTCTCTTTTGTTATATTATCTGTTGTCATCTCCTTTTTCACCATTTTCACCATTTTCACCATTTTCTGTGACTCGTCCCCCCCCCCTCTCTCTTTCATTCTATCATTCTCTTTTGTTATATATATGCTCTCGTCTCAGTTTCACTCTTTTATAAGCAGCTGATGGCATTTTCGTTGTCCTTTTACAAAAAAATTAATAAAAAATTGAGACACTCCAGAATTAGAGGACACATATCTGATAGCGGTTGTTTTGACACTATATTGGCTAGATGTGTTTCTGCTATGAATAAGTCCATTAGCTGAAAAGGAGTTCCCCCCCCCCCCCCATTATTTGTGTCATAATAGGAGCATTATGACGCGCGCATGTAGAAGTAGTGAGTAGCTAAGATAAGAATGAGAGAAGAAGAGAGCTTCGGCTAAATATTGTATGTAGATTTATGATCACTTGTTCTTCACCCATTTGATCTAGATGTCACATTTGGTCTACCTCATGATCCCTGTAACTTTTTCCTCAACTTCAAATTTGACCCTCAAACCTAAACCAAATCCTACCCCTTGTTCATATTAAGCCAGAAGCCTAATCCTATTCCCTAATCCCAATTCAAAGCCTCTAAATTCTGATTTAGTTTGTAGATTTAGGGATGCTTGGTCTGCACCCGTTTGGTGGTCTGGATGTCACATTTGGTCTACCTCATGATGCATGTAGTGTAACTGTATATAACTTATGTTTCCTCATCTCCAAACTTGACCCCCAAACATAAACCAAACCTTAACCCTAAACCTAAACCTAAACAGCAAAACCAAACCCTAACCTTTGTTTCAAACTGGAACCCTAAACCTAATCCCCAATCCCAATCATTTTTGAGCCTCTGAATTCTGATTTGGTTAGTAGATTTATGGACGCTAGCGCTGCACCCATTTGGTCTACCTCATGATGTCTGTTTCTTCTGCATGTTTTTCCCCAACTCCAAACTTGACCCCAAAACCTGAATCAAACCCGAACCCTTGCTCCAAACCGAAGCCCTAATCCTTATCCCTAACTCAATCCAAAGCCTCTGATTTCTGATTTGGTTAGTAGATTTATGGACGCTTGCGCTGCACCCATTTGGTCTACCTCATGATGTCTGTTTCTTCTGCATGTTTTTCCCCAATGCCCAAACTTGACCCCAAAACCTGAATTAAATCTTAACCCTCGTTCCAAACTGGATTCAAATCCTAATCCCTAATCTCAATCCAAAGCCTCGGAATTCTGGTGGACGAATTGGAAGCTAGGAGGCCGAATGGGTGTAGACCTAGCTGCAAGTATACTGCACTATGATGAATACCTGGGGGGTGTTTCACAAAGATCCTAAGTTGAACTTAACTCTAAGTTGGACTTAAAAAGTATGGAAAGCTGTTAGTTTCTTTGAAACTGTTGATTCAAACCATTGAAATGTTCTATTATCAAAGTGGATTTCATTATCTTGATGTGTAATTGATGAAAAGTCTAATATACTTGCATTTTTGCTTTTGACTGTATTTTATTCAAAGGCTACAAATGGCTTTCCATAATTTTTAATTCCAACTTAGAGTTAATTTAAACTTAGGATCTTTGTGAAACACCCCCCTGATCTACAATTTATGTATGCAAAGATATGATGCAGGAAACTTCTGTTTCCCCAACTCCAACCTTTTTACCGAACTGTAACTTTAATTCTAACCCCTATTCTTAAACCTAATCCCAATCCAATTCTGATTTTGCTGATAGCTGATAGAGATTGGAGTAGACCAAATGTGTGAAGACCTAGCTGCAAGTATACTGCACTTTGATTATATAACCTGATGATGATAATGTACGATGCATGTGTGCTCAGATATTATGCCTGAAACTTCTATTTTCCCAACTCCAAACTTGATGCAACCCTAACCCTAATTCCAACCCCTAATCTTAATCCTAATCCCAATCCAAAGCCTCTGAACTCTGATTTTGCTGATAGATGAGATGGGAGTAGACCAAATGTGTGAAGACCTAGCAGCAAGTACACTATGATGAATACCTGATGATGATGATGATGTATAATGCATGTATGCGCACCTGGAGATGTGTCAATATGTTGTCTTCAGTTCAATTGTGAATGCCACTTTCTAGCAGGATGTGTAAAAAATGCTCGGAATTGTATGTAGAGCTGTATACGCATTAAATGTAGTAACGATGCAGACAAGTTTTGTAATGATCGCAAATGTATTATTGCACCCACAAATATTAAAACAGCCACCAAGTAGTAACAAGACACCTACAAATGGTATTAACACATACAAATTAAAATTTGTGGGCAATTTTTAATTGTACTATATTTGTGTGGTTGTATTTATTAACAATTGTGGGCAAAATCTTGCTACAATCGACAGTGTCATGTAACATTTGCAGGCGTTTTAACATTTATTGGCATGCTGTTATTACATTTTGTGGTCATTAGGATTTTCCTTGGTTGAACATAATTATATCTGTGCTAATTCAATTGGCTTATATGTAATATATTATTATTTAATATTTTGGATTTTACTGAAACTTCAGTTTAGTAATAAATCCCCCACCTCCAGTTAAAACTCTTATGGAGAATTCAGAAGGATTAGACTACCAAGTACCAAGTATATATCCATCATAGGGAAATACCCATGTTACAAAATTAATGATTAGACTTGTTCACGTCAGAGGTGGCATGCAAGAATGATGAGAGTCGTGCCTACGTCTTTGCCACAAAGCCTAGATGATTCCCTCATCTGCAATAACCCACGCTTTAATAAATATTGATGTCCTATTGGTAGTACTTTCCATGACATTGTACCACTACTACTCAAAAATAAAGTTCAGAATGCAGCCATACAGGTTCTATTGTCTCCAAACAGACCCCAACTACGCCACTGAATGAAGCTAAAACACCCCCCTTGAAAAAATCCTGGGTACAACTATATGACCAGGTACAAACATGAAGTATCTTAAATTTAGTTGGCACACGTTTTGGGGGCTTCTTTTTCTCCAAACGGTAGACCTTCAAATTTTGAAAGAGCGCTGTATGCATGAAAGATGACAGTGCATAATCAGTCTTTGCCATGGAGCCTGTAAATCCCCTAGGATATCCCATACCCTACTCTTAATGAATATTGATGGCCCTTATAGGTATCACTTTCTATGACATCGTACTTGTCCCTCATTTTGTGATTAAACCACAAGATCGTGTCCCTAACCAATCTTATAATGCCTACAAATAATGACAACATTATAGATATATATGACCTGATAAAGTAATAATTTAATAATAATATTCTGGATTTATATAGCGCCTATCAGGATTGATAATCATCTCTAAGCGCTTTACAATTATATTATTACCCCGGTCATCGGGTACATTCTGCAATCAATCCAGCACAAAACGTGCACATTTTCTACTCCCCGGGGAGCATTCCAGCCAGTATAGTATTGCATACAAGTAGACCCTGTTCATTAACGTAAACTGAGTTACTTCCAGTCGTCCAAATTTTTTCCCTTTTCTAACCATTTCTAAAAGAGCACTACATACCTGACAAGATGAGAGTGCATGATCAGTCTTTGCCATGGATGCAGCCTGTAAATCTCCAATGATCGCTTATACCCAAGCCTCAATCAATATTGATGGTCCTTATAGGTAGCACTTTCTATGCCACTGTGCTTGTCCCTCATCGAATTGCTAAGTCCTGTGATCTTGAAGTAAATTTTGTGATTAAACCACAAGATCTTGTCCCTAGCCGAATCATCTTATGGGCAATTCCATGATTAGAGGGACATATTCAACCCAATATTCTATTTGATTTTTCTCAAATTCTGGTTCTTTTTTAAGCTATATTATCTCAGGAATCACAATGAAATAGAGCTTTAATTTCCCACCTTTAAATCACACTGTCGGGTCCTCGTTACTGAGATACAGAACTATGCATGAAATGGCACATGTGGGACTACACATGCTTTAAACACAGTTTTATAGGATTTTAAAGAAAAGTATAATTTCTTTTTCATTTTTTTCTTTTGGATAAGTCTGTAAAACACTTCATATTACACCAACCAGTGTCTCCTCTATGAATTTGAAATGCATATATTCATGCTAAAAACATCATTTTAATTTGGACGGACAAACTGTAACGTTACTAACCGTAACGTTACTAACCGGGTTTTGGGTTTTTGTTGTTTCTTCTAATTAAACCAAAAAGACATATTTCAATATATTGATACATCAGACCACTTGCCAAGACAATGTCAATGGTGTAATGATAGAAATTTATTTCAGATGACTCCTGTTTACGAGAAATATTTTTCACAAGGACTCGTGTTTTTTTTTTTTCCATGTTCTTTTTTTGTAACGTTACTAACCGACAATGAAAGTTGCCATGGCGACACAAATATTATTTGAATTGTTTTCATCTTTTTCTGTATCAATCTAGACCTAGGGTCGGTGAACATGTTGTAACATGATTGCGTGTGACTTGAAATGAATAGATGGTGGTGTTACAGTAGAATATGATATGAAAATATGCTATAAATGTAACGTTACTAACCGTGGAATTGCCCTTATAATGCCTACAAATAATGACAGCATTAAAGATCAATATGACCTGTATAAGGCAATATAGTATTGCATACAATGTATACGTATAAACTGTTCATTAAGGTAAACTAAGTTACATCATGTCGGCATTTAAGTTTACCAAACCTTGAAATTTAAAAGAACAATACTTGAATGAAATGTGAGAGTTCATCAGTCTGTGCCAGGCATGCAGCCTGTAAATCCTTCATGATATCCTAAACCCAAGCCACAATGAATATTCATGGCTATTAAATAGGAAGGACTTATACTCAACATTGTACTAATGTCACACAACAAGATGTTGAGTGCTTTTATCGGAAAGTAAATTGTGCGGTAAACCTCAACATCTTGTCCTTGTACCTCTTGTACCATCAAATATGCTGACAAATAATGACAACGTTAATAATTGTATTTTATAGACTGTTAGTGATATAGGGCAGTGTACATATTATGCGTACACATGAATCAACTTTAAATCGATCACCACAAGTTTGAGAGCTGGTTTACCAAATTTACTGAAAAATAAAAGCGCGCTTCATGAATGAAAGATGAGAGTGCATAAGTCCTTGTCATGCGCCCAATAAATCCCCTATGATCTCCTGTACCAAGACTCAATGAATATTGATGGGCTATCAATTGGACTTGACATAATGTCGTGTTTGTCACTCTTTCGAGAGGTTTTATACCTTCAAGTAACTTGTGGTGAGAATTGTGTGATCTAGCTACAAGGTCTTTATCCACTGCACCCTTTTTAATAGTCATGTACCCCCCCCCCCCCCCCAGTCTAAAGAAGGGGGAATATAATTTGTTCCCCTTCATTTTCGAAGAACCCATTTTTAAAATCCATATAAACCCGTTCTCTTCCCTCGTTCAGTGGATGACTGGATGCCCTTTCCAGCAAATAAAAGTGCCATATAAAGGGGGTAAAGACCTTTTTATCTTGCTTTTTGTTTTGCTCCAATTCCTAGCCCCAAACATATGATTTAGTGGCAAAAGTCATATTCTTATGGTAGCTATATTGCAAAAACCTGGTGGCATTTTTTAGGTTTTGTTTTGTCCCCCATCCCCAAATGGGATCTGGGGCCAATGGCCATAGGCATATGTACGTCAGCGATATAGGGGTGTAAACTAGTGAGAAGATGAGGTAACCCACATCCCAGGGATGTTCAGGAGGAGACGGGTTAAACGAGCCCCAAAGGGTCCCGTTGACGTATAGCGCCAATGTGAGGCGCTCCTTCTCTCTCTCTCTCTCTCACGCTCACCAAAGCGGGAGTGAAAATGTCAAGAATGTTAACATTTAATGCCTTACAAGTGTCATGAGACTGCCTGACAGTCTGCTAGGAAAATCTATCCAAGGGAGGGGAGGGGGGAAGGGGAAAAGGGGGAAGGGGAGTATTTGAGGGGGGTGGGGGGGAATTCCCCTAATTCCTAGCTCTTGGACTTCTCGACCAATCCAAATCTCCCCACCACGTTGACCTGTGAGCCTAAAAATCAACCTTAAAACCAAACTTTTGTTAAAACTCATGTTGCACCCCTTCTAGAGACCTTGTTCCCTGTATTCTCCCCCTCCCCCATTGTCCTCATGTTAGCACCCAAACCCCCCCCCCCCCCCCAAAAAAAAAAAACAACCAAAACAAAACAACAACAAACAAACAACAACAACAGCAACAAATAAAAAGAACATACATTAAACCTTGCTTATTTTCTGAAAATTGCGTTGTTCCGTTTATAGGAGACCTTACCCCTCTCCTGTTTGCCCCCCCCCCCCCCCCACACACACACACTCAACTAGGGCTTACTCTCACTCTGTCACCAGGGGAAAGTGATATAGTTTCCTTGCCTTTAGATATAAAAACTCAATTCTGACAGATAGGTGAGATTTAACCCCTGGTCACGAGGATATCCATCTGCAAATGTCACAGATTGCCTAATTCATCATTAAAGGTGTGTCTGGGGTCGACAGGTTCATGCTTACTGTCTGATAAGTTTCCAGTGCAGGCTTAATTATTTCATGAATGCAGATGAATATTTTGGTATAAGCTCATTTCTTCTTCCTTTTAGTAACAAAACTCCTAATATGAAGTTTATATTTTAAATTTAAAGAAAAAAGAAAAAAGAAGAAAAAACAGATTTAGAAATGAAACTTTCCATTAATATTTTCCTATGAATAATTCTTATTTCTTATTTTCTTTCTAAGTAACACAGTTGTTAAAGTGAAATTGTACAAAGCCAGCAAGGCTGGTGGTCCATACCTATGAATATTTTGCTAAGTGATTTATTTTGTTTTAGAGTCGGCTAATCAAGGCTACTTTCTTTTCGCATCAATACTTTTATAAACTCACTTCTTCTCCAAATTATATTAAAAAGAAAACATTTAATAAGCCTGCAATACTTTTGTTTTTCTCTTGCTGTATATCATATTGTGTATGTCATCTTGTTTCTTTGTATGTTAAAAACGGATTTAAGAGGTGAAATTTTCCAAGACTACTGAAGGGAACTAGTTTCATCCTCAGATAATAATAAGAATAATAATAATAGATATTTATAGAGCACAAATTGCAACAAAGCCTCTTAGAAGCGCTATTACTATTACCCTGGTCAACGGATACACTCTACAATCATTCCTGCACGCAAAGTGCACATTTTTGCTCCCTGAGGAGTATTCCAGCCAGTCGCTTGTTAAACACACACAGTGCTAAGGAACCATGTTCCCATCCTTCCGGGTCTCCACTTATACACCTGTACAGAGAGCAGCAGCAAGAGTGGATTAATTGACTTACAATGGACAAACAAAACGGACAATAGACTGGATTTGGACTCGTGATACTACTCATTGGAGAGCGTGCGCTACCAATCTTGTCACACCACGTCCATGTTGTTGTTTGACATTTATTGGTGCTGTGTGCTTTCCCTCCCAAGATGAATAGCCAATTTGCTTGTAATATCCCTGGCATTGGATAACATTTCTTTTCACATTTATATAATAACTAAAAAGGAATTTTAGCTAGCAGTTGTTTTGACACTGTTTTGTTGTAATATGCCCCACTCAAGTAGCTATCTACCAGCCATGACTATTTTTCAAGTTGGGGCTTCCATGCTTATCAAGTATTCATTTGGTTAGAAGTGTTCTCTCATCAATTACAATCACCTGTCCATAGGTATCTGGCGATTTCTGTCCAGGATCTCGTAAATTTCTTTTGATTACAAAAAGAAATGTTCAACCTTGCCTGCATGATGCTTCTATTTTCATTAAACAATTCAGATGACAGTTGTTTTGACACTAAATGTATTTTTGCTCCCGCAAGATTTAGTCAATTATTTTGTAATAGTATACCTGTCTAAGCTACACTGTTGGTCATAATGTTGGAATATTTTTTTTTTAGATCAAACTTCATTCCTTTTCCCTATTTTTGCGCCTAATGAACCATTTCAGACTAGAAATAATGATTATATAATATTTCCAAACTACCAATGTACAATAAATGGTTGAATGGGTTCGCATTAATTAATGTAGCCTTTTGTTTTGAGCTTTGAAAGGCAGAACCTTTCATAATGGGCCCCTTTCCCTCTGAAAAGCGTATGTCCAGCAAGTCATCATTATGTGTCATTTCTCAGCGTTGGCTGCAAAACTTTCAACCAAAATTGGCACAGAGGCTCTCTAGGTCATATCCCGTCCAACGCCATTGCCTACACGCCAAACGATGCTTGTGCTCCACCAGGAAGGGGTGTCAACAAGCAATGTCCACTGATTCGTTGGAACATCGCAGGCTACGATCTGTAAAATCCTCATACGTCATCGAGAGGAGGGTCAATTAAAGATACGAGAATCTCTAGGACGTCCACAATTTACCACCAAGACAAATGATCGCAAATTGCTTAACCTGTGCCGTAGAAACCGGAAATGCCAAAATGGAGCCTTTGCCGTCTATGAAGAAAACACTATGAAATCGACGCATTCTGCCAAACTGCAGATCAGAGATCGCTCTAGCATGGTCACCTAGCAAGACAAACTACCAAGTGTCCAGCCCATACCATGCAACCAACATTTACAGGACGTCGGTGGACTAGGGAGTACAGAAGATCGCCGCCTGGACACTCGTGATATGTCATCTTAATGGGTACGAGCCATACCACCGTTGGGCCGTCACAACCTCAAGTCGTTTTGTGAATACAGACATCTTCCAGCTTCTCGGCACGTAATCGACGAACCCTTTGTCCTCCATCTGTTCGGTCAAGGATGTTATGGCTCGTACCCATTTAGATGACATATCTCTTGTGTCCAGGCGGCAATATTCTGGGCTCCCTAGTCCAGGGACGTCCGGTAAATCTCGGTTGCATGGATTAGAGTGGACACTTGGTAGTTTGTCTTGCTCGGTAACCATGTTAGAGGGATCTCTGATCTACAGTTTGGCGAAAAGCGTTGATTCCATAGTGTTTTCTTCATTGACTGCGAAGGCTCCATTTTGGCATTTCCGGTTTTTACGGCACAGGTTAAGCAATCTGCGATTAGTTATCCTGGTGGTCAATTGTGAACGTCCTAGAGATTCCCGTAGCTTTAATTGGCCCTCCTCTCGATGACGTGTGAGGATTTTACAGATCCTAACCTACGATGTTTCAACGAAACAGTGGACATTGCTTGTTGACACCCCTTCCTGGTGGAGCACAAGCATCATTTGGCGTGTAGGCAACGGCATTGGATGGAGTATAGCCTAGAGAGCCTATGTGCCAATTTTGGTTGAAAGTTTTAAAGCCAACGCTGAGAAATGACACATAATGATGACTTGCTGGACATACGCTTTGGAGAGGAAAGGGGCCCATCATGAAAGGTCATGCCTTTCAAAGCTCAAAACAAAAGGCTTGGTTAATTAATGCAAACCCATTCAACCATTCATTGTACATTGGTAGTTTGGAAACATTATATAATCATTATTTTTAGTCTAAAATAGATCATTAGGCGCAAAAATAGGGAAAATGAATGACGTTTGACCAAAAAAAAAAAATATTCCAACATTATGACCAACAGTGTAGTTCAATTTCTTTAATCAATTTAAGATTGTTTATCGATATTTTCAAATTTTCCTTACAACATCCTTCAAGTTACAACATCGAGTAAAAAAAAAGTCAGATTTGAATTGTTTGGACACTATGTGTATTTGATGAGATACGCAGGAATTGTTACCTGACAAAATCTGTCAAAACTTTGCCAAATTCTCTTATTTATTTTTAAAAAAAGAATATTTGACCTTCTCTATATAGCTCTCTTTTTTGTTTATAACATGTCTAAAACTAAAGAAATTTTAGGTGACAGTTGTTTGTCACTGTTTTGTTGAAACACGCTCCACTATGAATAATGAGCTGGTCATATTATCCCTGACTATATTCAGTTTCATTTTAGGATAAGAAAAACAAATAAGTAAATTTTCAACCATGAAATCCTCCCATCTTTTAAGGAACAACATGGACCAAGAGAATTTTTCATGGCAGTTATTTTGACAATGTTTTGGTAGAATATGTTTTACTCTGAATATTCAATGAGCTAGGAATATCGTCCCTAATTAAATTCAAGTTGGCGCCACCATTCTTGCTGATAATGGTACATGTATGTCTTATTAATTTATTCTTGTTCCGATATGTTCTCATTTTCTGTCATGCATATCATTATGTCATTACTCCATAATGCAAATAAATACTCAACTGAAGTATCGTACATCTCATTACTGTCTCTGTCGTCATCTAGAGATATGCAGCAGTTAATAAATGAAAGAACAAACTTCTACTCCTAGCTTCTGTTCTCATTGAAACTAGTTAATACGTTTTAACGATAGTTAAAACAGTTTACTCGTGCGTAAGTCAGATACTTGGACTGCAATCTATGCATAGAGAAAGTAAAGTAAAAGCTGTCATGAAAGGTTTAGGTTGTTACTCTAAAGTAGATATGAAGTTATTATTCCAAGTTATAACAAGAAGAAAAAATAACATAATTGCACATTTACTTAAAGTAGAAGTTTGGAAATGGCTTTATTATAAAAGTAAAACTAATAACAGTATTTTACAAATGAGTTAGAAAGTTAAATATAACTTAATTTTAATTAAATAGTTATCTGCATCTGCATTAAGCAAAAAACAAAACATCATGAAAGAACATCATACACTGCATATAATCTATACATGTTATTGCCCGATAGCCTGAGTCCATCCTTAAAAATAATAACACTGAAATTAGTGAATAAAACAACTATTTATAGTTCCTATTAAAGCTATGTTTAGCGTCTTTAGTTAAACGTATTATCATAAATTGCAGTTTACATTATTTTGTGGCTGAAAGGAGACTGCCTAATGTAGGACATGTAGGATACTAAAATAAATTTGACAAAACTGATTAATTTGGAAATGGGAATGAAGCCCTTTGGGATGATCAGCGGATGTCCAAAGATTGCATAGCTGTGAGGTAGCGTCAGGTGATAATGAAACAGCAAACATTTAAAGGGATCTTGTAACTTTGTTGACCTGTGCAAAAAAGAGATGAATGGTTGATAAAATGCGTATTTTTGTGATCTGATATGTCCACTAAGTAATATAAAATATTTCATGTTAAATGGATGTTACATGTATATGGCCTGGTAATGAGCAAAAATGCAAAATGATATTTGCTAACTCATTGCACTGACTTGGTACACAGTTATAACTTTCCAGTGGAAAGTTGAAAATCTGAACACTTCAATCATAAATATCTTTATAACAAAAGGGAAATTTGAGAAACCAAAACCTGTTCCATGCTTCTATTGGTTATACGAATACAACAAGGTATTAATAGAGAACCACTAGAATTCTAAGTAAGTTTTGTAGATTTGGACAATGTTACTAGATCCTTGTAAAGAGATGACAAAAGTCACTAATTTGCTACATGCTCAGTTATATTAAAATAGAGAGGAAACAATGTTAAACTTTCTTTAATGCACAGTACTTACTACATGTACATTGTACATGGTGCAAATTCACATTTTTATGATGACATGATTATTCAATGCATAATTAAAGGTGCACCTGTAAAGTGTCAGATATTGCCCAAAATGACATTTGAGACTTCAATCCTATACCAAAATCATTGTAAGATATGTCCGAATGATTTGTGAAAGTTTCATTGAAAAAGAATTAAACACTGCTTTCCTGGTTAAAAAAGCGAAAATATGCGTCGGCTTTTAACACGGACGTTTATGAGGTTTATGACCGTTAATTAATGCTTTTGAGCTGAATGATAGATATCGTCATACTAAAGGGGCATTTGAAAAAAATCTATTTTATTCTTCTCTTACCATAAGCTAAACAACACGGTAGAAGAGAAACGAGGAAGCTCCAAGTAATTTTCGTGGCGTTAGACACTTTACAAGATAAAGTTTATCAAAAATATATCTCAGGATAAAATTTGGATAAAAGTTGTCAAATAAAGATACGAGATGTTATTAAATGTATTAGAGTCAGATAAATGAAAGATTAAGAGAAGAAAAACATGCTTATAAAAATGTAGATGCAATTACCAGTTGTGGGTGGATAGAATTAAATTGGATTAAAAAGAATACATGATATTTTCTCCTAAACATTATTTTCTTTACAAAATCAGATTAATGAGGAAATGAGACTGAAGCCCTTAAGACTTTGTGCTTCAAAGACATATTGCAAACCATTAGTAGGTGCATTAGGCACATGTCAAAGACTGAGTGGTTGTTAGCTAGTCTGATGATGATAAAACGGCAGAAATTTAAAGAGATTATGTATTGGTGACTAATTTGCTCCATGATCAGAAAAAAAGAAATTACTAACCTGCTTTACATGATGCTCAGAGTTGGCTTCAAATTTAGAAAATAATTTAAAAAATAAAATCATGCAAAAGCAATACAAAATAAAAAATGAAATTGAATCCATATGGAGTTTCCTCATGAATGAACTGTCTTTCTTATTAGAGAAATGAGCCCTTTTGGATGTGTTACTTAAAGATATAATGAAAACCATTAGTGGGTGCATTACAAAAATGCAAAGTGTTTTTTTTTAAAGGTAGTCTGGCGATGATAAAACAGGAAATGATTTAAAGAGATAACTGTATTAGTGGCTATAATTTGTTTCATGCTCAGTTATAAATAGTCCGTAAAAATAAACTGTTAACGTGCTTACGTGATGCTCAGTATTGGCATCAAATTGAGAACAAATGCAATCTGATAAAAACACAATTTAACTTTTAGGGTGTCGGCAACAAGTCAAATTTGCCTGAAAATAAATACATGTTGAATTTCCTATAAAAAAAAATGAAACATCTTTTGTATAAACTGAGATGCACTGTTCAAATTTAGCTAAATCTCTTTGTGATGATGTATGTTTCTTAGACATAATAGCCATCAGTAAATGCGTTATTTTAAAGGAAAATTTCACAGGCTAAGTGATTGTGAGGAGTATTTTGATGATAAAACAACAATAATTCTTAAGAGATAACTAATTTGATTCATGCTCAGTTAGAAATTAATAGAGAGAAAACCACATGTATGTTAACCTTCAGTACTTTACATAATCATGCTCACGGTTAGCATCAGATTAAGAAAAGAAAAGCAAGATTATAAAAAAGATGTAAATGCAATTTAAATGTGGGGGTACGTGCTCCTGAAAGGAAACTGCATGAAAATCAATCCATATGGAATAGCCTATGAATGAAACATCGTATAAAACGTGAGATCATTGTAGCAATGTAGCCAAACCTCTTTTCATCAATTGATGTGTGCTTCACAGACATAACAAAACCATTAGTGGATGCATTAGGAAAATGTCACAGACTACATGATTCTAATGTAGTCTGTTGATCATTAAAACAGCTGAAATTTAAAGATATAACGATATTGGTGTCTGCAGGAGTGGCTCCCTGTACAGTTATAAATAGAGGGAAAACGCTATCTGCTTGTACTTCTTACATGCAAATTAACGGCAAGGTGCTAATTTATGTAGTTTATGATGGCATGAGAACAAATTATTCTTGATTACAGTACATGTATAGTCATATAATTGGTCATAGCTGCTGTGTTGGGTTTGTGATGGCGTCAAATTTAGAGAAAACAATCAAATAGAAACACGCAAACACAATTATCATTTTAGGGCCCATGGATAGAATTAAACTAGATTTAAAAAATAACTTGTAGAATTTATGCTCTTCACATTTATTGGTAGCTGAAATTGAATTCCATGAAAACAAATAAAATTGCATGGCATTTTAATAGCCTCTGACCAAAATTTTGCTCGGATTCAACCCTTGGGCCCCAAATTTACTTTTTCTATTTCACAGCCGATTTTAGAGTAGGATTCGCAGTTTTCTTCATTATTTTCATAAAAATGAACACATACAATAGAGAATAGTGTGCTAAATATTTTCCAAACTGAGATTGTGGATATGGGACTAAAACCCTTTAGGATAATATGCTTCAAAGATCTGATTAAAGCAATCAGTCTTGATGTGCATTAGGAAAATGTCAAGGGGTGATTGTGCGGTGTATAGCTAGATTATAAAGTACTTGCTCTGAGGGATTATCGCCACATTATTGTTAGATAGAGTGAACAAAAGTTAAAGTCCTTCCCGTGCCAAATTTGGCACATAAGTCGGCACCTATCTCTGATTCATCAGCCCTAGGCCACACGTCTACTAAATGTAGCGAAAGCTATAGAAGGGGGCCAGTCCTCTGGTAACTTGTGTGATAAACTTTCCCTTTCTCCATTCTATTAATGCTGATCGCCTGGCTAGAAGGCAGAAAGTACCATTTTGTAAAAGTCTTTGGTATGACTCGGTCTGGGTTCGAACCCGGGACTTCCCATGCATGAGGCAGACACTCTAACCGCTAAACCACCATGCTCGGTCTGTTAAATAGAAGTTAGGGGTAAACTGGTAAGGCCAAAAAAAAAAAATTGTTTGATTGGCGTAACAGGCAACCAAAAATTAGGGTAGGTCGGTCGGGATTTTTTTTTTTTTTTTAAATACTTTTTTTTAATATGCAGATATGCATGCTGGCCCTGGCCGGCGGCATAAACATTGTACATGCATGCGCTGCATAGGTACCGCGGGGTATTCGGTACCGCGTATACGTACGGTACATTGCATGTACTGTATTCGCGCCTTCATTGCCTCGCGGGGAAAAAGCGATATCACAACACTTCCGGGTTTTTAGTTTTTTTTTGTTTTGTAATAGTATTTTATTTTCTCTCAAACAAATTTACAATGTAAATTTACAATACAAACATTCATATAAGTACAACAAACTAATTGTGTACAGCATTACATATACATATACAATCTGTTCTTATACATATAATGATAATCATAGTGTTTGAGAAAAAAAGAGATCTATAGTAAAACAGAGAAACAATAGCGAACTAACAGAAGAAAGATAAAAAGAAAAAGAAAAAAAAGGGTGCAGCAAATATATCGATCAGCAGCAAATATATCGATCGCAAATGCAGCGCGATACTCAGGCGATAGCAATTTTTTCGCTTCGATATACACAACGATACATAACGATATTGATCGCAATCGGCAAAAACATCTAGGGTCGGCGGTATTTTTAGGGACGGGCGGGTTACGCCAATCCCAACAATTTATTTTTTATGGCCTAAGGTTAAGTTTTGGATTAGAGTAAATTTTTTTTCTCTACAAGTATCTTTGTATATATATAAATATATATACTCCATATCAGCTGTAAAAGTTCAGTTTTCCATGTAAAGCAGTAAAGTCGTTTGTGATTTGCACCTCACGTTCTTTGAAGACTAAAACACTTTTTTTCTCTTTTTTCAAATGTCTTTTTTTTTCTTCTTCAGATGAAGCAGTGAAGCCACGTGTGATCGAGACGCCACGTATTCCTCGAAAGACAGAGCAGTCATCATGTGGTGGCGCTGCAATCATTAAAACCGCAGACATCTCTCACCATTCAAGCATCAAATGTGTCAGGAAATCTCACGCTGTTCTGCTAGGAATCAAAGCCAAGTCAGACCTCTATTGATCAAACCTCAAAGCTTTTGAAGAAGAAAAAAGAGCAGAGACTATAAATGACGGATTAGCGTGCGTGGGGGAGAAAAGAGAGGAATCAAAATTCAATTCCGCTCGTTTGCACTTGAAATCCACGCACCGCTTGTCATGTGTGCATGATTTCTCGCGCTCCCTTGCCGATGCGGAACAGAAATAGCTATCAGCTTGTTTTCGAAGACAGTTTGGAGCAACGTTGTCTTTCCCAGGAGAGCCAATCCTTGTCAAAGCAGGAGCTGAGAACTCTTACATTAAAGACAACCGATGTGAATTGAGAAGGGGACGGAACATGTTTTGACATATACAAATAATATTGTCGGAGAGTTTGCAGTGACGTTTTTCTTCCCGCGAGAACAACCCTGTCACAAATTGAGCGGGTATCTCTTACGTTAATGACAAGCGCGGTGAATTTAATGAGGAACATTAACGAAAGGAACAACAAGAACATATTTTGATGTGAAATCCTTTTGTCCGTGAGTTTGCATCGACATCGTTTCTCCCATGGGACCAAACTTGTCGAAACCAAAGCCGGCATCTCTTGCATTAAAGAGAAGTGATGTGAATTTAAGGAGGAACATTATTACGATTTATTTCTTCAAAACAAGAACATGTTTTGATGTGAAATAATATTGTCAGAGAGTTTACAGTGAAATAGTTCTCCTCCCATGAGAAAAAAACCCTGTCAAAGTTTAAGCTGATATCTCTTACATTAAGGAGCATTGATGCAAATCGAGGGAGGATCATATTCTTCTGATAAGACAAGATGAAAATTTGTTTTGATGTCCAATAATCGATTTCACGTCACCAGAATAATCAGCTGTAAATCAAGGATGGACAATAAAATTTGGGCATCATCTGCATAAAGTTCTTTTAAAAATCATTGGAGACAACATCGTGACTCCGTGTTGATTTGTTGGATAACAAGCAGAAAGTCGGCAGGGGAAACTGCATAAACAGCAATTAGAATTGACAATGTAAGCAACAGCAACACGAGCATGTGCTATTATTAGTTGTATGTACATATAGGTTGTGAATTCATGGCCACCGTGCCTCTACAATGGACGATTGGCTCACATTTCGTTATCAAGCCGAGTACGGCGAGTCGAGCCGTATGCTTAACAAGCTGTGATGAGAAGCTAGGGACTCTACAATTGCTCGGACCAAGTGAAGCAGGAAGAACAGAGAGAGGGAAGAGCGGCTGCGGCGGAGGTGGTTTGTGGAATTCATCGCCACTCCAGATCCAGAAGTAATTGTGACCATTTCCCCGCCGCGACTGGCAGGCAGGAGCATTTCTGTGTGAGCGTCGCCATTTCCAAGCAAAAATTTTATTTGCATTTATTGGGACTGTTTTTTAATTCTTCTTCTTACCGCTCGATCGCAGCAGATGGTGTGAAGCGATCGAGCTAGAGGATCTGGATGCAAACAGTGTCATAGAAGGTGAGGTGGATTGGATATCATGCCGAGTGTTTGTTTTGTGTCACACATATCCATGGATCAGTGTCTTTTTGAAAATATAAAGAAAACACACTTTAATTTGCCGCCTAGCTAGGATGACCATGAATAATATATAGTCCAATTTATTTATTCATTTATTTATTTTATCTTTATGCTGTAAAGCCATGTAGTCAGCTAAAGCTCTTTTTTTTATATAAAGGATGTTTTCCACGAGTATAGGAAGTTATGGTAATCAAGAGTTTTAGAAAGGTCCAGATAATAACTTCAAGGCTTCCATCTTAAATTTGATCTTTCCTGCAATTGTTTAACCTGTGGGTAAAATGACTGCATCTGTAGGCTAAGGCAGCATTTCTTTGTGGGGGTGCCGTGTAAATTTACCTTTGCCAGGTTTGATGCAAACATAATTCAATTCATTGGGAGTAAGATGATTTATTTTCATTTAACTACAGTCAAACCTGTCTATAAAGACTGCCTATGGGAGACAGAAAAGGTTTTTTTGTTTTTTACAAACAGGTTTATTTACATGAAGAGTAGTGGTCTTTATAGACAAGTGGTCACAAGAGCAGGTTTGAACTTTCATTAGACCATCAGTGCATTTTGACAATATCATATTAAAAGGCACATTCTTTCTTCCTTTTCATGGGTAAGCCGCCTTTTTTTCCACATTATTGACCTTTTTGACCACCCCTGCATTAACACATGACCACCCCTGCATTAACACATGAACACTGAAAACACTTCATTTTAGGCAAGAGCATAAAGATGCAAGAGTAAAATGTTCAAGTAAAAAACAAGTGTAGTGACGTTTAAACAACGTGGGAGCCCAACAAAACAAAACAAAACAACAAGAAAGGTAAATCTGTGAGAAAAGGTCTCGTTACATCTTTTTTGTTGTTTTTTCAGGCTCCCACGTTGTTTAAACGTCACTACACTCGTTTTTTACTTGCACATTTTACATCTTGCATCTTTATTGTATATAAATGCAAAGTGAAAATTGTATTATGGCACCTCCTGACGACACACCAGCACATCATCCCAGTATAGCTTTACAGCTGCATCAAGGGATTACCTTGCAAGATGTCATAAAATGTTTGTTGTTTGTCCCCAACTCACCCGCTAATGTTGACTGTGATTAGGGGATTTGCAATGTCATTTCTCTTCATTATTTACAGTACATGTTTACATACTTCTCTTGCCTGACATGCCCTACTTGCCCAACATCAATTTTTACCTGTCCCGGGCAATAGGGCAAGTACTAGTGTTGAGCCCTGTTAATATAGGCAACAATAATTATGTTTTTCAAGGTTAGACTGTTAATTTTGTTGTTCAAAATATTGACCTTTGTATATGCATGTTTCCTTAATATTTTCACACGTACATGTATATATGTTTCTGAATTAATTGATGCCTTATTTGTTATTTTAAGTAAGAGCTGAATATTCAGAAGACTGATTCGTACAAATCAAGTTTCCTTCTTTTAATTTAATTTTGAGTTTGTTTATTATTGTATAATTAAAAAGATTGTCATCCCTTTAACAAAAGATATAGTACTTTTTGACTTATTATCAAGGAAAAATTGACAACAGTTTTATCAAACACCATGTACATGTATTAATTGCATTATAGAACTTTAGAATGACTCAAAGCCATCTTAATAACAAACTCGTCTTGTCTTTTGTTATCTCCATCAGATTTACTCCATTAGGCCTATACAGCGTCTCCTCCCAGCAGAAGACGGACAGCATCATCCAAGATGTCTACGGTTCCCATGACAACTATATTATTATCGGAATCAGGTGAGTGAGAGGAGGGGGATTGAGACCATTGATCTTAATTTGTTTAAATTCTAGATAGAGTATTAATTGGCTAATTAAAGCGACACTTTTGATCTGCCATGCTGTCTTACCTCAAACAATAACCTTCCTTTTCACTATTACTGCCAGTCCTATGCCTTATATGAACTTGTAGAAAATGATAACAAAAACAATACCCACAAGAACAGAATAAAATAGGGTTTGTAAAAACATGGCAGCTCCATGGCATCAGCTTTTTATATTGGCCCAAATTCTTGTCAGAGGGGTTAATTTAACACTTAGATTATTTTAGTCCATGGGTTCAATTTAACACACATGGTTATTGCCAAATTTAGTCTGTGGGTGCCAAAGTGAGCCCATTAATTACCAAAAATATAATCACTTATGATGTGATTTAAAGTGAGGCCTGTAAAGTGTCCGATATTGCCCAAAATGACATTTGAGACTTCAATCCTGTACCAAAATCATTGTAAGATATGTCCGAATGATGTGTGAATGTTTATGAGGTTTATGACTGTTTGTTAACGCTTTTGAGCTGAATGATAGATATCGTCATACTAAAGGGGCATTTGAAAAAATCTAACCCTATTTTATTCTTCTCTTACCATAAGCTAAACAACATGGTAGAAGAGAAACGAGGAAGCTCCGAGTAATTTTTGTGGAGTTAGACACTTTACAGGCCTCACTTTAACCTTTAACCCAAGGTTAAACTCGAAGTAATCCATTAAATTTGCCCATTGATTTTGAAATTCGATAAATCTATCCAATATTATTCTTCTGTTACCATATATGCCAAACAATCTACCCCCAAATTGAAAGAAATGTGAAACTCCAAGTGGTTTTGGTTGAATTGACAAAGTTCGTGGATCACTTTAAATTTAACCCATAAAAAATTATATATCCAAATATTGCTGCGCAGAGATCAGTGGGGGAGGCGATACGTGACAGATCGCTTAATTGGAATGAGATGACTTGTTGGCATTCTTAAATTAATTCTTCTCCAACTCTCATAAATTGCCTCCGCATCCATTCTCAATTGATGTTTGCATGCTGTACTTGTGTTTTATTGTTATTTTACTCTTTTCTTGCCGTTACATATATGAACCCCTCTATCAGACTTAATTGGAATGTGACGACTTGTTGACATTCTGAAATTAATTCCTCTCCATATCCCATAAATTGCTCTTGAAAGCAGCCATGCTCAATTGATATTTGCATGCTGTATGATTCCTCATCTCGGCGGATCGACTGCTTATATAATGTAATTACGCTATATCTCCTACCTTTGTAGTGTATATCTCAACAAAATGTTGTATTATTTAACAGTAATATTTAACTCTTTACTTGCTGGTGTATGAAGCCCTCTATGCTACGGTAACTATAATCTTTGTTGATTTAACTTGGTTGGTCTTTATTGTCAGGTTTTACTGTATATTATAATTTACACATTGTAACATACATGCCAACTGGCACGTTTGGCATGCCAGCAGTAGTGGAGATTGACACACAACGCACAGAGAGATGGTTAAATAAGAAGAGATTGTAATATCAGAAGATCAAGGTGACTGTATTAAATCAGTCAGTGTCATCAATCTACCTATATTGAAATGGAAAGTGATCACAAAGCAATGATATGTTGGTAGATTAGAATGTGTTGGTAGATCAAACATATTATAGAGATCATCATTTTTGTTTGTGTGTGTGTGTTTTGTATATCGCAACAAATATACAATATGGTATTTGAGGAGAAGAGATTGTAATATACAGTATAGTGGTAGATTTAATACAAGGTCATGGTAATTCAACCATGTTATAAGGGTCATCAACTACTGTATGCCGGTATATCTCAGCAATTAAACAATATACATTTAATGGTATTTGAGGAGAAAAGAGATTGTAATGTAGAGGGATATGTTAGAAGGTGACTGTAAATCAGTCAAGAGTCACTTGAGTAAGAGGCCTATATATAGAGCAAAGCTACAAATTGTTTTCAACGTGATCACTTTCCGTTGTCGTTTTATTCTCTAATTCTTTATATCAGTTGCTAGTTTCTTCTCAAATTCATCTCTGGTTCTTATAAATTACTCACGTTCCCATTCTTGTCTCAATGTTTGTATATTGTATGCTCACTTTTGATTACACATGCATCACTAACACTCAAGTGGGTCGAGAGCTGTTGACATTTCTTACGTGTGTATCTCAACGACTGAACAATCTGCTTTTATTGTAATTGAAAGTGATCATAGAGATGATATGTTGATAGATTAGAATGTGATGGTAAATCAGCCGTATCATACATGTCATCATTTTTTTTCGTGTTTTTTTTTCCTAGCCCCAACAATTTAACATACAGTTTTATTGGTATTTGAGGAGAAGAGATTGTAATGTAGAGTGATATAATATATGAAGGTGACTGTAAATCAGTCAGAGAGCGTTTTCACACTGGTAATTGCAATCATGATTGGAGTTATGTTTACAATCACGGTGATTCTGTTGCCTTGCTTTCACACTACGAAAAAAAAACTGTGATTACAATCACAGTTTCTGGAGAGGTACCTGTCAATCAAACAAGGAGAACACTATATAGTACTACACTGCATGACTGCATTCGAAGCAAAGAGCGCCCCGTTTATTGGTGGAAGTGCATGTAAGGTCACGTAAGCTCCGCCTCCAAAATCATGTTTTGGAGGTCAAGCCATTCACACTACCGATTCGCACTGTGATTTGAGTGAATCATGATTTGAAAACACCTCTGGACCATGATTTGAGTTCCGCGATTCCAATTAGTGTTCACACCGTCAAAAATACCGTGATTGGAGTGAAAAATAACTCAAATCATGATTGAAATCACGCATTTTTGCCAATGTGAAAAGGCTCATAAATGAGTGAAAGGTGGAGAGACAATTGACAAATTGTTGGAAACGTGCATGATCACTCGATGTCATTTTATTCTCTAATTCTTATAAATTGCTAGTTCTTCTCAAATTCTTCTCTGGTTCTTTTAAACTACTCACGCTTCATTTCTTGCCTTGAATATACATATTGCATGCTCACTTTTGATTAAACATGCATCATGCACTTACTCTTAAGTGGGTCGCGAGCTGTTGACATTTCTTACGTACGTGTGTATTTCACCAACTAAAAAGTCTATTTTTGTTGTAATTGAAAGTGATCTAGAGATGTTGATAGATTACAATGTAATGGTAAATCAACTGTGTTATACAGGTCATCAACTTTGCTATGTTTTCTACAATCGCAATAACTGAACAATCTATTTTTATTCATGGCAATTAATAACAGTTGAGAAGAACAATTATGTTTATGGGTTCTTAGAAGGTGGTAGTAAATTAAGCGTGGGATTCAGGTCAATAGCTCTGTGTTGTGAAAGTGTACTGTCTTTGAACCCGTTGCTTATGGGAACCGGGTGGATTATGTACGAAGTCTATGGGGATTTCAGAATCTCGAAGGGAACGGGTTAAAGGGAATTACGGATATATCTGTAGCAATAGATCAGAATGCCATTTAAAATCCACCAGCTTTTTTCATATGTTTTCTATATTATCTAAACAATTATCCATCATATTTCATTTTTCATTTTCCATCATCACTTTTTTTCTTGTAATGTAAATAAACAAAATGATAATATAGTCACACATCAAACGGTTGCTGTAAACTATATCACTGCCAACAAGATGAGGCGGACGGGGACTGCAGCTATCCCAAGTAAATTTGAAATGTGGTATAGTGGCATAGAATTATTGATACACATTTCCATGAAGTGACGAATTGTAAATTTGTATGTGTCTCAACGCTCTGAAAACCATTTTCAATACCTCACATTTTTAAAAGATTCTTACTGCACACACCCCCTTTTATGGCTCAGTCCATCGACAGCTTCCCCATTCCAAACGTTTTTTGTTCATTACGCAATCGTTTTCTATTTACCAGAAGCCGATCAATCAATTTTAAATTTAGTTTAAAGGGACATAATAATGATTTAGTTTTTTAATATTGATATATCAGAAAGTCAGTGCTGTAAATCAACCATATGCTATACAGGTCATCAGCTCTTTATTTAATAGGTCCATATTAATTAACTATATTCTATCTATTTTCTTGGTAGTTTTTACAAAATAATCGTTATGGTCATGGATGGGAAAGTTATTGGTAAATCAACTACAATACAAAGTACATTGACAATCTATTGATTAAAAGAAAATGATGGTGATGAGACATGCAAGAGGTGGCTGTTTATAATGTCAACTGTGCCGTATAAAGGTCATCAATTTCTAATTAAAAATTGCTTGGTCTGTGCTGTTTGATAAAACTCCTTTTATTAAACTAGTAACAGTTTCTATGCAGGAAAGTGTAACATTTAGAAAGGTCTGTAAACAAATGGCTAGGTTGCATTCATTATCTCAAGAAGCATGATTCTGCCTTATTAAAATGCAAGAACCCTAATCTTAACCTCACTCTTTTTTGATAAGTAGACTGTGTAAATGCCAATATCCGTTGGTATGGATGGCCTTTTAATTCATATTCAAAGAAAAGAAGACAAAACAAATGTTTTGAATATATTGTATATCCAGTACTCAATATTATTCTTAACCGGTTGCCTACATGAACCTGGAGGGCTATGTAAAAAGTATATATGGGAATTACAGAATCTAGGAGAGAACTTGTTATAATGGTAATTAATAACGCTGTCTTGTTTTGCAATCTTCTTGCCCATGTCATTGTGAATAACAAAGCTCAGGTGCGGGCCCTCATTTTGAGAAATAATGACATAGCATTTGCTTCACCCCTAGTATAATTAATGGGTGATGTTGCAGTTTTCTGATCCAAAAATAGCACAATATGTGACCTGCTATAGCAAAATTAACCCGGCAAATGTAGATTTTCATACCATATTACAAAGGCCTCGAGCCATCACAAGCTTTCATTTGATCCTTTGTTCTGACTAATTGGTCAATAATTATTGGCGAAGAAATGATTGTTTACATTTTTACAATCATAGGTCTTTTACAAACATTGTGTGAACTTATTAAAATGCCCATTTCTTCAAAACATGAATTACCGACAAGTGCAGGGTTTTGCTATAGCCGGTCACATATTATGATGTATCGTTTTTTTTTACAGGCCACTTGAATGGGTTATTCCATTCAGGTCAGGTCTGGGGGGTGTTTCACAAAGATCCTAAGTTGAACTTAACTCTAAGTTGGACTTAAAAAGTATGGAAAGCCATTTGTAGCCTTGGAATAAAATAAATTCATAAGCAAACATGCAAGTATTTTAGACTTTTCATAAATTGTACATGAATAACATGAAATCTCCTTGATAATAGAAAATATTAATGATTTGAATCAACATTTTCTGCCTTTTAAAATAAATTTTACAAAATTGTTTCATAGAAACTAACGGCTTTCCATAGTTACTAAGTCCAACTTAGAGTTAAGTTCAACTTAGGATCTTTGTGTAACACCCCCCTGGTCCTAAATATACTTGAGCTGGGGTCTATGGAGAATGTATGTTATACCCAAATCAAATAGTCTTGAATGAGATGATCCAGAGTAGATATGAAGAAAGTCTGGGTTGGAAAGATAACGGGGCTAAGTCCCTTAGTTTGTATACATCACAGATAATCATGTTTAAAGTTTGGTTTTCTCGTAGAAACCGAATTTAGCTCTCTTTTATTTTCTATAAATATTCACCAAATTTAAAATGGTTATTATTATTTGAAAATTTGGCATCACTCAGAGAAGGTTAATTCCGACCTACATGATGGTATGCATAACTCAATTTAGCCAAATATTTACTTAACGCCTTTCTTACCTTAACCCGACTTCAGTCACCGTTTATGATGTTGTCTTGCCAATGTAACATGCTTGCCAATGTAACGTGAAAATAGAACATTACTAAGCAGGTTTTTCATCTAAAAATAAAGACAATGGACATTTTCACCGCAGGGCGAGACTTTACTTTTAAACAGTGGCTTATGTTCTCCGTTTACTGTGCTTAACCATGTCTCTCTATTGTACATATATTTTAAGTCCCCATTTTCGTTAAGCCAAGCATTGTACAAAGGAAAATCTGTCCTCCCGGCTACCTGTCTATATTAACCAACCTTCTATACAGATAGTGGCTACCAAAACTGATCCATTACACAGAGAAAAAAAAAAACATTGTTAACCTGCCTAATAGATAGAAGACACCTTTCTAAAGTGTTCATGTTTCTTATTTCCCTTCTATAAATGGTCAGGTTTTACTGTAAAACATTAATTTGTTCAAGACAATTTGAAATGTCAAGACATGCAGCCCCCAAAGTGACCAAACACCATAAATATACATGTATCTGCAAACTTTCTAAAAGAAAAATATCTGGCTGAATCATTACATACTGTACAACTGTCTTTAATAAAATGAACATGTATTTATTGAGCATATTAATTCATGAAGGTTCTATGGATCTTATATTAGACTCTCCCAAATTATACTGTGCATTATATATGAGCTTTTCATTAAATCCAGCCTTATTGAAATGTGTTTTTTTTTGCTTTGTGGCCTAGACAGCCATGTAAAGACAAGATTTTGTCCAATTCTAGTGGCTCAAAAGCTAAATCTGGTGACCCAAAACATAGAAAAACATTACAAATCTACATTTGGTTGCCAAGGTATTCGGCCCAATTGAATGATGCATCAACACAAATTTTGGTGGCACAAACCTAGAATTGTTAGTGGCCCTGGTCCAGTGGGCCCGTGCTAATTTCATGCTCTGCTAATTAAGTGCATCCAATCAAGGACGAGCGCTATTTTCAAGGCAAAATTGATCATTATTTCCTCTACAAATTGGCAACTCCTTTTTTCCCTACCTTTTAATGACGTGAAAATAGGTGGAAAATATTTAGTAATTACAATTTAAGACAAATATGAAGTGACTTTGTCGCAAAGTTGTCAATTTGAACGCCAAAATCTGTTTTTAAAATATCACAATGTGTTGCCAATTTAAGGATTTTTAAAAATTCATAGCGATCTAAGCAATAATAAATATCATTACAAAATAACTAAAGCAGGTAGAGTAACAAAATAGGGCTCTAAAAATAGAGAAATTTATGCTCGTTCTCCTTGTATACTTTATATAACTTTTTATCTTCTTGCTGAAGTGTAGGACTACCAACCCACAAATATGTGGGACTCCGTCCTTGATGGGTTAAGTCTAGACCTGAATGCATTAAAGAGTCATGAGTAGGTACATACACGTGTGTTTTTACTTGTCTTTTATCACGGTTGGTTGGCGATCGTGCTGATGGAGTTGATAGCCTTTCTGGCCCGGTAGATAATTTGAGGTTGTCAAGGCGATCTCCAGCTGCTCCGCAATATTTACGCATCCCAGGACATTTTTATCTACCCATCATTACGGGAGAAGCCCCAAACAGCCAACAGCTGCCGGGGGTGCCACGGGCGAGTAATTGCCTCCGGCGTAATTGGAAGTCCACTCCCGTGCGGATACAAATTGATGTGTTTAGGAGGACTATCGATGTCCATTTCACATTTAGATCTCAAACTTACTGTACAACTGATTTAGAATTGGTATGACAAGGGCCCTGTTGCAGAAAGAGTTGCAATTAATTGCAAGTCAGACAATTTGTCCATTTCAACCAATCAAATTTGCCCATTTTAATCACATGATCTGACAGAATTAATTGCAGCATTACAATCCATTGCATCTGATCCTGCAACAGGGCCCTGGTATTCTGCAAGTAATTTTTACATTGGTATAAATGTATACTTGTGCACACCCTTTGTAGCCAACCCTTCCCCAGATGGTTTCATTGTATTAGACCAGTCTACGTCCTTCTAATGGACCGTTTGGACCAACTTAGAAATTGTCTTACTTCAAATGTGAAAGGGTTTTGAGTTTGCCTCCTGAAATTGGGTCATATGGAATGGGCTTACGGAAGTGAGGAGTTGGGCGATGGAACCACGTCTCATTGTTTTGTCTTGAGGGTATAACATGATAGCTTTTAATCCCAGAAAGCATCCAGATACACTAAGTTCTAATTTTTAGTGAGATGAAATTCAATATCATATTCATTTTACACTATCTATGGTATGCTGCTAGCCTAGGGTATAAATGTGATAGCATTAAATCCTTCAAAGCATGCAGATACACTAAGTCAAAAATGTTCTGGAGATGAAATTCAGTATCATATTAATTTTACATTTCCTACTGTATGCTTGTACTATAAGGTATAATGTGATAGCATTTAATCCCAGAAAGCATTCAGATACTAAGTCAAAATTTGTATGGAGATGAAATTCAATATCATATTCATTTTACATTTGCTACCACATGCTGGTAGCTCTAGGGTATAATGTGATAGCATTACATCCCTCAGAGCATGATGATACACTAAGTCATAATTTTGATCGAGATGAAATTCAATATCCTATTCATTTTACATTAGCTGTGGTATAGGTATAATGTGATAGCATTTAATCCCCCAAAGCATCCAGATACTCAAAGTCACAATTTGATTATAAATATCATATTCATTTTTAGCTCATCCGGCCCGAAGGGCCCGATGAGCTTATGCCATGGCGTGGCGTGGCGTCCGTCGTCCGTCCGTCCTTCCGTCCGTCCTTCCGTCCGTCCTTCCGTCCGTCCTTCCGTCCGTCCGTCCTTCCGTCCGTCCGTCCGTCCGTCCACAGTTTTCAAAATGCTTCTTCTTCGTTATTTTTCAACCGATTTTGATTCTGATTGTTTCATAAGATAGGGCTAGGAGGGGGATTTAAAACTTCTACACAGAATCGTTATATGCTAATTTATGCAAATTTATTCGAAATCACAAAAAATGCTTCTTCTCCTTCATTTCTTGACCGATTTTGATTTGGTTTGCTTTATCTGGTAGAGCTAACTTTGGTACACTAAACTTCCACACAGAATTTTGAAATTTTTCTCCATTAATTAATTATGGTAATTTATGCAAATTTATTCCAAAAATCACAAAAAATGCTTCTTCTCCTTCATTTCTCGACCGATTTTGATTTGGTTTGCTTTATCTGGTAGAGCTAACTTTGGTACACCAAACTTCTACACAGAATTTTGAAATTTTTCTCCATTAATTAATTATGGTAATTTTTTATTTATTTATTTATTTATTTATTTATTTATTTATTTATTTATTTATTTATTTATTTATTTATTTATTTATTTATTTATTTATTTATTTATTTATTTATTTATTTATTTATTTATTTATTTATTTATTTATTTATTTATTTATTTATTTATTTATTTATTTATTTATTTATTTATTTATTTATTTATTTATTTATTTATTTATTTATTTATTTATTTATTTATTTATTTATTTATTTATTTATTTATTTTTTTTTTATTTATTTATTTATTTTTTTTATTTTTTTTATTATTTTTTTATTATTATTTTTTTTTTTTTTTTTTTTTTTTTAATTTATTTTTTTTATTTTATTTATTTATTTTTTTTATTTTTTTTTAAATTTTTTTTATTATTTTTTTTCCCATGTCCCTTCTGGGGCGTCAAATTTATATTTTTTTCACTCTAATTTTTTTTAAATTAATTTTTATGTCCCTTCCAGGGCATCACATTTTTATTTTTTGACCAGTTGAAAAGTGTACCACATGAAATTTGCGATATTTGATGTTGCGAGATGCCGGATGAGCGCTACGTCATTGACGTTCTGGTTACATTAGCTAGGGTATGCATATAGTCTAGGGTATAATGTGCTAAAGTCAAAAATGAGCTGGAGATGAAATTCAATATCATATTAATTTTACTTTTGCTACCACATGCTGATATTCTAGGGTGTACTGTGATAGCATTAAATCCCCCAAAGCATGCGGATACTCTTGAGTCACAATTTTTATGGAGATGAAATTCAATATCATAAACATTTTACATTCACTAGCATACTGTATGGTAATAATCTTGGGTGTGCAATTTCAGAATTAAAAGCCAAGAAGTCAAACCTAGGTTGGACGTCATATCTGGAACAGTCTTCTCGACTCGGTTGTTGGGAATATCTCTATTTCAAGTCTTCAAATAAGGCCGACCGAGCCCATGGTTACCTCCTTTCTTAAAGGGACTTAGTAACATTGTCCAAATCCTCAAAATCCAATTGGAATTCTAGCGGTTCCCTCATACCTTGTTGTATTTGTATTAGCAATAAAATCATGGGACAGGTTTCGGTTTTTCAAATTTCCCTTTCGTTAAAAAGATATTTACGATTGAAGTTTTCAGATGTTACAAAATCCAACGGATCGTCAAAACCGTGTACAAAGTGAGTGCAATGAGTTAGTGCATGAATATCACTTTGCATTTGTGCTCATTACTCGGCCATATAACGTTTATTTAATAATAATAATAATAATATATAGCATTTATAGTGCGCCATCTATCTAATAAATTATTCAGAGGCGCAGAGGGTAAAAATTATCATAATTTTAACAGGAAGAAAAAAAAAATAATAATAAATTTTAAAAAATTTAAAAAAATTTAACTTGAAATTTTCACACAATACTTAGTGGACATATCAGATAACAACGATATACATTGTATCAACCACTCATCACTTTTTGCACATGTAAACAAAGTTACTAGATCCCTTTAATAACAATTTGAAATTTGGACTCTTATTCACCCCAGTAATATTATGTGTATACTAGATTAAAGGTACTTAATGCATGTTTTGCTTAAATTTTTTAGCAAGTTATACTAGAAAAGGGACAAATACACAAGTAAATGGATTTCAGAATCACCAGGCCATATTCATGAAAGCCTGCTAGCTTAGTTACTTGCTATAAGTCTATTTTGGATGACATGGCTACAAATTAAACATAAGATCTTTAGTTGCTAACTAGGGTTAACTTAGTGGGTATCTAAGGCCTACCCAGCTGACCCTAGTTGGGGACTAGGAAAACTGTTTGTCATCAATAAACTGGACATTTAAAATACACTTAGCAAGTAACTTAGCTAGCAGGGTGTCATGAATATGGGGACAGGACATGAGGTTTCCTTTAAATCTCTTCCAAGGTTAGGGGTGACATGACATCTAGTTTATGACTTTATATATGCATGTGCGTATGTCACTATGTCGGAGGGCATCTAATGTAATGGACACCTTGAATAGAACAGCAAATTAGCTCTATGGAATTTTAAGGTGAGAGATTTGAGTGCATGTATATTTAGCTGATTGTATCAAGATTGGACCCGATTAAACTTATAATTTAAATGTAGTAGGGGAGATGTCATGTAATTTAAAACTTGTAGCTTGGGGTGGATATGTTTTGCTGCTGCTACTGAAAATAAAAATGGTCCGTTTATTACAACTCTCTTGCAAGGCTAGGGATGACTAGTTTATGACTTTATGCATGCGCATATGTCAATTTGTCGGAGGGCATCTAATGTAATGGACACCTTGAAGTAGAACAGCAAATTAGCTCTGTGGAATTTTGAGGCGAAAGATACGAGTGCATGTATATTTAGCGGATTGTATCGAGATTGGACCTGATTAAACTTATAATTTAAATGTATAGTAGGGGAGATGGGAAGTAATTTAAAACCTGTAGCTTAGGGTAGATTTTCTTTTTTGCTGCTGCTTCTTCTGAAAAAGAATTTTAAAAACATGGTCAAATTATTATGATATACCATAAGCCAGGCTTACTTTAAAGGGAGGCCTGTAAAGTGTCTAACTCCACGAAAATTACTTGGAGCTTCCTCGTTTCTTTTCTACCGTGTTGTTTAGCTTATGGTAAGAGAAGAATAAAATAGGGTTAGATTTTTTCAAATGCTCCTTTAGTATGACGATATCTATCATTCAGCTCAAAAGCGTTAACTAACGGTCATAAACCTCATAAACATCCGTTGTAAAAGCTGACGCATATTTTCGCTTTTTTAACCAGGAAAGCAGTGTTCTTTTTCAATGAAACTTTCACACATCATTCAGACATATCTAATATGATTTTGGTATAGGATTGCAGTCTCAAATGTCATTTTGGGCAATATCTAACACTTTACAGGCCTCCCTTTAAAATGATTTGTAAAACTGTTTCATTTTTATAAGTAATTTCACCCCAATTTAGTTTTTTGTAAATAAAATCAAAGGCAGTTTTGTATGTCTTGTCAAACAGTAAAAATTGGGAAGACTTTTGTTCAGAGAAGAATTGTTACATACAAAGCTACCCATTGTCATCAATTAATCATACAATCAATCAATTAAAGGTACAAGAAACTGTGAACTACAAGGCCCAGAATATGATAGGTCTTGATTGTGCTTGCCGTAAGGGTCAGCCTTGAAAAGTTTAACCTTTAGCCCACTTTGTGTATGTGTGTGCATTATGTTTAAGTTTAATAATGGATGTTAAAGGACATGTTTACTCCCTGAGATTGTCAAATCTTGAATTGCAAATTTGCAATCAATGAATTCTAGATTTAAAAAAAAAGAACAGCTGGTACATAGGAAACAATACTCCCATTTCAAGCCTGTAATATAATCCTCTCTATTTTCATACTAAAGTCGGTTGAAAAATTTTAACTTGAATTCTGGATCTGTATGTTTCCTCTGAACAATGTTATTGACAATTCCACCTGGTTTTCTGTATAATTCACAAAGTGTTCATTGAATTTTCATGTCCCAGCTTGCAATAATCCAATACCAGATCAAGACATTTTGTATTGATACAAATTAGCTTTATCTTTTCTTTAGATATACATCCATTTTTGTATTGATAGTTTTCTCTTGCTTCTTTGTTTGCGGTCGATTATGCCGCATTATCTTGTTTATCAAAGCAGATCCTTGAAACCCCAAAGGACATTTAATACTGTAAATAATATATCTAACTAGAATTCACCTGCATTTCTTTAAAAAATCACCCTGTATTTATTGATTTTTGTTATCTAAGCTTACCAGAATGCAATAATCCCAACATTTGTATTAATAGAGCTTCTCTCTCTCTCTCTTCTGCTCTTGCGGTTGATGATACCACATTGATCATGCTTTTAGCGAAGGAAGGCTCACTATATCGGGGAAAATTTGACACGTGAATGACAGGTTTTTAGCTCACCTGAGCCAAAGGCTCAAGTGAGCTATTGTGATCGCTTTTTGTCCGTCGTCCGTCGTCCGTCGTCCGTCGTCCGTCGTGCGTCGTGCGTCGTGCGTCGTGCGTCGTGCGTCGTCCGTCGTCCGTAAACTTTTTACATTTTCATCTTCTTCTCCAGAACCAATGATCGGATTCCAACCAAACTTGGCAGGAATCATATTTAGGGGTAGAGGAACCAAAGTTGCTAAAATGGTGGGCGTGGCCCCCAGGGGGGCCCTGGGGGAGGGCACCAAATGTTCAAAATATGTAAATTTTAAACATCTTCTTCTCAAGATCCAGAAGTATGACAGACCTGATATTTCATATTTAGATGCCTCTATTGATGAAGAATGAAAGTTGTTCACAAGATTTTTGTGGGTGGTCCCATAAGGGCCCTGTGGGCGTAACAGTTTTTTTGGGGGCCCTACCATAGGAAATATACATTTTCATCTTCTTCTCCAGAATCAATGATTAGATTCCAACCAAACATGGCAGGAATCATCTTTAGGGGTAGAGGAACCAAAGTTGCTAAAATGGTGGGCGTGGCCCCCAGGGGGGCCCTGGAGGAGGGCACCAAGTGTAAAAAATATGTAAATTTTAAACATCTTCTTCCCAAGATCCAGAAGTATGACAGACCTGATATTTCATATGTAGATGCCTCTATTGATGAAGAATGAAAGTTGTTCACAAGATTTTTGTGGGTGGCCCCACAAGGGCCCTGTGGGCGTAACAGTTTTTTTTGGGGCCCTACCACCTGCAGACCAACTAACAAGCACCTGGTTATCCTTCTCTTGCTCTCAGCCAATCACCATTCTCCCAAATATGCAAATAAATATGCTAATTAGTAATAGGAAACCCAGACACTTGTTTACATCTAGGACCATGTTTTGACCCAAATCTTTCTATTTATAGCATGTGTTTTCATGTTTTGATGTTTTCATGCTTGACCTTGTTAGCAGCTTTCATTGCTAGTACCATTCACACTGCCCAAATAGTTATGATTATTTAGGTTGCAATTCATTATTTTTTTTGTTATTATTTTTATTTTATTTTTTTCGGGGGGGGGGGGGGGGGGGGGGGAGGGGCGGTTTTGTGCGTGAAAATAGTAGTTCGGATTATTTATGAAAATAAGTATGATTCAAATCATCATGTGCAATACACTTTTGGTGTATCTTTTTGCAAGTGGTGTTTGTGTGTGTGAACAGTGTAAATTGTATCAGTTTTCATATCCAACATGCAAAATGCATGCTTACAGTATCTTCAGCACTCGGTCAATGGATGGGTGCGGAATAGTTACATGTCGGTCAAAGTTTGGTCCAGTTGCTCATGTGCATTTTGATTTAAAAATCGTACAATCCAGCAGGTTGTGAGGTGTTTTTTTTGCCTGTGTGAACATGCAAGAAACATACTTTTTTTAATGACCCAGCACAATTAAATGAATTAAATAACCTTACTTACTGGGATAGTTAGAATCAAACTCTAAAATTAACCAGCCTTTCGGTGGTCTAGTGGTTTCACAGCATTCCATTTGCACACTCAGTTGCATTGTGCTTTTTCGACTGTTAGAGACCAGAGAATAAAATGATGCTATTAAATTAACCCATTGGAATTAAATGAATATAAAATATGCAAAAAAATAATCATGATTTGAAGCAACATGCAATTGTTACTTTTTAGCATGTGTGAATGCCCCTATTGTATCATTGATGTTTTCTAGGTCACATTTTGTTTTTGTTTTATTTTCTTTCTGTTATATGCATTTACTACTTATTCAACAATTCTAGCTTAAATTTTGCACAGAGGTATATACTCCTTTAATTATCTTTAGGGAGGGGATCCAAAGTTGCTAAAATGGTAGATGAAGAATGAAAGTTGTTTGTGCATTTTGGTGTTCCTTCAAAAGATGATCAAATGATCAAATCATACCGAACCTAGCTGTAATCCCATCAAGGACAAGAGCTATTTTAAGGCACAATTGATCATTGTTTTCCTCTACAAATTGGCAACTCCTAAATTTCATCGACGGATCAATGGCATAAAAATAGGTGGAAAATATTAAGTAATAACCATTTAAGACAAATATAGTGACTTTGCCGCAAAGATGCCAATTTGAACACAAATATATCTGTTTCACAAATACATGTATCACAATGTGTTGCCAATTTGAGGATTTTTTCTAAATTATAGTTATTTACACAATAATAAAAATCATTAAAACATAACTAAAGCAGGTAGAGTAACAAAATAGGGCTCTAAAAATAAAGGAATTTATGCTCTTTCTTCCTGTACACCTCACATAACTAGTCTTATTCTTACCTAGCTGCATGGGACCCAAGAATGGCTCGTAGGAAATGTGAAATGAATTTCAAATATTTTCTTCTCCACATCAACAAGTATTACAATCTGGACATTCTGTAACATGTAGGTATCTATATACCCTAAATCTCCGTGTATAAGGCGCACTTTTTTCCGTCGGAAACAAATAGAAAAAGTTGGGGGTGCGCCTAAAAAAAAAAAATATATAAGATAGGTAAAAAATAGGTAAAAAATTCAAGTTTATTAAGCAAATTACTAATGAATATTCATACATTCATGAGCAGCAGTACTCATTATATATGCAATTATCTAATAATTAACAATTTGTTATAAATTTTTCTCATAATTGAAGATCTTTGTAAGTAAGTGTCCCAAAACAAAATTTCTTTTTTTTAGGAAGTAGGGGGTGCGCCTTATACACAAGTGCGCCGTACATACGGAGATTTACGGTAAATGACAATGCAAGTTGTCATATCGCAGAATGGCCCCATAGGGTCCCTATGTGAGTGGGGTTAATATGCTGAAGTGGTCAGTGGCTGGTGAAATGTGTTAAGCTTTGTCTTATATGTGTGTCTGTCTTTTTTTATGATTCACCCAAACATTATGGTAAATCATAATGTTAGGTACAGGGGATCAAAAGTTATTGATTAAATAGTACATCACATTATAGATTTTGGCATGATTTCAACTGATTTCATATCTTCTGAGGGTGCCAGAGAGAACATGCGCCAGATATGAATTGATTGACCTCAGGTGAGCGTCGTGCCCCCCTGGGGCTCTTGTTATCAAATCTCATCACCCAAATCAAATGCAGCCTCACAACTGCTATCTATCATTTTTTTTTTTTTTTTTTTTGTACATCAGTGCGATTTTGTTAAAGGGATCTAGTAGCTTTGTTGCCACACGCAAAAAGCGATGAATGGTTGATACAAATGTGTATTGTTGTGATCTGATGTGTCCACTTACTGATGTGTGAAAATTCCACGGTAAATGAACGTCGATCATATGACTGAGTAATGAGCGAAAATGCAAAGTGTACGTATCTGCCAATTCACTGCACTTAATTTGTATACAGTTTTAAATATCCAGTAGATGATTAAAAATCCAAAAACTTCAATCATAAATATCTTTATAATGAAAGAGAAACTTGGAAAACCGAAACCTGCTCCATGCTTCTATTGGTAATACAAAAACAACAAGGTATGAGAGAACCACTAGAGTTGAAAGTAAGTTTTGTGGATTCGGACAATGTTACCAGATCTCTTTCATCATATCTGCGGATCGGATCGTGTCATCAGCCTCTTCTGCGGTAGTTTATATTTTCGGTCATCAAGCTGCAATCTCCCCTGCCGATTGAAGTCATTTATTTCCATAATAGGAAAATGGAGGTTGCTTGATCGACTGGATTTATTTCTTACCATTACTTTGAAGTCGTAAAAGGATGTGTGGGCGCGTCTTGAACGACTTTTCAGTCATCTCTCGAAGACGCAGTAGCATAGAAAGGGTCTTCTAAAATGGGGGAGGGCAAAATCAAGACAATGTGTTTTCAGAAGGGGTTGGCGGGGGGGGGGGGGGGCTAGTAATACATTTACAATGAGGGGCAAAGGGAGTGGGCGAAAGGGCAAGAAGATTTCCCATGAAGGGTGCAGCCTGTGTTAAAAAAATAACGACATTGTGTATTTCTGTATTTTACTTCTGCAATAGTTTAGAAAATATAATCATCAGGCTGCAATCTCAACTGCTGACTAGTGATTTGATGAAATTTACTTTCATAAATGCGTTTTCATCATCTTTCAAAGAGGCAGTAGCATAACATCAGCCCAGGATGGGAGCTAGAGGGGGCAAAGATAGGGCAAAGTTTCCAACAGGGGGGAGGAGGGGTAGACTGTGTTTAAAAAAAAGAAACTGTGACACCCTTCGCTTATTTACTGCTACGATAGATAAGTCATATAGATTATAGTAATAGCAGTCGTTACGTAGTAATCTGCCATTTATTTTCATGCCATTTATTTTATGGTGGTAAATGTAGGGCGCATTGATGAACTTTTCAATCATCTTGTAACAAAAAACACTATAAAGTAAGGGAAAAACTCAAAATAGGAAGCAGGGAGGGCAAGGTCTGGCTTGAGGGGGGCAGTTTATGCCAAAAATATCATTATAACGTAATTGTGTTTTTTTGTACAGAAAAGCCAATTAAGGCACCCCCATATTTCAATCGCAGGCAGTTTGACCAAGGAGGTACTTGTACCTCTTTGGTTTGATTTAGTACTGCTATTTCAAATATGAATTTGTATAGCAAGGCTATTGGAGTAGTAACATGAATAAACAAAATAAACGCGCAATATGTCACTGCTGAAAAATGCATGGGGGCGTCTTAATTGCCTTTTTCGTCACTTTGAAAAGAAAACAAGTGATG
Source organism: Echinarachnius parma (assembly GCA_037951105.1). Classification (NCBI taxonomy): domain Eukaryota; kingdom Metazoa; phylum Echinodermata; class Echinoidea; order Clypeasteroida; family Echinarachniidae; genus Echinarachnius; species Echinarachnius parma. Next base: position 174,876 of record JBAMJV010000270.1, on the reverse strand, counting down.
CATAAGATGGGGCAGCAAGGTGTGGGCAAAAAGGAATCAACACTTTCAATGAGAGGCTACAGATTAAACAAAAATCATTGATTCTATCCGCTTACTATTCAGTCAGTCAAGGCAAACTTAAATACAAAATCTGGGTAACACTGCATGCAGACACTAAATGGAATTCACATCAACAAAGATTTTGAAGGGGCACATTTCAGTCAACTTTTGAATAACAATCTGTTTGTCAGTCATACATTTGAAAGGGAAACAAGTGCAGTATTAAACATCATGAGTTATAGTTTAAATAACAGATGTCACAACATAACCTTGCTAATAAGTTGCCCATTTTGCTGGGTTTCATTGAATGTTGAGTTTCTTTTGAGTAACAACCGATCTAGAGAGGAGCTGCCACAGGAGGGCAAGAATTCCCACAGGGAGATGCTGGGGAGGGGGGGGGGGACAATTGCCACCCCCTTTCCCCCCTTATAGGTACCTTATTGCAAAGTAGTGGGGCTTGGTGTTTTGTACACAGACTGAGAATCTTGGTGAAATAGATGGGAAATTATATTGAATTGGTGAGATTCGTCAAGGTCGGCCTTGGATAAATTGGAAAGTGTGAATGAAGTTTGCTATACAGCCATCTCTTCTTGACCTTCTTGAATTGCAGACTTGATTCCTTTGCAGTCGACTTGTCTGGTCAGTGAAGGCTACTTTCTCAAATTGCAAAGTGTGAATGTTGTTGCCATAATCCTCCTTCTCTTATAGCCCATTGAGGACTCAAATTGATTTGCTTTACAGTCGGTGTTGTCTGGTCATTAAAGTCAACCCCTCAGATTGGAGGGTGCACATTTAGTTGCCTTAGGATTCCCCTTTATAAACCAAACCAGGATTATTCAGTAGTCGTTCAAATACTTTGCTTAGACCTGTGCAGTATTTTATATCATTTATTGACCATCTCAAATTGCCCATCTTGATGTCTTTTTGCAGTCAATCGGTCTATCTCGTCAGGAAAGGCTACTCTTTCAAATTGCACAGTGTGTGAATTCAGGACTAGTCAGTTATTACTCAATCTCTTTCCTTTTCAGGCTGTGTTTCGGTCAGTGAAGATGACCGCTCAGATTGGAGGTAATGATTTAGTTGCTTGACTATTTCTCTTTGTATCAGAAACCATGATTATTCAGTAGTCATTCAAATACTTTGATTTATAGATGCAGTATTCTACATCAAACTTTTATTTGACCCTCTCAAATTGCCCATCTTGATGTCTTTCAATGATGTAGTCAATCGGTCTATCTGGTCAGTATAATATAGAGGCTACTTTCTCAAATTGCAGAGTGTGAATTTGTTTGGCATAATCTCTCTTCCTAACCCATTCAGGACTACTCAGTAGTTACTCAAATTTCTTTCTTTTTCAGTCAGTGTGTCTGCATGGTCAATGAAGTTGACCCTTCAGATTGGAGGGTGTGATTTAGTTGCTTGACTATTTCCCTCTATATCTGAAACCAAGATTATTCAGTAGTCGTTCAAATACTTTGATTATTTGCAGTATTTTATATCAATCTTTTCTTGACATCCTCAATGAATTGCAGTCTTGATGTCTTTGTAGTCGGTCGGTTTATCTGGTCAGTAAAGGCTACTCTTTCAAATTGCACAGTGTGAATGAAATTGCTGTAATCCCCCTTGACCTCCTTTGATTAATTCAGAACTCGGCTGAGGTGCTCAATATGTTAATCTCTTCACCACAAGAACCTGAATTTCCCGGTTCCCATGAGGCCTCTATACAGACTAATTAATTTGCTTGAAAATTATTTATTTTGCCATTTTCGTTTCAAATATTGGACTTCTATTGTAAAATGTTACAGTCTGATTACCTTTATCTAAAATTCGTCCCACTTAAAATTGCCTGCTTTACATTATATTACAATTTTTGTGCAGCCATTTCAGTGGAGTCCCTTGTAATTTTTGTATGTAAAGAAGTATAAAATATTTATCTCCTTTTTGACCCATCGTCATGTTTGCAGAACCTATCCATCCATCTCCCTATTGTGCGTAGTTCTTGAACAGTGAATTTGTAGGTGGGGGGAGAGGGGGATCAGACCTCCCAGTCCCATCTTGTTGCATTGAAAGAAATGTAGGTCCAGCGTGCCTCCCTCATGTTGAAACTTGCTCCCCTCTGTGCAGTGAGGTAGCATGGTCGAACTGATGGGTGGGTGGGGGGGGGGGGGGGGGGGGGGCACACCTCATGTATTTATTTGTTTTGCGAATAATGTTCCCCTTATGTTTTTTATTGTTTTTTTCCAAATTATTTGGGGCCCCCCCCCCCCCTTATCTTCAGAAGATGTGAAACTCTTGAACTCCAAAATGATCAAATTGGAATAATAATAGTAGTTTTATCATCATTAATTGTATCCTATAAGAGGCAAAATTACTGCAATGCTTAATTGGAGCACGTTGCCACCATTATAAGGCAGTATATTGTAATGGGACGTTATAACACTAAACACTAAACGCTGTAATGCACATTTAGTCTCGATGCAACATTATCCCGGACATTGTACCATAGCAACCGCAGAAACCCCCTGAATAATGCCGCCATAATTGGACAGTATATTGTCATTGAACATAATAACACTGATGATAGAACGCTGTAATGTACATAATGACGACTATATATCACTGTAAACAGCTGTTATATGGATGTATTAGGGAAGTTAATAAAAAAATACATACCTTACAATTGTTATTGTTAATTGTCGCCTAATGAGAAGCGTTGCTCCCCTCACCCCAACCTCATCTCCCACACCCTACCAGTCTTCTCTTCCTCTTCATCCTGTTAGTGTAAGGGTATCATTCATTTTCATCCCTGAGTACGCAACTGAAACAAATACATTGTAGAAGCTATCTTTAGAAGATATGAACCTCTTGAACTCCATGTAATAACATACTTGCCAACTTTTTTTTTTTTTTTTTTTTTTTTTTTACTTAACTTTATAGAGACAACATTTAAACGTAAATCTGACCAAATCTTACCTAGTAATTTTGGAAGAATTATGAAAAATGGGTCGAGAATGCATTTAATACTAAAAAACGTCAAGGCCTGGACCCCTGTCGCAATGGACTTTGTGCATGCAATGTGCACTTCCCGCACACTTGTGCAATTATGCTGCGACTTTGGACCCCCGGCCAATTTTGTCCCTCTTTCCAAAATTCAAATGTTGGCAAGTATGTAATAAGGCCCGGTCACATATCGCCGGATAGCGTAAACGGATGCCCAACTGAGTTTCGAATCCGTGATTCTCCATTCCTATGCGTTCCATTCCTTGTCAGGCGATGTACGTTGTTCTATCCGTCAGAATGTTTTGTGCATGAAGCAATGGAGACAACTTTCACCACCGGATAATTTGATTTTGCATATTTTCTATTCGTCAGGCATCCATCTACGCTATCTGGTGATATGTGACTAAGCCTATAGGCCTAATGATACAATTTTGAGGAAAAACAAATTCTAAATGATACTTATCAGTGATTGTTTTTTTAATTTTTAGCTCATCCGGCCCGAAGGGCCCGATGAGCTTATGCCATGGCGTTGCGTCCGGCGTCCGGCGTCCGTCCGTCCGTCCGTCCTTCCGTCCTTCCGTCCGTCCGTCCTTCCGTCCGTCCGTCCGTCCGTCCGTCCGTCCACAATTTTCAAAATGCTTCTTCTTCGTTATTTTTCAACCGATTTTGATTCTGATTGTTTCATAAGATAGGGCTAGGAGGGGGATTTAAAACTTCTACACAGAATCGTGAAATTCATTATATATGCTAATTTATGCAAATTTATTCGAAATCACAAAAAATGCTTCTTCTCCTTCATTTCTCGACCGATTTTGATTTGGTTTGCTTTATCTGGTAGAGCTAACTTTGGTACACTAAACTTCTACACAGAATTTTGAAATTTTTCTCCATTAATTAATTATGGTAATTTATGCAAATTTATTCCAAAAATCACAAAAAATGCTTCTTCTCCTTCATTTCTCGACCGATTTTGATTTGGTTTGCTTTATCTGGTAGAGCTATCTTTGGTACACTAAACTTCTACACAGAATTTTGAAATTTTTCTCCATTAATTGTATCCCCCGAACCACTTCGGGGGATACTATGGATTTGGCCTCGTCGCGCCGCCGCCGCCGCGTCCGCCGCGTCCGCCGCAGAGATTTTCTTGTGAACGCTCTACAGGTCCGAGTTCTTGTCCGATCATTTTTAGCTCATCCGGCCCGAAGGGCCCGATGAGCTTATGCCATGGTGTGGCGTCCGTCGTCCGTCCGTCCGTCCTTCCGTCCTTCCGTCCGTCCGTCCACAGTTTTCAAAATGCTTCTTCTTCATTATTTTTCAACCGATTTTGATTCTGATTGTTTCATAAGATAGGGCTAGGAGGGGGATTTAAAACTTCTACACAGAATCGTGAAATTCAATATCTATGGTAATTTATGCAAATTTATTAGAAATCACAAAAAATGCTTCTTCTCCTTCATTTCTCGACCGATTTTGATTTGGTTTGCTTTATCTGGTAGAGCTAACTTTGGTACACTAAACTTCTACACAGAATTTTGAAATTTTTCTCCATTAATTAATTATGGTAATTTTTTCTTCTTTTTTTATTTATTTATTTCTTTTTTTTTTCTTTTCTTTTTTTTCTTTCTTTTTTTTCCCATGTCCCTTCCGTGGCGTCAAATTTATATTTTTTTCACTCTAATTTTTTTCTTTTTTTTTTTCTTTTTTTTTTTTGTCCCTTCCAGGGCATCAAATTTTTTTTTTTTGACCAGTTGAAAAGTGTACCACATGAAATTTGCGATATTTGATGTTGCGAGATGCCGGATGAGCGCTACGTCATTGACGTTCTGGTCTAATTTGGTATGAAGGTGTATTAAGGAAAGAGGATGAAGCCTATTGATTTTGGTGTGGGGCGGAGTCCTGGTTGCCATGGTAACCATGATATAAAGAAATAGTTAAGATTACCTTGTGAACGCTCTACAGGTCCGAGTTCTTGTCCGATCATTTTTTAATTTGGTATGAAGGTGTATTAAGGAAAGAGGATGAAGCCTATTGATTTTGGTGTGGGGCGGAGTCCTGGTTGCCATGGTAACCATGATATAAAGAAATAGTTAAGATTACCTTGTGAACGCTCTACAGGTCCGAGTTCTTGTCCGATCATTTTCTAATTTGGTATGAAGGTGTATTAAGGAAAGAGGATGAAGCCTATTGATTTTGGTGTGGGGCGGAGTCCTGGTTGCCATGGTAACCATGATATAAAGAAATAGTTAAGATTACCTTGTGAACGCTCTACAGGTCCGAGTTCTTGTCCGATCATTTTCTAATTTGGTATGAAGGTGTATTAAGGAAAGAGGATGAAGCCTATTGATTTTGGTGTGGGGCGCGGTCCTGGTTGCCATGGTAACCATGATATAAATAAATAGTTAATATTACCTTGTGAACGCTCTACAGGTCCGAGTTCTTGTCTGATCATTTTCTAATTTGGTATGAAGGTGTCTTAAGGAAAGAGGATGAAGCCTTTAGATTTTGGTGTGGGGCGGAGTCCTGGTTGCCATGGTAACCATGATATAAAGAAATAGTTAAGATTACCTTGTGAACGCTCTACAGGTCCGAGTTCTTGTCCGATCATTTTCTAATTTGGTATGAAGGTGTCTTAAGGAAAGAGGATGAAGCCTATTGATTTTGGTGTGGGGCGGAGTCCTGGTTGCCATGGTAACCATGATATAAAGAAATAGTTAAGATTACCTTGTGAACGCTCTACAGGTCCGAGTTCTTGTCCGATCATTTTCTAATTTGGTATGAAGGTGTATTAAGGAAAGAGGATGAAGCCTTTTGATTTTGGTGTGGGGCGGAGTCCTGGTTGCCATGGTAACCATGATATAAAGAATAGTTAAGATTACCTTGTGAACGCTCTACAGGTCCGAGTTCTTGTCTGATCATTTTCTAATTTGGTATGAAGGTGTATTAAGGAAAGAGGATGAAGCCTATTGATTTTGGTGTGGGGCGGAGTCCTGGTTGCCATGGTAACCATGATATAAAGAAATAGTTAAGATTACCTTGTGAACGCTCTACAGGTCCGAGTTCTTGTCCGATCATTTTCTAATTTGGTATGAAGGTGTATTAAGGAAAGAGGATGAAGCCTATTGATTTTGGTGTGGGGCGGAGTCCTGGTTGCCATGGTAACCATGATATAAAGAAATAGTTAAGATTACCTTGTGAACGCTCTACAGGTCCGAGTTCTTGTCCGATCATTTTCTAATTTGGTATGAAGGTGTATTAAGGAAAGAGGATGAAGCCTATTGATTTTGGTGTGGGGCGCGGTCCTGGTTGCCATGGTAACCATGATATAAATAAATAGTTAATATTACCTTGTGAACGCTCTACAGGTCCGAGTTCTTGTCTGATCATTTTCTAATTTGGTATGAAGGTGTCTTAAGGAAAGAGGATGAAGCCTTTAGATTTTGGTGTGGGGCGGAGTCCTGGTTGCCATGGTAACCATGATATAAAGAAATAGTTAAGATTACCTTGTGAACGCTCTACAGGTCCGAGTTCTTGTCCGATCATTTTCTAATTTGGTATGAAGGTGTATTAAGGAAAGAGGATGAAGCCTTTTGATTTTGGTGTGGGGCGGAGTCCTGGTTGCCATGGTAACCATGATATAAAGAAATAGTTAAGATTACCTTGTGAACGCTCTACAGGTCCGAGTTCTTGTCCGATCATTTTCTAATTTGGTATGAAGGTGTATTAAGGAAAGAGGATGAAGCCTTTCGATTTTGGTGTGGGGCGGAGTCCTGGTTGCCATGGTAACCATGATATAAAGAAATAGTTAAGATTACCTTGTGAACGCTCTATAGATCCGAGTTCTTGTCTGATCATTTTCTAATTTGGTATGAAGGTGTATTAAGGAAAGAGGATGAAGCCTATTGATTTTGGTGTGGGGCGGAGTCCTGGTTGCCATGGTAACCATGATAACCATGATATAAAGAAATAGTTAAGATTACCATGTGAACGCTCTACAGGTCCGAGTTCTTGTCCGATCATTTTCTTATTTGGTATGAAGGTGTATTAAGGAAAGAGGATGAAGCCTATTGATTTTGGTGTGGGGCGGATTCATGGTTGCCGTTGTGTGTAAGAGATTTAGGTTCAGACATCAAATCCAGAAATACATGTCTAAAAAGTACCAGGGCCATGCACAATTATTGCAAATATCTCAGCTGAGGGATGAAAAGAAAGATCAGGGGATCTACTTTGCATAGGTATAGATTGTTAGAATGAGAAAAAAATGAAGTAATATTTTCAATAAATCCATTATCAAACAGCAAATTAATTAATACTTGAGTCATTTGAAAACTTACTTGACATTAAAATAATGTTTTTAAAACTGAATGAGATATATGATTCTCTAGAGACTCTAGTACACTTGAATACTGATCCCCCTATAATTGATAAACAAATCCAAGTATAGTTGTTCAAAACCCTAAACAATGACGATTGGCTGCAATTGTTTTTAACTGCTGCATAATGTAAGAGCCTGTTACATATGCCAATATTAATGAGCTCCGCAAGTTAGCAAAGGCCTCGCCGCTGACGCGGCTCAGTCCAGCGATCACTGCTGTAAGCGCACATCGCCTTGTCTATTAATCAGACCCTGCTCGGAGGACAAACAGCGCGCGAGGCCTTGCCCAAAGGCTACTGCCAGCCTAGTAGAACAACGTACACCACCAAACTTGTTCAGTTCACAATATTACAACCCACAAAAGTGCAATGCAATTGGTTCGGGGGATACATGTGCTCGGCTGCGCGACCCGCCGAGCGCGCAATTTCTAGTTAATTATGGTAATTTATGCAAATTTATTCCAAAAATCACAAAAAATGCTTCTTCTCCTTCATTTCTCGACCGATTTTCATTCTGTTTGGTTTATCTAATAGGGCTAGGTTTCATAAGATAGGGCTAAGAGGGGGATTTCAAACTTCTATACAGATTCATGAAATTCATTATCTATGGTAATTTATGCAAATTATTCGAAATCACAAAAAATGCTTCTCCTTCATTTCTCGACCGATTTTGATTTGGTTTGCTTTATCTGGTAGAGCTAACTTTGGTACACTAAACTGCTACACATAATTTTGAAATTTTTCTCCATTCATTAATTATGGTAAATTTTTTATTTTTTTATTTTTTTAATTTTTTTAAATTTAATTTTTATTTATTTTTCTATTTTTATTTTTATTTATTTTTTATTTTATTTTATTTTTTGTTTGTTTGTTTGTTTGTTTTGTTTGTTTTTGTTTTTTATTTTATTTATTTTTATTTTTATTTTTATTTTTTAAATTTATTTTTTAATTTTTTAATTTTTTCCCATGTCCCTTCCAGGGCATCAAATTTTTATTTTTTGACCAGTTGAAAAGTGTACCACATGAAATTTGCGATATTTGATGTTGCGAGATGGCGGATGAGCGCTACGTCATTGACGTTCTGGTTATTTATGGTAGATGTTTGATGAAGAGGAGGGGAACTATCAATATCTGTATACAAGCCATTTTAATGCCCTAAATAGTATGGCAATGTAACACGCAATATGACACCTTTATAAGCAGTTTAACAGTTAATTGCGGTAATAAAATGTTTGACAATAGCATGATGTTGTTTATGGACGTATAATAACACTTTTTATAGGGTGATATATACCTGTATGGGTGATTATATTGCCAATAGCAGTGATAATTAAGACATTATAACACCGTTGATGGGGTGCAGTGATTTTTTCTTACTTATGATAACACAATGGGAAGTTATAAAATCGTAATAGGGCATAATTTGTATGTTCTATTCTTCTAGACAGAGTTCAACTGCATACTTTCCAACATACTCCTTGTATGATACATTTGTATGATACACTTGTATGAAAATAAATGCCAATTTGACTTCCTTTTTTGGACCAGTATTAACGCATTAAAGACTATTTGAGCATGTTGGATAATGTCACACACAGTGGCATAGATAGGTGGAGGGGGGGGGGGGGGGGGGGGCTGTGCCCGCAAATAATTTTGGGAAAAAACCATAGAAAACATGAGGGGAAATTTTTTCAAACAACAAAGAAATACATAAGGTGTGTGCGTGTGCCTCCCAACCATTTTTGCCCCTCCCACCCCCAATCAGCCTGACCGCACTACTCTAGTCTCACATCTTCATTGCATCCTATCCCAAGTATTCAATGTTGAATGCTTAAATCATGAATTTTTCTGATTGTAGACCAAAATAAGACTAGAATGTATTTACATATATATGAGCATGCATGATTTTTATAAAACACCAATTTCATGTTTGCGTCATGATATAAGTCAAGTGTTGTTTGGAATAGGGTTTATTGTGTGTATTAATTTATGCACAGAGAATTCAATATAGGAATAAGAATCCAATGTTTAGAAAGAAGTTTTGTGCATCCAAGAGTATTACTCCCTCGTGTCATGTATCACCCGTGGAAGTATTGTTTCCTGTTGGAATAAAGTAACATATAGCTTTTTTCCTTTTGTAAAGTAAATGACATGTGTTTCAATGCACAGAGAATTCATTATAAGAATAAGAATTCAATTTTGATAAAGAAGTTTGTTACATATCCAAGAGTTTGAATCCCTCGTGTCATGATCCAGCTGTTGGAAGTTATGTTTCCTGTTGGAATGAAGTAGCTTTTTATTTTAATTCAAACAAATAGAGAAACTGACCAGAAATATATTGTGATTAAAAGAAGGCAAAGAAAATGGGATTCCAACGGGATCCCATTAATGCACAGAGAAATCAATATAAGTAAAGGAATTCAATGTTTATAACAAAGTTTGTTGCATATATCCAAGACTTTTACTCCCTCACGTCATGAATCACCCACCCGTTGACGTTTTGTTTCTTTTTTTCTTGTTTCTTGGAATATTAAGTAGCTTGAATAGTTTGTAGTAAGTGTTCTGGTGAACGTGTGGGTGTGGGAACAACAATTCCTGTCACGTAAAATGTATGATTAAAACCCTTTTCAAACTTAATAACCCAAGTTACAAATGGGATTTGATTCTCTAATCCATTTCCTTATCTCTTAATTCCTCCTCTCTCTTTCCCCATTCTTTTGATATCCCCATTTTCTCCTCTCTCTTTGTAGTCTACATCTTTTATAGCCCGGTCACATATCAACGGATTGCGTAAACGGATGTCAAACGGAGAGCTAAATTTTCCATCCGTTCTATACGTTTCTTGTCCGTTCCTTGTCCGGTGATGTACGCTGTTCTATGTTTTGTACATGAAGCAATGGAGACGACTTTCATCACCGGATAATTTTATTTCGCAAATTGTCTATTCGTTGGGCATACGTTTCCGATATCCGTTGATATCTGACCGGGCCATTAATAGTAAACACTGTTTATCCTTCAAATCAACAGTATAATTCCCATTCTCGTTGTCCCAGTTTTGTAGTGTAAATTGGTTCCCCGCAGAATAATTACCCTTTTTATGAGAAATGGCTGGGGATTTCCAATGGCATACGGGTATGGGCAGGTGTTTTGTTTATTAAATAGATGGGCAGGAATTTTGCTCCATTATCACCCGATCTGTCTCTACAATAAGGACTCTACCCGTTAATGCATTTGTATTACCTGAATATTGGATGATATTAGCACATGCAATTCAGCTTGTTTGCTGCCATACGTGTTCAAAATAAATACCACGAATAAATGAATAACCCAAAATGAGATAATCATTACAATTGTGCATTCAAATTTGAAGATTTCCCCCGAAATGAGAGGTTCAATACTGAAGAATACTGAATTAATATACTGGACAAATTAAAATTTGGCCCCAAATGAGATGACATGCTTTTTGCCTGATCGAATAGTGTTGTTTAAAAAACTCTCGTCTCCGTACTCCTTTGGGTTTGGCTACTTAGGCTGCATATGGTGTAAGTAATCCATCAAGATGCCAGTCTACCACAGGCTCACAGAATAAAGAAATAAAGTATATAATATATACGGGTATGGGCATACATACGGGTATGGGCAGGTGTTTTGTTTATTAAATAGATGGGCAGGAATTTTGCTCCATTATCGCCTGATAATGGATGATATTAGCACATGCAATTCAGCTTGTTTGCTGCCATACGTGTTCAAAATAAATACCATGAATAAATAAATACCCGAAAATGAGATGATCATTAGAATTGTGCATTCAAATTTGAAGATTTACCCCAAAAATGAGAGGTTCAATACTGGAAAATACTGAATAATATACTGACAAATTAAAGTTTGGCCCCAAATGAGATGACATGCTTTTTGCCTGATAGAATAGTGTTCTTTCAAAAACTCTCGCCTCCATGTACTCCTTTGGGATTGGCTACTTATGCTGCAATGGTGAAAGTAATCCATCAAGATGTCTACCACAGGCTCACAGAATAAAGAAATAAAGTACATAATATATACGGGTATGGGCAGGTGTTTTGTTTATTAAATAGATGGGCAGGAATTTTGCTCCATTATCACCCGATAATGGATGATATTAGCACATGCATTTCAGCTTGTTTGCTGCCATACGTGTTCAAAATAAATACCACAAATAAATAAATACCCGAAAATGAGATGATCATTACAATTGTGCATTCAAATTTGAAGATTTACCCCAAAAATGAGAGGTTTAATACTGAAAAATACTGAATAATATACAAATTAAAGTTTGGCCCCAAATGAGATGACATGCTTTTTGCCTGATAGAATAGTGTTCTTTCAAAAACTCTCGCCTCCATGTACTTTTTTGGGATTGGCTGCTTATGCTGCATATGGTGAAAGTAATCTATCAAGATGTCTACAAATAAAATGAGAGGATTACTATTTATTTTTGATAGAAAATACAATTATTTTGCCCAAATTTGAGATGCTTTTTGCCTGATCGAATAGTGGTGTTTTCAGAACGCTTGCCTCCTTGTCCGTACTCTTATGGGACAGCTACTCGTTTTGGATATGGTGAAAGAATTAGATCAAGATGTCCACACGATCTCATAGCTATGAATAAACCAGTACAGTTGCATAAATTGTAATACTTGATGATTTCGTGCAACATATGGCTTATGTAGCTATTTTGTGTGTCCCTTATACATACATGTATATAAACCGAACACAAAAAGTAACTTCACCCCTAAGCAATTGCCCATTATTTCATAACCAAGAAAATTGTCATATTTCAAAATTCGCAAAAGTATTATCATCATTACAAATTATTGAGAGTTGGAAAATTAAAAAATGCACTGTTTTACAATTGCAATTAATGCATTTTACCACATGTGCCATCAAACAATCAAAATGAATGGAATATCAAACAGCATTGTTTCATAAACCATGATCAATGCATTCCGCCACAAGTGCGGATTCACAACAATGTACAGGCACGCGCAATACCTTGTGACTTTTGAATTGGGCCATTTTGTCTTTAATCTGTTCTCATTCAGCCATAAAGTAATGAATATCTCTGAAATTATGGGTAATTGCTTCGGGGTGAAGTTACTTTTTGTGTTCGGTTTATATAATTCTTTTACCCTAGCTGTCTTTAAGAACGTACAGATGTTCTCCATTCCTATCTTTCAATACAATTCTTCTGCAATTATACTTAGTGATCTATTTTACTAGACAATTGATACGGCAGACATTGCCTATGGGAGCTTGATGGGTCCTGTATTAACTTTATGGGAAGTGCAAAATCTAGTAGGGATCAGGTTAAATAGAGCTACGAACGCTATAGAAAGCCTGTTTGCTACTCTTCTTTTTTATGCTGCATTGCCTCATCTCAGATCAATTCCAAATGTTTTCTTCCCCGCTGAACATTAAGAACGGCAATGAAGCACAAGACGCAAACAGTGGAAGGAAATTTGTTCAAAGAGAGAGATTCTACTGATTATTGACGCTATCTGAGATGATGTTTTTGAGCCTGTTTTTCTATTTCTATGTGAATTGGTATCTTTTAATCATTTGGATTGCCAATTAAATGAGCATGGTTTGCCTTAATTTACATGCGTATGTTTGACATCAATTCAAAATACTGTGGTTGTGTGATTTTAGCCTATAAATGTCATAGTATTCACTGTGTGCCGTAAGCATGTACATTGTATACTGCACTAGCTTATATTCATGTCTATGAGCGGTGCATGTGCATTAATTGTGCCAGGCCTTCTGGTATTACAACAAGATTTTGCATTTTTTAAAGAATGTTATTATACGGTGTATATTGCAACGAAATTAATGTGCATTAATTGGGAGTTTAAATTTCTTATATGATTTGGTGTAAATACAGTCTGTTCTAGTAACCACCTGTCTATTAAGACCACTAATCTTGACTCCCTAGGAATCAGTAAATTTAGTAAATGAACCTGTCTATGAAGATCACCTGCTAAATTACAAAGACTACTTTGTCTGTATCCATTGTATAGACTGGTTTGACTGTATGTATGTGCGTAGTAAATTCAGGGGGTGTTTCACAAAGATCCTAAGTTGAACTTAACTCTAAGTTGGACTTAAAAAGTATGGAAAGCTGTTAGTTTCTTTGAAAAAAATTGTAAAAGTCCTTTTAAAAAGCATAAAATGTTGTTTCAAGTCACTAATATTTTTCTATTATCAAGGAGATTTCATGTTCTTTATGTAAAATTTATGAAAGTCTAAAATACTTGCATTTTTTTGCATTTGAATATATTTTATTCAAGGGCTACAAATTGTTTTCCATACTTTTTAAGTCCAACTTAGTGTTAAGTTCAACTTAGGATCTTTGTGAAACACCCCCCTGGACTATTATGTTCCATTTCTGTTACGGCGCATTAGCTTTTAAGTTTGAAATTACGTAGCCTACACGTGCATGCCAATTCGGGTGAGAATAGATAAAGAGCTGTTCATGTGCAAGTTTCATTAGCGCCAGCAAGTCAGCCACAAAGGAGATGATGTACGTACTATGTGATTGTTGTGTGAGAGGAGAGCAATTGTTGACCGAAGTGAGAGTGATTGTCGAGTTGAGCAGAAGTACAGTAATCATGGACTTGAAAGCAGGAGGAGAGGCATAGCTAGCCCAGATCAACCCAGAATGTAGGGGGGGGGGGTACTATAAAGATGGGGGCTACAATCATCCAGACTCAAGTAGGGGGAATAATTGGAAAAGGGAGCAAAGAGAGTAACATACATATATCCCATTGGCATTAGGGAGACAGCCTGTGCTCTGATTCACTTATTCTTTTCCAGGGATATATAATGGTGTGGGAACGATTTAACACATTGGGCAATTTCCCTCCATTAACATCTCCATCATCACCATTACCATCATCATCATTACCATCACCACTATTACCATCATTATCATCAATATTGCCATCATCGTCGTCGTTGTCATCTTCTTCATTATGATGATGATAATCATCATCATCATTGTCATCATCATCATCATCATCCTCATCTTCGTCATCATCAACACCACCACCACCACCACCACCACCACCATCGCCATCACCAACCACCATCATCACCATCATCATCTGGATGGAAGGAAATAATGTCCTGTATGTCTTCCATCAGTCCCCCTTGCCTCGATCCCTTTCTCCACATCCATTATATAGCTACGCCGTTTAGCTAGAGAACTATGGAGGCAAGAAATCTTGTGGGAATAGTGTAGTAGGCGTAAGATTATGATGCCTGCATGAATAGAACTTATTTGCATTTTAGTACGATCCAATGAATCACACCTATAGATACTGACAGAAAGCAAAATGGGGAAATTATATGGTACATGTTTGTTTTGTTTCCCCATTTCTTATGCTAGTTGTTCAAAGAACGTAATTTTAAATTCACAATTGGGTCTCTCCCTTATTAAACATGCCGAACGTGCGTGCAATAATGCAGTTTTGTCCATCTGCGTCGTTGCCATGGTAATTTTTATGAGGTAAACAGTCGAAGAACCCACTTCTTACTGACCCTCCATTTCTTGGAGTGAATTATACAAGAACAAATTATGCGATGTTATAAATGTAAAGACAGGAACATATGGGCATGTTCTGTATGTATACATCAGAGTACATTTTACTTTAGGTGTCATGAATTTAGTTCAAAATATGAACAGCTGTTTTTCAAAATGTAATAAACGCCGCAAGTTTTCAGTATTCTAGATATGTGCCACCATTGTCTAATACAAAATATTATCTTCAAATGCTTAATAAGCATCTTAATAGCTTATTACATATCAAGGCGCATTATACATTTTAAAAGTTACATTATACAGTATCACAAAGTTTCTTACTATATAGTTTCTTTTCATTTCAGCAGCATTAATGCATCCACTGTAGCTGCGTAATTGTTTTTAACATTTGTATTTAAGTACTTATACATATTCTTTGTCTTCATGCTCAGATTGAAATGACAGTAAATAATCCTTGCCTTTATATGAATACAGGTTTTTAGTTTGTAATGTTGATAAATATTCCCTGTCGTTGGTGTCCTTGCCACAGGCCTATGGTGAATTCTGAGGCACCACTGACAAGCCCTTTGGTGCTTTTTGACAATCGTGAATATAAAATAACCGTTATCTGAATGTGTTAAACTTTTCAGGTTTACTGTATAATGCTTTCAACTTGTCATTGATATTTCATGTTTGTATATATATATAAAGACTCGTTCCCACACCGATGGAAGCGTGACAATTAAGCCCTTATCACCAGATCAGCTAGAGGATACTGGAGACAGTTTGAAAATCAAATACATATATTTCCTGAACCTGCATGTTAACCTTTTCAGGTTTATATACTGTAATGCATTTAACTTGTCATTGTATGTATGTGTGTCTCCATCACTGCAGGGATGTGGGGGGTGCTAGGGACAATGATAATCAATAACTATATATGATTGAATTCCCCAATTACATAGCTAGGTTACATTTTTTTCAAGTTTATGATTCCTTACTTGTTTTGATGTTCAGATCTATAGTTTTGTGACAATTAATAAACATTTCTTATTGTTTTATCTCATTATTACAGGGATAGATTCAACTGTGACAAACAAGCCCGTGCCTCCAGGGGGCAGTGGTGACAATCGGTAGAGCAACACAAGCCTGATGTCTATTTCGTTTTCTTGTTCAACAGGATTTTTTTTAATTTTTTTTTTTCTAAGACTTTTTATTTTATCAAATTTTGATGACCATCTACCGGTAGACATTTCTTGTCATTTTTCTCATTACTACAGGGAATTATTCATCTGTGACTGACAAGCCTCCACCTCTAGGGGGCAGCAGTGACAATCTGCATAGCAACACGAGCCTGATGGCTATTTTGTTTCCCTTTTTTTATCCTGTTCAACAGGATATTTTTCTTTCATTTTGATTCTAAGACTCAAATTGTGATGATCAAAAACATTTCTTGTCATTTTTCTCATTGCTGCAGGGAATGATTCGTCTGTGACTGACAAACCCCCACCTCCAGGGGGCGGTGGTGACAATCCGCACAGCAACTCAAACCCGACCGCAATCTCGGTGGCGGCGTCGGCGGCCAGCTTGATCCTCGTGCTCGTGGCCATTGTCATTTGGTATTTCCTTGTTAGGAGGCAGTAAGTTGACAGGCTTTTCTGTTTCTCTTTTTTATTTTTTTATTTTGTTTTTGTTTTTCAATAGGATGTTTTTCTTTTCTTTGGTTCTAGGAATGTTATTTCAAGTTTCAAGGCCAAATTTTGCAACAGTTATATATTTCTTCAATTTCATAAGGGATTGGCTTGTTTTTTTTGTAATATGGTTATTATCATGTCAAGAGACTATATTTGACCTGGATATTTCTCCTTTCCATTGTATTATTAATGACTTTCAAAGCTCTAAACCTAATTTGAAACAGTAAAGCTTTTGTATATCAGCTAGTACTTGTTCAACAGCAATGGTGTAGTTAGAAGAGGGAGGGGTGCCTTGTGGATTGTCTTGTATTGCAGAAAATAGTAGTAGAAATGTATATAGCAGAAATAGTTTTGTTCTACTTTTTTAGCTTGATTACTGCATCAGCATGTTTTATTCTCTTTCTTTTACACCTTTTTTCCCTTAATTTGAGTACCATCTTTCCAGTTTTCACTGGTGAATCTCTCTCCCATCTGCTTTCATTTCCTTCCCACTTTAATCTTATATATATAACTATTGACAAAAAAAATCAAATGTGATCTTAAATGCAATTTTAATCTACTTTATCCTTTCAGATTACTGTCAAAGACGAAGAAACATCAGAGGCTGGGCAGCCACAAGAGCCATCGCAGCAACCCTGGCAGCAGACAGGGGAGCAGACAGGGAAGCTTCCGGGACAGTCGCCATGACAGCATGAATTCTCACAAGGACAAGAATCACCATGGCAACCGACATTCCCCGAAGTCTCACCGGTCGGGCAGCTCCCCGCGGTCGCACGCCCGTCAATCCGGCAGTTGCCACGACAACAACAAGGAGGTGTGCTGCACCTGTCCTCATCCGAAGGCCTATAACATTGACTCCCCAGTCTCGCCGACTTCGCCCACCTCGCCGACCTCACCGACCTCAAAGACCAACTCGCCGTCGGAGTGCACGGGGAATTCCCCCTTCTGCCCGCACACCACCCGCTTTCAGCACCCCCGCGAGGGGCGCGATTCGGTTCACTCGGAACTGAGCGACCAGGCCTGTGCGTCGCCGGATACCATCTGCACGTGCAGCCCGTTGCAAGGGGGTTGCACCAAGGTCATCACGGGGGCGGACTTCACCGTCGTGGAGCTTGAGGCTCACAACAAGCGACAATCGGAAGAAGGAATTGTCCAAAACGGACAGACACCATGTAGTACTACCCAGCTACAGGAATGTACCTCCTTTATACCCCCTCAATGTACCTGTCCGCACCCCCCTCCTATCAACACCGCGGTGCCAGGTAGCCCCGGCCCTACGGGTGCAGACCAGAGGGATCATGGAGGGGTTATAGGGCACAGAGGAGACGCAGAGATGGTATGACTACTTGAGTAAAAATGTATTGATATAACCGACAGGCAACGGGCAATGCAACCAGTTTGGCTTGAGGACCGTACTGCCTCAGTGCTTCTACCCACACCCCTCCTATACCACCATAATGCCATCAGGTATTCCCTGGAGGCCTAGGGGTGCAGACCAGAGGGATCACGGAGGGTTTATAGGGCATAGAGGAGATGGAGAGATGATGGTATGACTACTTGAGTAAAAAAACATTGGTATAACTGAAAGGCACCCTCTAACCAACTAGAGGATGGAACTGCCTCTTACATGCCACAGCTATGCGTCTAAATGCACGCACCCCCTAATACCGCCATAATGCTGTCAGGTGCCCTGTAGGAGGGGTGCAGATCTAGACCAGATAGGTGGAGAGTTGATAGAACATAGAGGATACAGAGAGATGGTATGACTACTTGACTAAAAATGTGTTGATATAAATGACAGGCAACGTGCAATGCAACCAATGCAGTTCGGCTAGAGGATGCAGTACTGCCTCAGTGCTTCTACCCAGTACCCACACCCCTCCTATACCACCATAATGCCATCTGGTCTTCCCTGGAGGCCTAGGGGTGCAGACCAGAGGGTTATTAGACATAGCAAGAGAAGATGGAGAGATGGTAGGACTACTTAAGGAAACATTTATTGATATTGTAACTGACAGGCACCCAGCATCTAGCTAGATGATGGTACGTACTGCCTCCTTAATTAATGCTACAGCTAGTGCTTCTACGTACCAATACTATCATCGTAACTTCGGGTAATCCCTGTAGGGTCATGGAACAGAGAGGTAAAGGGTTAAGTTGGGCGTATGCTGGGGATGAAGGAATGCTGTGACGTTCATCAAATTATGTTTGGACAACCTAGTGTAACCATGCATGCATGAAGTCCAGGAATGTACCTCTTTCATGCCTTAATTGGGAGCGTACCTGATTGCCAACACCCCCTTATACCACCACCATGCCATCAGGTAAATCATGTTGGGTGCAGACGAAAGAGATGGAGCAGGGGTTATAGAGCAATTGGGCAACGGAGATCGATTGTAGCTATGTTCGGACAACCTGTATCCAACATAATGAACTACAGGAATGCACTAGTGTACCTCTTTCCCGCGGCCTTCGCTTCGTACCTATATCCACTCTCCCCGAGTGAAAACATTGGGCCAGAGCAGCTCCCTCTAGTGGTACGGACCAGCCAGTACTGGGAACGGCCAGCGTCCACACTCTTGAACGTTCGTACAGGGCAGGAAGGATCGAAGGAGTTGTAGGTTATAGAAAGGGTGGCGAGATTGGTGTGATGACCAGTTGAAAAAACCATTTGTGGTGATGATTTCAAAAATTGGTTTTAGAAATGTCCTACACTGCATGGTCCTAGAATCGTAGAAATGTTGCAGAAAGGTTAATAAAGAAAGGATGGTCTGATGACCAGTTGAAAACATATTTGAGATGATGATTTTGAAAATTGTTAAGATGAGGGCATGTGGCATTATTTATTTATTTAAAAACACAACCGAAGCATTTACAGCAAAATCGATTAAGATATTGTCTATTCGTTACCTTCATTTATATTGATTTCTACAGAACATTCCAAATGTGTTATTGTAACTTTGGTAATGACTTCTATATGAGTTCAAGCTTTTAAAACTATTTAGCCTTTTTATATCAACTGAAGACTCTTTCATAGTGTCAAGTAAAACTTTCTAGCTTGATGTACATTCCCAGGTAGCAAACAAACGTTGGTCCATCGTTGGACCAACGTTGTCCAATTTTTTTGGCAACGTTGGTCCAACGTTGTCCGGCAACGTTGGACCAACGTTGCTTGTGTACGCCCAACCAACGCTGCTCCAACGTTGGCGAAAACAAAATACCAACCTTGGATCAACGTTGGTCCAATAAGTCTGTCCAACGTCCAACGAGTTGGCAAATTTCCAACGTTGGACCAACGTTGGCATCCAACCAGATTTCAACTTCCAAGGAGTTGCGAGAATCCAACGTTAATCCAACGTTGGACCAACGTTGGCATCCAACCAGATTTCAACTTCCAAGGAGTTGCGAGAATCCAACGTTAATCCAACGTTGGACCAACGTTGGCATCCAACCAGATTTCAACTTCCAAGGAGTTGCGAGAATCCAACGTTAATCCAACGTTGGACCAACGTTGGTATCCAACCAGATTTCAACTTCCTAGCAGTTGCAAGAATCCAACGTTAATCCAACGTTGGACCAACGTTGGTATCCAACCAGATTTCAACTTCCTAGCAGTTGCAAGAATCCAACGTTAATCCAACGTTGGACCAACGTTGGTTTCCAACTTCCAACGAGTTTCGAGATTCCAACGTTGGTCCAACGTTGGCTTGCTACCTGGGTTAGGTAGTATAATTAGTCGTCAGAATTTGAACAAGAATTCAATCTTAAAGTGTGGTGATCGATCAATATATATTTCATTGTGTATGAAATTGTGCAATCTTCACTCTATTTAATTGTTTCATACGTGTGATATAATTATGTTCCATTTCTGTTTGCAGAGAAATGCCATTAATTGGCGTGTTGGCTGGAATTCATGTTACGGTGGTTTAGATTTAAACCATTGTTTGAAATGCACACTAGCTGTTTAATGGGGAGCCGAACTTTCATCTTCCTTTTCCAAAATAAGGAATATAATAAATTTGGCCATTAAAACAATAAACATTTTGTCATACAGTGTACATTAAAAATAATGAATAAATTATAATTATTTCTTTGGGCTGAAAATTATTTATATTTAACCTGTAGATATGTGCTCTATTCATACAGCTAAATAAGGATATATTATACAATAAGAAGTTCATCACTGCTTTTTGCAAAGTATCACAATTAAGTCAAATTTACGTAGTAAGGGTGGTTCATATTATACTGGTAAGGAAAGGGCTTATGTGAATTTGGTAAGCAGGGTAGTACTTGGTATATATATATATAGTATATTTATTCAGCAGTTTACAAACAAATATGTCACATATATATTTTCAAGAACAATAAACAATATACAGTGTACCTTTAGCCATTGGTATTATAGATATATTGTCTCTCCCATAAATGAACATATAGTCAAACCTGTCTTATAATTAGTGGCCATATACCTGTCTCTAGCAGCTAACTAGTCGAGCTTCTCGCCTATTTTTATTTGTTTATTTTATCTCCCTGCGCGCCCTAACTGGATCTGGCCATAAGAGGGCTGGCGATACCCACAAATCGCGCGATGTATACTAATCTGTACTCTCGAGAAAAAAATTTTCTTTTTGAGAGTACAGATTAGTATACATCGCGCGATTTGTGAATATCACCGGCCCGCTTACGGCCAGATCCAGTTAGGGCGTGCAGGGATATAAAATAAACGAATAAAAATAGGCGAGAAGCTCGACTAGCAGCTAACCTGCCTACAGTGGTCAACAACACTGATCCCCTGCAGAGAAAACAATGTCATGGAACGTGTCTATATAGGCCGGTCACCGCTTTTCTTGTTCTCCTTAACCCGTTCCCTTTGAGTTTCTTTAATCCCCATAGACTTTGTACACAACCCACTCGGTTCCCGTAGTCAAGGGGCTTAAGCTGGTCACTATACCCAGGTTTGACTGTATAACTAACTGACAATACAGTACGTAGGAGTATTTCAGTCAGTGTTTTTTTCAAATCTAGTATTATATATCTGCGATCTCTTTTACACAATGTACTTGATCTGTACAGTATTAATGATATTCTGATAGATGGGCAAATTATATAGGACTGTAAATAATCGTGCTTTGAATCAAATCATTTTGTTACTTTAATAACTGTCTTGACCTGGTCAGGACAATATAGTTATGTGGACGTGGTGTGGCAGGATTGGTAGGGCGCGCGCTTTCCAATCATGAGATCCCGAGTTCAAACCCAGCCCACCGCGTTTGTCCTTCAGCAAGACAATTTATCCATAATTGCTGCTCTCTACCCTGGTGTATAAATGGGGACCCGGTAGGAGGTGAAAGCCTTTATGTGAACGATCTTCTCAATGCCCATGAGCTGCTTGGAAGGAATGCTCCCCAGGGAGTGGAGATGGTGTGCACAATGTGTGCTGGTTTGCATTGTATCCTATGAACCGGGGTAATAATAGTGTAAATCGCTAAGAGGTGATATTGTATCATAGCGCTATATAAATCAAACCTATTATTATTATTATTATTTTCAATGTGACATGTATGTGTTTCATTTTTGGAACTATAATGTAGAGATGGAAAAAGTCGCCAAAGAAGTAGGAATTTGGCTTTTTTTATGGTAATCTATCTCCTGGTTAGGTCCAAAATGAGCCAGATTGTCAAGAGCTACATGTAGGTGAATGTTCAGGTTACAATACCAAATAGAACATTAAGCATTTGAATTTTATAACTTTTATAACAGCCACTGGCGTAGCGACTTACGTAATACCTATTCATCAGGGGGGGATGGATGAATAGATCATCCCCCCCCCCAGTTGAATGGGTATCAATGACATGTCTACGCCCGTGATAACAGCTAACTTGATACTCTACCCGTGAAGGTCATAATGAGCCAAAAAGAACATATCAGTTAAGTTCTAACTCAATTTCAGTTATATCAGGTGATACATTTATCAAATACAGCACCATGTATCTAGAACAATTATATTGCAAGATACGTATATGATAGGTTTTTCATGTCTTTTTCTCATTTGAATTTGACAAAGATGTTAATTGACAAAATCTGGCTTGTATATATATATATACATGTAAATCTATACTATTTTATTTCAATCTTTCTATATTTCATTGTCAAAGAATCGCTTAAAATTTGCTTGAAATTATATCATACCAGGGTGCTTTGTTAAATGGAAAACTGTACGGAAATAACTGATATTGGTCTACCTCAAAGAAACTCATTTTCGGACTTGAACACAAACCGTTTATAAATGTTGTACAAACTTGATCAAGAGTGATTTTTCAATTAAACAAATAAAATGAAAAAGTACCTAGAATTTACACCGACCCCCTCCCCCACCATATTTTCCTTATATTTTCCTATCTCGCCTATAATGAACCGTATACCCTAATATCTCATACATTTTCATCAAATATATGTCCAGACATTGATGGAATACTGGATTACCATTAAGCTGGGATGTTTATCTGCATTTTTTTGTGTTTCATTAGAAGAATCATTATCAAACTGTTTAAACGTTTCATTTGAACACGACAAGTATTGACAAGCTCAGAAACCGCATGTACATAATATATTATGTAAACATCAAACAATTAAACCCTAGCATTTGTATATTGATTACTAGTTTCTATGTTCAACCATTTGCAAACAAATATTTGCATAAAAATTAATCTGTACTGGTGTTTCATATGAAGATAGTTTTGTAAAACTTGTTTAAAAGATTGAATTTTACAATTCAATCTATTTAAAGGTACACTTTGGTATTGGTACTTCCCAAAATGCACCATGACACTAAATTGGTTGGTTCTAATTCCATTTGAAAGTTCATTGAGTAAAACATGTGAAATGATAATCATTCCCTTTCAAATGCTCTCATAGTTGTACAATTTGATTTCAAAATATTTTATTTATATATCGTCTAGCCAGGGGATATCTTAACTCTTAATAAAATACATAAAATGCTTATATACACTTCTTTATTACAATTTCAAAAGAGGTTTTTAAATAGTTGTTGATCATTATTTTAACAATACATCACATGCACAATTTTGTATGAAAAATGGTTGAAACCATATTTTTTTAGAAAGCGCCCTCTTGAGTGGCTATTTTTTAATGATAACTGTTTTTTTACTTAGTCGTTTGTAATTTTCTACACCTTTCGACCATGGTGGAGTTATAACTATTAGTTTGTAATGTAATGGTGCAGGTTTTGGTTAATAAAATTCAGTTTGACCAAAACTCAACTATTCCTTTAATTGAATTCATGGAGATATGATCTAGGTCAAATCATAAATGAAATTGTATGAAGAGTGTCAATTAGGGCACTAGCTAGCCACATGCACATCTTTTTGTAACATTTTCGACTGTTCAAAGAACTTGGTTGGAATAAAAACAGAGGCATGAATTTGCCCTTACCATGTAACACCACAACCCCCCCCCCCCCCCCCTTCCCGTGAGATATATGCTGATGCACTGCTGCTATACATGTATTAATTGGTGCCTATATTCCTCAATATCACAAAGGTTATTAAAAAAAGTGCCTTTGTTTTCTGTTTTCATATGAAAATGAATACTAGGTTAAAATATATATTACCTACATGTTGAGTTATCCCTAATCATTCTTTGAAGGTAAAGTTATTCAGAAGATGATTATTGAAATATTGCCTCCTGATAGAAATGACCCTGCAAATAAACCTGTTCCCGGCCTACTCAATTTTGCAATCCCCATGGACCTACTATAGATGCCCGTAAGCAATATGGGTCAATTGCAAAATTGTGAATGAAATCTGCTAACTCTACACATTTGATTGTATATACCTACAATGTATTATGTATGTGTTGTGTACAGTGGAACCGCCATATAACGAGCACATTTTTATTGAAATTGGGACAATGAAAAATACCTTGTTCTATCAGGTATCTTAATTGTTTATAAATAAGGGAAAGAACAAAAGCATGTATAAAGAGATTGTACCAGAAAAATTAGTAAATTACCTTGCTACATGTATTTATTGAAGGGTTTTGTTATATAAGAGCTCTTTATAATGAGGTTCCACTGTATTTCATTATTTCTCTGATATTTTTCCTCCTTTTCTTTCTTTTTTATATTCACAGCAGTTTCTTCAAGATGCAATCTTTAATTAGTTATGTTCATTTTTATGGTTATGCTTCTTTTTACAGTTTTGTTTAACAGGCAATATGCGTCTAATTGGTTTAAAAGAACATATTACATATGTATGTACTATCTTTCAAATGAGTCAATGTGTATGTCGGTGTACATGTCTAGCAGTAGATATAATCATTTTCCTATAAACACCGTTAGTGTAATTATGAGCATATAGTAAACACTGAGTTTCATACTGGAAATAAATGTACATGAATCTGTGTAGGTTAGTTTATGATGAGGATAATGATGAACAAAATATTGAAATAATATAATATTATGTAAATTGGTTGATATGAAAGTAATATGCTATTCAACTTGAAACAAGATACAATTTTTGCAGATAAAATGTATTCTGACTATCTTTTGTTTGTGGAGTGGATTTTGATGGTTGAAGACAAGGAATTATTCCAAGCAGTAAAAAGAACAGCAGCGTGTATTTGGATGAACGTGCATGGTTGCCAGTGATTGTATGTATGTGTGTATTTGTGTCTATGTATCAGTTTTGCATAGTTTTGTGGTCATTTCTCAATAATTTCAAATCATCAATGAAAGAAAACAGCTACCCTGTTTATACAATGTTTACTAAAGCGGCAATCATTGGAGGAAGCAATGTTTTAATTATGCATAATACTTTATTTACAATTCATAAACCACTAGACAGTATCTAAAATTCACATCAGAGAATATATACAATTTTGATAGTGAACAAAACAAAACCATAGCAGATATATACATGTATGTAGTAGGCATTGAATTAATGTACATTCTGATCAATACAATAGGATCAATGAAAATAGAAGAGAAAAAAACTGCGGAGAACAGCTGATAAATACGATACGGAGGAAAATGTAATAAAACAAAAGTCGAAATGGATCGAGCCAGGCTCCAAAATAGGTAGTAGCCATTAGGGAGGGAAAATATCACATGAAATTTACATTTTGGAAAAAAGAAAATACTGGTAACTCATGGTTTGATCACGAAAGAAAATATAATTTTCCACATCAAAACATTCATAGATATCTAATTTACAGAAATAAATATATCTGAACATTGAACTTTAATTCTTTGGAGAAATGCACCATACATTTTTAGAAATTTCAATCAGTACTGACAAAGTTGTAATACAAGTGTTTTTCTGGAAGTAGTATGAATTTCAAATCAAAGTGAAAAATACATTTTTTATTAAACTGAGGGTTCATGAAAATATGAACATTCAAGTAGTATCAAAATAGGAATATAAAACTCTTCATGAAATACATGAAAAGGAATATTGGAAATTGAAATCAATACTGACAAAGTTGGAATACATGTGTTGTCTGGAAGTAATATGAATTTCTAATCAAATTAAGATACAGTTTACTAAAATGGCAGTTCAGGAAAATATGAACAGGTAGTATCAAAATAATATGATATTATATTAAATTAGGTGGCAGATTAATGGACTGAATTGAAAATACATTGTAATAAATCTAATGAAGGAGAATATGCTCTTCAGTACATAGTATTACTGCTCAGCAGTATAGTATGGATGAAACTTTGGACTATTTTAAAAATGAATTTAAGCATAATCGACATGAATAGAAAATTAGGCTCACAATTCGTTGAAATATTTCAATACAAACTTGCACCGTGGCCCAACTATAGTAATCAGATCATATCAACATATTATTATGTGTATTTTGTAAAAATGGGCAGAAATAGCATATTACAGTGGAACCTCATTTTACCAAAAAAGAAAATTAACTTTGCATCTTTGTATCTTGTTATATCGATCAGGATAAAAAAAAAAAAAGAATATAAAGACCTTGAACCAGCAAAATAACCTTGTTATATTAAGGGTTTGTAATCGGAGCTCCTTGTAATGACTAACAAGGTTTCACTGAAATATAACCATAGATCTGTTGTTATAAAATGGGTAGAAGAATCCCTGCATTCTGATTGGTCAATTAGCGTGTACAAGTTTTTACTGATGCATTTTACTTATGCATTTTACTGATGCATGGCTCACTTTAGTCTGATTTTCGCATTTTTTGCGCCCATTTTATAAAAACAAATGCTGCACAGGCATATTTCGTGGATCGGTAAGAATTGGCTGCACTCTTTTAAAGGGGAAGTTTCTACAAGCTTTTAAGCAGGTTGGGTGAAAAGGGAACAATTTTAGATACCTAAAAGCTAAAGTTTGAGCAGATTTTGATAATCCAATCAAGAATTATGATTTTTCAAAGTTTTGATCAAAATTTTGTTTGTTGCCCTCTTAGTCGGCTCTTTGCCAAATCTGTGATGACACAGATGAACAACTCCCATTGGAACTGTACAACAAAACTTCACAAAATGTCACTTTTCATGAAAAAGCATCGTCCCTCTACTCTCATTCTCAGATATGTTAGAGAAGAGGTATATGTGCGTGCATTTGAGGTAAAACTTCCTCAACTGGTCCAGTGAAATCCACAAAAAAAATTTAAAATATGAAAATATGTGTACAAAGTCAGTGGAAGGTTGTTCTACTATAGCATCACAGATTTTGGCAAATTGCCATCTAGAGAGGGCGGCAAACAAAACTTACCGAAATCATAACTTTTCAATTGAAAATCCAAATTTGCTAAAACTTTCACTATTGGGCTTTTAAAATTGTCCTCCTTTCATTAAATCCACATTAGTACTTGGGGAAACTTCCCCTTTAACTTTGGAAATGGTCTAAAACCCACTCGCTGCGCTTGTGGGTTTAAACCATTCCAAAGTTAAACTTGTGCATCCAATTCTTACCGATCCACTCAAGCCTGTGCACCATTTGTATAATCATGCACCAGTACTCACAAAGTCTAAGCACTACAGTAGATCCACCAAGATTGGTCAGTGCTTCATTACATTACACTCGTCTGAAGAATTGATGAATGTATGAATTAATTGTCGCCAAAATTTGAAATAAAGTATTCCGAAGTAATGGCATATATTATCATATTCTTTTGTGTTTAGAATCATAACATGGCAAAGAATAGTGGGGACATTTGCCTTTGGTACTCTATCGATGTCACTGGCGTAGAGCTGTAAGTGATACCTATTGTTCCGGAGGAGGGGAGAGGATTAATATTGATCGCAAAGTCAGAGCAATACTACTCTAGTTTGAAGTAAAAGGCCTTTCCTTAGGCTTTGGACTCTGTCCCGCTCATACATGCTAGCTGTATAAAGGATTCTGAGGAAACTGATGCATCCCGGCCATAAAATAAACATTTTGGTATTTCGGAGCTCTCAGGGTTTCAATAGTCCACTCAGTCCTGGACTTCATCACCAGGACCACACAAATTTTCTCGTTTGAAGT
The DNA here is from genome assembly GCA_037951105.1 of Echinarachnius parma. Lineage (NCBI taxonomy): Eukaryota > Metazoa > Echinodermata > Echinoidea > Clypeasteroida > Echinarachniidae > Echinarachnius > Echinarachnius parma. The sequence continues at coordinate 146,698 of JBAMJV010000270.1, read as the reverse complement.
AGAAAGCCTTCCCTTAGGCATAGATCGAGTTCCATGGAAGCTGTATTGGTGATTCTGATCTGAGGCAAATTATGTTTCTCAACAGTACAATCTAATTTATTGGTATAGTCTAAGAACTCACAAAGTCACATCAGTCCCGGACTTCATCAGAAGAACCAAACAATTCTCATATGAAGTAGAAGGCCTTCCCTTGGCTGTTGAGCTCCTGCTCAGAGCTTAGCTGCTCATACAAGGGGGCTGTAATATGGATTCTCATGCATTTGATGTATCCCTTGATATCACATTTATTGATATAAAAGAACTCACAAAGTCCCCAATAGTCCCAGACTTCGTTACAAGAACTGCACTATTCTCGTTTGAAGTAGAAGGCCTTCCCTTGGGCACCGAGTTCCTGCTCATACATGGCATATTCCCTGTCTATTAGCTGCCTCAGCGCTGCCCTCCGAACCTGAAACAGCAATTCACAATAATCAAATAAATATATATTTGTTTTTGGTTCAATAGAATCATTTCTTTCTTACTTCATTTGTTCATTTTCCTAACTACTTGTTTCCCTAAAAAATGTCGTAGTTTTGAGAGACAAACATGTATGTGACTCAATTTACAATTGCTTTAATGTAAGGGAATTATGCACTTTGATGTTGTTAAGATACATGTTAGGTCATTTATGGCTGATATAAATGTTAGTAGTTATCAATTTTGTAATATAATATTCCCTTTTAAGCCCAATGTTTATGTTTTATATATGGTTTACAGCCCTTACTTCGACCAATGTCTTGCTTGCTATGGAGATCTCTCTTTGCACAGCATCTTTCTCCCCCCGCAATCTCCTTGATGCACTCGCCTCCTCCAGCTTGTCTGTCCATAGTGCCTTCTGGTTGATGAGAAGTTCACTGAAAAATTTGAAGATGAACCAAAATAATATGTGTTAATAAACAAAACAAAATAAACAAAGATATAAACAAAAGATAAACAAAATTAGGCCCTTTATATTGACTCCCATTTGGTTACACAGGAGAACTTCGGTAGATTTTAGCATTTTTTCAGAAGTATTTTCCTTCAAATTACTTCAATAATGCATTGTAATATGTTAAAAGATGAACAAGTTTGTATCATTTCAGGTAATTTATTACAATTTTTAAAACAAAGTATTGAGACTTTTCTCAATATTGTTCTTCTGCTTCTTCTCATTTTTTTCCATCTTCATCCTTTAAATAATGTTGTCTGTAAAAGCAAAATTTCCATGGGCCAACAAAAGATTGATGCTATCTTGTACAATAGATTAGATTTTGAAGTAAAAGTATCAATAATCAGGGAAATGTATCAAGAAAGCTTGAAATGGAGAGAAAGGAGGAAGGAAGGAAGGATTCATCATCATCATCATCATCATATATACGGAAATAGAAGGATTTCTCCTGTAGACTTTCCGGTCTTCTCTTCATTTGCAACTGTACATCTATTATAAACTTCAACTCTTTTTGGTTGTGATTTGCAGGGTACTAGTCAACCGGGTTAACACCCTACTCTTTTCGAGAAGTTGACTAGGTTCTTAACGTACATGAGGTGTGACTGTCTCATACACGGGACCTCCATTTATCGTCCTATCCGAGGGACGGAGTGTTTTTTCCGCGAATCCTCTTCCTGCGTAGGAAGCACGGCCGGGGAGGGCGATAACACACAACGGGAGTTAGCTCGTATTTTTATGCGTGATGGAAAAACGCATTGTCCGATATCCGATGGTAGGGATCGAACCGGGTACCTCTCGCGTCGGAGCCGCACGCTCTCCCGACTGAGCTATGGATTGAAACAACTAAGAAAAGATACTTAGAATTTGTGAACAGTCATTAGTTATTTAAAATCAATTAACAACAACAAAAAACATAGATCTTTTACTTTATAGTCATAGACTTTAGCACTTACTTCTTCACAACACCCTCTCTTGTAGCCATGAGCTCATCAGTCTGAAAGTAAACAGAAGGCAAATAAAGGAAATCAGGATTAAAAAATCAAGGAACATCTCTGATACTATCTTTCTAGATTCTAGGCCAGTATTGCGAGAACCGAACATATTACATTATAACAAAATACCAAGATATGTAGGATTGTAGGACTAGGAGTAGGAGAGTAGACTTAGTCTCGGCTGATATAATTATCAGTGTCAACACTCACAGTACTAGTACTAACAGTAACACTAACAATATTATAACAGTAACAACACACTTAGTACTTACACACCCAACTCAATAACTCTACAGAACGACAGCGCTTGCGCTGGCGTTCTACGACCACCTAATGAAGTTCCCAAACTTGCACTTTTGTGTGCACGATATTTTGAAGAAATATATGATACAAAACTTACCATCTATCCCTGCACAAAGTTATGATGTAACTTGGCGCTAAGCCGCTAGATAAAAATGATGATTTGAATCTCGATTCCTAATGAAAATACGTGATTTCTGCACCATCTCGACTTCTCTCCGTGTCGCGGTACGACACAGAGAGAAGTCAAGAACAAGAATCAAGATTGTCAAGAATAGATGGTGCAGAAAACAGCAGAAATCACGTATTTTCAGACATTAGGAATCGAGATTCAAATCATCATTTTTATCTAGCACCAAGTTACATCACATATTTGTGCAGAGATAGATGGTGAGCCTCAGGCTCAGCACTCCATCTGACTCAGTGAACTTCTGAAGTTATCTTCAAAATTGCAACATATTTTGTAATAGGTGGGACTGTTATGCTGAATGGAAAGTACAAAAATTATCGACTCTCTCACCCTTATACGCTCCTTTTGCCGGAGCAACGCCCTTTGAAGTCCTTTGTTTTCGGTGTTACATTCAAACCTATATGACGTTGCTTCACTCATGATTATACTTGTTTTAATTTCTCGTCCAGTTTATTAAAAAAATGGAAATTTATACGAAGACGCTTTTCAAGTTGTTATGGAGACGTACGAAAGACCACCGATACCGATCACCGCCGATATATGCGATCCGATAATATGCGATCGAAATTGTGTCGCAAGTTTGGGGTCATTGCACTTCGTTCTTTGAGTTGCCTTTTAATTTTGGAAGAATTGCTCTTGATTGTTTCCTCAGATCTAAAGAAGTAAATTAATATAAAATGGTAAGTTCAAATATGATATGTCATATTCTTATTGAGTTAATGTGATTTAATGTCAATGTAAAGCGGTTTTCTAACGTTTGATCTCGAAATATATCGGCCACGTGCAGCGACTGTCGCTGCGGTACCGTGCCTAGCTGCTACGCCGACGCGACCGGGCTCTTGGGTGGTCAGATTCCGTAGGCGTAGCCGTAGGTTTTCCCCGACGTGCGAGCTCGGGAGAGAAGAAGATGTATTGTTAATTGTTATCTCTCGTAGAATCTCGATTATTATTAATATATGTTTAACTTAAGCTCTGAAAGTAACTGAAAAGGGAACATGAATTTATTGATTTTGAGTTTGTTGATTTGTAATTTTTCTTTGAGTCTTGACTTTGGTCTTTGTAAATGTAATTGTTAAAAAAAAAAAAATGATACTGAATCGGAGTTTGAATGTGTTTTTCTTTTCGGCTTTTTGTAAAATGAAATTAGCATCTGCAGATTAGCTGTGATCAATTATGTACCACAATTACACAACCCTTGCAGCTAACTTTGATTTTAAGTGCGAATTTTGACGCGTCCATAAACCCATCGATTAAAGAATAAAAATACTTCAGCAGACCATCGAGGGATAAGAAAAAAGGGCGCTAATGCAGTTTCACACGCCTTTTTGTTTCTTTTTTGCATCACTTCAAACTCAAATAAATTGGTTCGTATTACTCACTGTACTCTTCCCTTATCCTTCGATGGTCTGTTGTAATATTTTGGTCAACATTTAAATCATTTTTTATGACTTTAATTGATGGTTTTGGTTGCGATTGCGGCTGGTAAAATCGAAGTTAGCAGGGCTTCAAGAGTGGCCGGCTATGCCGTTTAGGCGTTAGCTACCGGTGACTTGCGACTGGAGAGTGTCGTAATCCTGCGGGGCGGTGTGCGCGAACGCCGTACGTTTTAACTCCGTAGCTTGGGCGGATGTACGGTGGCTCTAAATCTGAAAATAAAACAATCATACAGCCACCCATATGATTGTTTTATTTAGTTTCACATTTAGAGCCACCATATCCATTTGAGCTACAGATGTAACCGGTACGACACGCGCCCTGCAAGAGTACAGTACTCTTTTCACTCGCAAGACAACTGTGGCTAGAGGCATAGCTTCTCTTGAAGTCCTGCTAACTTTGATTTTACCGGCCGCGAAGTACGAACATTTTGGATCCACGATCGATCGCAACCAAAACCATTGATTTAAGTCATACAATTATGTTGACCAAAATAACAGACCATCGAGGGATAAGGGAAGAGTACAGTGAGTAATACGAACCAATTTAGTTGAATTTGAAGTGATGCAAAAAAGGGGTGCGAAACTGCATTAGCGCCGAAACAAGAGCAGTGAGTGATAAGAACCAATTTTGTTGAGTTTAAAGTGATGCAAAAAAAAACAAGTAACTGCATTTACAAATGTAAATAGCGTACCATCTTGTACACAATATATCTCTGTTCTTTTTAGGGCCTCTGGCTCTGTAATAGTACAAATACTGTCAGCCCTTTCAACATGTTCTAAAACTAAAAGTAAATCTAATATTTTCAACCACCGTTCAAACTGCCCGATATATATGGCAGGCCAATCCGATCAGTTACTCCTTCTCTGTACTACATAACATATCAAAGGAAAAACAAATTATGTTATATTTGGGTTGCCCATTTTGGCCATTGGAATTTGATTTCAATGAAAGACGGTGGCTCGAAGCTAAGTTGTAGTGGCCTTGAGCATTGTATTGTACGTATTATTATGGACATAACCAAAAATGTTATACTTTTTGGGTTTTTTCCTCCAGCCTCAGAACGAGCACATCGAGCTCCATAGGAAGCGTCATGGACAGCGGCTTGATCGTGAGGAGAGAAAGTAAGTATTTGGGTTCTACCTTTATTCATCCCATCAGAGATAATTTACCCATTCATTTATTTATTTGATTCAGGTCATTTTTAGCCTCTGACAAAGATTGTACTACTGTAGGATAGAAAGTTCACGACCTCCCTTGACTATTAGTTATTTTAAAACAGACCCCAGGCCATGATATTGATAAATTCATCTCATGTTCAAGTCCTCGATGGGTAAATTATTGGAAGTAAAATTTTGACAAATAATGTGGATTAAAAGTGTTCACATAAAAAACTCTACCAATACAATTTTACAAGATGTCCTTGACCATGATTTGATTTTTGTTTCCAGTTTATTTTTTTAACCCACATGTATGAAAGTTTGTTGTCATTAGTTTGATGGGGGTTGTCACAATAATGTAATTTTAAAAGATTGATATGTCTTTGAATTGACTACATTTTATGTTGTGTGCCATTGTATATGATTGTAGAATTCTGTTTCAGTTTAGTTTATTTCATTTCCAACCAAAAAAGCCCATATTATTTCTTGTTCCTTCCTCTTTCTCTCTTTGCCCATCTACAGGAGGAAGAAGGAGGCCCGTGAGCCTCATGAGAGGGCGCACAAGGCTCGAATGCTGACCGGAATCAAGTAAGTACAGAAGCAGGTGTAGGAGAATGACAATGAATGGGCAAATGCACAAATATGCGTGTCAATTTGTATGTTATTGGGAGTGTATCAAATCTTCTCTATTGTTAAAGGAGAATTCCGGACGATTTAAAACAAAATACAGTATTATTGGAAATAAATCTAGGGATGTGCTTGAATATTTTCAGGATTTGACTCACTTTGGTTGATTTCTAAGAGATTTTTCTAATGTCATTAACTCTGAGGAAATAATTAAAATTACCGCACACAATCATGAGACCCTTACGTAGCACCCTCACTTTGCTCAATTTCTTGAGTAGGCTTGAATCCGGTGACACTGCATTGTGATCACTGCATGTGTCATTCATAATAGCCGGTCATGCAGAGCCAGCAAATTCAATAACCACGTTTACAGAACTTTGTGTCTATTCAAATTCCAATGAAAGCCAAATACAATATAGGGCAGGCAAGTATTTTCAAACAGTAATGCTCAAAGGCACGGTCATACCAGCGTGGACTAAACTATTCATGATCGAGCATTGTATTGGTCCGATCAAAAGAACACATTCGCTGCAGTGTAAAAACATAGATAGGCACATAGTGAGGGTCGCACGTCTCAAATTGGTGCATTGTGGGATAGAACAAGCTCGCTCGCGAATTTGTGTCATTAGAATTTCAAAACCAATTATAAGAACCCACAATCATACTTTTTTCATACAAAATTGTGTTTATTGACCTAGAATATCTGTCTTTCAATCATTAGAAGCTTGAAATCGTATGGAGGTCCACTTTAAGTAGTACAGATTGTAGAAGGCATATATACCTTCTTTTACTGCCATTTTACTGGTCCTCTGGATACAAAGCTGAACCAACTTTCAACAGCTGAAACATAATGAATTGTTGAATTTCAAGCATTATTATTTTATAATTACTGATTTTATCATGATAGAGTTACTGATTTTGATTTTAAATTCATGTTATATACAAATATTATGTTGATATATCATGCATGATAAGGCTTTATCATGATAGAGTTTTATGTACAAAAATGTAGCAGTAACAAGAAATCATACATAATAATCTTAAATATACCGTCTTTTATATTTCAATTTTAAAATTTTCTTGGTTAAAATTATTTGATTGATTGATTACATTTTTCTTATTACAGACATTTTCTTTCATTTTTGTAATACAAATCATTTTCTTCATTTCTCAACAGGGCCAAGCTGTACAACAAGAAGCGCCATTCTGAAAAGATACAGATGAAAAAGACGTAAGTTATCGACCATTTTTACCCTTTTAAAAATCTTAATTTTACTTTAAAAAGGAAACGGCTTGTAATAACATGTAAGAGCACTTACCATTAAATGCATTAGCGATGCGACAAGTGCTATGAAATTTTGTGGTTGGCCATATATACATGTATTTACATAAATCATAGCAACATATTTGTTTCCAGTTTTCAGAGCAAACATTCTTTTATTCAATAATTTATGCATATGTTGTAAAAGTATCTAGAGCAGGGCTAAGGGCCTATTCAAATTTGTATACATTTACACAATTAATGTTAAGTTCTTTTTATTCAGGATCAAACTGCATGAGGAGAGAAAGACCAAGAAGCGCAACATGGATGAGGTACCGGAGGGTGCAGTGCCAGCCTACCTGATGGACCAAAAGGGCCAGACAAGGGCTTTGGCCCTGTCCAACATGATAATATAGAACCACATTATTACAAACTTTTCATTCATTCATTCATTCAGGATCAAAATGCATGAGGAGAGGAAGACTAAGAAGCGCAACAAGGAAGAGGTACCGGAGGGAGCAGTTCCAGCCTACCTGCTGGACCGAGAGGGCCAGACCAGGGCCAAGGTCCTGTCCAACATGATCAAGCAGAAGCGGAAGGAGAAAGCCGGCAAGTGGGACGTGCCCCTGCCAAAGGTCAGAGGTCAGGGAGAGAATGAGGTCTTCAAGGTCATCCGCACTGGCAAGAGGAAAAGTAAGATGATTAACCCGTACAGGACTGATTTATTTGTTATAACATACATGTTCTCCATAGACCCTAGCCTGAGAATATTCGGGACCATTTTTGTACTTGTTTTTGTGTATCATATATTATGCAGTTAATTCTGTGTTATTTATCTTTCATAATATAGCAACATTATTTTTATTTCATAAAAAAAAAAAGTAATATGGATATGTATCTGTGTTTGTTAGAATGTTGTTGTTGTTGCATGAATATATGTTTTGTATTGGCCCAGTTGGGTTTGTATTTGTAGAAGTTAGGAGAGATAGAGTTATATGTCATTTTATGCTTGCTTGTTGGAGTTATATTCATGTTTTATAAGTAAGGTATGCTTTGGGTTTGTATGTGTGTACATTGGTCAAGTACACTTTGTTTGATAAGTGATTGTTTTAAATCCAGTATGTTTATTATCATTTAAATACAGGTACTAATACTTAATTGTGGGTCTTTGTATGTTGATTATGTATGCATTACACAAGTCTAGCAACAGAATAAACACAATATTTCTGATTAATTATTTGTTTTTAATCGCTATTCATTTAATTTGCATGATTGCTTGCTTCTCCGTCCTCCATGATTATCTCTATTTTTCATTTTGTCTTATCTCTTTGCAGCAAAAGCTTGGAAGAGAATGGTAACCAAGGTCACATACGTTGGTGAGGGCTTCACAAGAAAACCACCCAAGTACGAACGCTTCATCAGACCAATGGTAAGTTAGTCAAAATCATGCAGCTTGTAAACTAGAGTAAGACTTAAAATGGCAAGGTAATTTTTTGAGTCACATTTCCCTTTAATACGTTATTATCAACAAATCCCCTCATTCAGAATGAGTTGTGAACAAATTCAAGTTGGTGTATGAAAAAAATGTATAAAAACTTACTAAATTTTGGCTACCATAGTTTTGATCAAAAGAAATGCCTTGAATGATTTGCATACTTTTTTGGTTCTGAAAAAAATATTTTACCTGAATAAATTGTCACATACATTTTCACAAAACTGGTGCAAAATTGTACTTTGCCAGACTTGTAAGTGTTTTCTTTGGTTGGCAAAACTAAGGCTGAGTCAGTTCAGTTGATCAAATCGGTTCCCGACCGTTACAATCGGGTCCTGGTTTCGATTTTTCGGAAACTGGTTCCGAAAAAAAAAAACCACCAGACTTAAAGTAGCATTTATCAGCATATTATATACAATTTTCTCATATAAAACAAAGTGGTTAGACACAAATTATATTATGAATATTCATGACTCATGACCTAACTTTTTACTAGTCATTTTTTGAAGAAAATTATACGCATTACTAAATTTTGCTTCAAGTAGCAAACACAAATGGGCGCGCGCCTAGGCCAGTTTGATTCCCACAACACTACAGGGTATTTAAAAATCAGAATATCGGGTTCCGATCGGAACCAGTTCATCGGAACCCGGTTTATAAAATATCCGACATGACTCAGCCTTAGGCAAAACCTAATTCTTGTGTTGGTCATGACAATTGGGAAAATTCTTGATTTACTAGCCTGAAAGGGCCACTTGGGAAAAGGTGTTTTCTTCCTAGCATACAATAAATTGTGGTTACTATTAATAATATATGTTGTGTGTTTGTGTTGACAGGCTCTGCGCTTCAAGAAGGCTCACGTGACCCACCCAGAGCTCAAAGCAACATTCTGTCTTCCCCTCATTGGAGTCAAGAAGAACCCAAGTTCACCCATGTACACATCACTAGGAGTCATCACCAAAGGAACCATCGTAGAAGTGAGTCTTAGTAGAAGTCATGTTCTTTTTATTGTTAACCCACCAGAACATGTCAATAGATTTTATGATACGACATGCATCCTCCATAAAAAAGATATATCAAAATCGAGCAGTCAAATTATTTGTTTGTTTTTTAGAAAAAGTGAATTTTCAGTTATTTATTGGATGTTACAATAATAGCAACATTGTATCGTCCAAATGTTTCAATGCTACATTTATCTTCAGTACCCTCTTATTCAGGATGAAAATATGAATAAACTTATCTCATTTAATTTAAGTTACATACAGCTTTGGCATTTTTTGTTTGCAAGTGGACTCTTTATGATAAATTTATTGAAACCAGTTTGTGTTATAACATTTGTTTCTTTGTTTTGCATATATCTGAAGTAGAATGTACTCTGACACTTCTCCATTCTCTGTCTTCTTTATACAGGTTAATGTTAGTGAGCTTGGTATGGTGACACAAGGAGGCAAAGTTGTCTGGGGTGAGTAATTGGATCAAGTACAGTGGAACCTCTTTATAAGGAGGTCCTTGTTACCATGAAAACTACCTTGTAATATCAGGTATCTCTGTATATCAGGAGGGGGGGGGGGGGATAATATAAAGAGCTGGGTACAGTAAAATAACTGTGGAACTTCATTGCATACTTTTATATACAATTATCTGTAAAAATATCCAGGATTGAAGGAGGCAGTTTAATCAGAAGAAGATGCAGTGGAACTATATGACAAGAGTCTTGTATAGCATCATAATTTTGCTGGTCCAAGCTATAAGTATTCTTTTTATTTTCCCCTGATATAACAAGGTAATTTTCATTGTCCTGAGGTCAACTAGTTGCTATATCAGTTTGTTTCCATTGTGACTGATTTGAACCAGCAAACTGGCCTAATTTTACTACATTTTGTGCCTTGCTTTAGTATGTTTTTGATGTTTCAAGTGTTATTTGCAATTTGTCTTTGTCAGCAAAACAGTAAAACAGTGAGAAGAAAAAAAAACGGTAAACGGTGTCCCTGTAGTGTGTACTTATTCAAATCACATTAAAATAATTCAGAATACTTGCATATCATATAGATTTGTTGAATGCATGTTCTTTCAATCATAGTATGTATGTGAGATTTTAATCATTCATTCATTTCTTCTTCTTGTTTTGTTTGTTTCCACAGGTAAATACGCACAGGTCACCAACAATCCAGAGAACGATGGATGCATAAACGCTGTTCTACTCGTGTAGACGGACTCTAATCTTTTGTTGTGAATAACTAGAAATGGACTATGAATATCAGACTGTTGCACTTCCAAGGTGATATCATGGAATTGTACATCAATCCCATGATGAAAAAAGGAAATCCGGCATATTTACACCCATGGAAACACGGAATCATGAAACTTTAAAGTAATTCTTTGGCGGTATTTGTTGATTGTAGAACGGACCTGCACGCTCTGATGACTAGCATCCATGTCTGAACACCTGCTGTGCTTACCAAGGTATACACAGGTGGAAGCTATGTCGATGTAGTTGGCAAGCAGCTATCAGTTTATATATCATCAATACCGGTGTTCTAGTGGTCATGATGCTGGTCTAGTAATTAGGACATGGGTTCAATTCCTACCTGAGTCTGTCCAATAATCTGTCTGCTAACCAGCGATGATTGCTCTATTGACATGGGTGGCATGCAGCTGCTGGACTCTTATTGTATCCCCCGAACCACTTCGGGGGATACTATGGATTTGGCCTCGTCGCGCCGCCGCGTCCGCCGCGTCCGCCGCAGAGATTTTCTTGTGAACGCTCTACAGGTCTGAGTTCTTGTCCGATCATTTTCTAATTTGGTATGAAGGTGTATTAAGGAAAGAGGATGAAGCCTATTGATTTTGGTGTGGGGCGGAGTCCTGGTTGCCATGGTAACCATGATATAAAGAAATAGTTAAGATTACCTTGTGAACGCTCTACAGGTCCGAGTTCTTGTCCGATCATTTTCTAATTTGGTATGAAGGTGTATTAAGGAAAGAGGATGAAGCCTATTGATTTTGGTGTGGGGCGGAGTCCTGGTTGCCATGGTAACCATGATATAAAGAAATAGTTAAGATTACCTTGTGAACGCTCTACAGGTCCGAGTTCTTGTCCGATCATTTTCTAATTTGGTATGAAGGTGTATTAAGGAAAGAGGATGAAGCCTATTGATTTTGGTGTGGGGCGGAGTCCTGGTTGCCATGGTAACCATGATATAAAGAAATAGTTAAGATTACCTTGTGAACGCTCTACAGGTCCGAGTTCTTGTCCGATCATTTTCTAATTTGGTATGAAGGTGTATTAAGGAAAGAGGATGAAGCCTATTGATTTTGGTGTGGGGCGGAGCCCTGGTTGCCATGGTAACCATGATATAAAGAAATAGTTAAGATTACCTTGTGAACGCTCTACAGGTCCGAGTTCTTGTCCGATCATTTTCTAATTTGGTATGAAGGTGTATTAAGGAAAGAGGATGAAGCCTATTGATTTTGGTGTGGGGCGCGGTCCTGGTTGCCATGGTAACCATGATATAAATAAATAGTTAATATTACCTTGTGAACGCTCTACAGGTCCGAGTTCTTGTCTGATCATTTTCTAATTTGGTATGAAGGTGTCTTAAGGAAAGAGGATGAAGCCTTTAGATTTTGGTGTGGGGCGGAGTCCTGGTTGCCATGGTAACCATGATATAAAGAAATAGTTAAGATTACCTTGTGAACGCTCTACAGGTCCGAGTTCTTGTCCGATCATTTTCTAATTTGGTATGAAGGTGTCTTAAGGAAAGAGGATGAAGCCTATTGATTTTGGTGTGGGGCGGAGTCCTGGTTGCCATGGTAACCATGATATAAAGAAATAGTTAAGATTACCTTGTGAACGCTCTACAGGTCCGAGTTCTTGTCCGAACATTTTCTAATTTGGTACGAAGGTGTATTAAGGAAAGAGGATGAAGCCTTTTGATTTTGGTGTGGGGCGGAGTCCTGGTTGCCATGGTAACCATGATATAAAGAAATAGTTAAGATCACTGCTGTAAGCGCACATCGCCTTGTCTATTAATCAGACCCTGCTCGGAGGACAAACAGCGCGCGAGGCCTTGCCCAAAGGCTACTGCCAGCCTAGTAGAACAACGTACACCACCAAACTTGTTCAGTTCACAATATTACAACCCACAAAAGTGCAATGCAATTGGTTCGGGGGATACATGTGCTCGGCTGCGCGACCCGCCGAGCGCGCAATTTCTAGTTATCTATACCAGTGGTCCAGTATAAGGCCTTGGGTTTAATCCCTAGCCGAGTCTACTCGTCTGTCCGCCCACCAGCAGTGATCACCAAGATGACAGCTCTGTTGACATGTTGCAAGGTGCAGTCATTTTAGGAAGCAAAACAGTGATCGTAAACTTGGCATTAGCCCAAGTGCTTGACATCAGTGACAAAATACATGGGAGCTCGTGCGATTTAGCCCCAGAAATGCTATAAAGAGCACCCGGAAATCCCAAGAGCCCCTGTAATTGTGCATAGGGTTCCGTTCAATACATAACAAAGTTTTTAGTACTCCTTTTCCTACATAAAGGCTTGAAAAGAAGCTCCAGAAAACAACATTTTAATTCCTTGCTCGATGTTGGCCAGCGCAATTACTGGCAATCAATGGTTGTAATATTATTATACAGTATGTAAAAGAGTGTGCCCAGAGCACATGCCATTATTTCATTCGACTGTGAATCAGGGTATGAAATATACGGGGGCTGAGGGCAATTTTGTCCCCTAATTTTCGAAATAAGCCCCTTAAATCAGTAGGTAGCCACTAAAATTATCATTAGGTATTATGTGAACAATTTCTGGATATCCATCAGATTGGAAAAGTAGACCCCTAAAATTAAAGATTAATTCCTGCATTGCTGTGAATGCTCATCCGTGCATAGTACAGAGATCAGTGGATGGCTGGTTCTTAGTCAGCAGCATTTCACTTTGATGGTGCACCTCACCCCGTCCCTCTCTGATAAATTTGTTTTAATTAGTCAAGAATGTTATCCAATTGGAGACCATTTTATTTTTTTATTTTTCAATAAACTCCAGCTTAAACAATTTTGGGGATAAAGAAGTGAAAAAATGTATCACAATTTCCTTCCTATACTCAATTTAAAAACCAAGATGACTGAGCTTTGGTACAACACAAATTCCCTGTACACCTAGCCTAATATTCTTGTATAGGGGTCAGTCATAAACTCATAATAGTTTAACATAAAATGCCAGTAATGTGTATTTAATGTAATATACAGTAGAGCGTAATACTATAATAAATCTTATTCAATTGTACAACATTATGAATCAATCTGATTTTTTGTATATCAATGGGTGAGTGTGAGAAGGGTGCTTAGTCAATATTCGGTTAAATAAACTTTATATACAATCTGGCATGTCAGAGCTTTCTCTGTGTGATGCCAAAGTTTCAGATAATAATTATTTATAATTTGGGGAATATGTATCAGAGATAAAAGAGAACAAAATAAGGTTCTCCAAACTTTAAACATGATTATCTCTGATATACAGAAAGTGACTTGGCGCCCTTCTCTTTCTCAACCAATATGAAGTGTGTGTGATTGTATTTTTCAGTTCAATTCTTCCTACCTGATTGGCAACATGGAATCACTGATCATTAGACAAATGGAAATCAATGGAGTTATTAAGTGAGCTATACTCTCTGCATACAAGTCTGCTACCAGCAACATAATTCATTTGATATTTAACAATGCTGAATAGAGGTGGGAAAGCAAAACAACTGCACCGGAAGTGCTCCTTGCTTTGCATTGGTTTCATGAATTTCAATGATCAAAGCGACTCCATGTTGTATTGCGGGTGGGGGGAATTGACCAAATTGTGTTTTGCGAGTTCGTGTGTGTGATTATGAATATTGAGTAATTATACACTAGAATTATTTACAGAAGTGCATTAATTTAAAGGGATCTAGTAACTTTGTTGAAATGCTATGTCCACCATTATGTCATGACCGAGTAACAAGCTAAAATGCAAAGATAAAATTATCTACTGGATAATTATCAATCTGAACACCAAAAATTATAAGTTTTATTGGTTTTTATGCCTCCGCAACGAAGTAGCCGGAGGCATTATGTTTTCGGGTTGTCCGTCCGTCCGTACGTACGTACGTACGTCCGTCCGTACGTCCCGTTCTCGTGATCGCGTTATCTCAAGAACCGATTGACGGATTTTCACCAAACTTGGGTCATGTATGTATCTTGGGGGGCCAATGATCTGATTAGATTTTGGGGTCATGAGGTCAAAGGTAAAAGGTCACAGAGCTCATTATATATGCAAAAATAGCTCGTGATCGCGTTCTCAAGAACGGATTGACTGATTCTGACCAAACTTGGGTCATGTATGTATCTTGAGGGGCCAATGATCTGATTAGATTTTGGCGTCATGAGGTCAAAGGTCACAGAGCTCATTATATATGCAAAAATAGCTCGTGATCGCGTTATCTCAAGAACCGATTGACGGATTTTCACCAAACTTGGGTCATGTATGTATCTTGGGGGGCCAATGATCTGATTAGATTTTGGGGTCATGAGGTCAAAGGTCAAAGGTCACAGAGCTCATTATATATGCAAAAATAGCTCGTGATCGCGTTATCTCAAGAAGGGATTGACAGATTCTGACCAAACTTGGTACATGTATGTTTCTTGGAGAGCCAATGAACTGCTTAGATTGTGGGGGTCATGAGGTCAAAGGTCAAAGGTCACAGGGCTCATTATATGTAAAAGTAGCTTGAGATTGGAAATCTCAAGAACTGAATATCAGATTTCAATCCAACTTGATACCTGAATGTATAATAGGGAACAATTGTAGTCATTAGATTTTGGGGTCATGAGGGCAAAGGTCAAGGTCACTTATATCTCATAATTGTGATACGTCAAGATCTAAAAGACAGAGTACCATCAAAATTGAGTTGACAGAATTAATTCTGTGTACATGTTGATTTGGGCTTGATATAAATAAATTGCATAATGGCGGAGGCATTTTCGACTGCGCGCAGTCGGAGATCCATCTAGTTAACAATGTTACTAGATCCCTTTTAATGAAAAAGAGCAAAGAAAATGGGATTCCGACAGGATCCCATTTTTTTTGCTCTTTTTCATTCATATTATATATTTCTGGTCAGTTTCCCTATGTTTGAATTACCGTAAAACTCCGTGTATAAGGCGCACTTTTTTCCGTCGGAAAAAAATTCAAAGTCGGGGGTGCGCCTTATACACAGGTACAGCAAAAAAATAAAAAATTTAAAAAATAAAAAAAATTAAAAAAAATAAATACATTTTTTTTTTTTTTTTGGGGGGGGTCACCCTGTAGTCATGTTCAATGTGTATTACACTGGTCTATAAGGCATGACAAGAGCTTGATGTGAGGGGAACATTTATCAACATATACCTTTTTCCTACATACAAATGATAGTGGTTAGTAAAACAAAATACAAGTTTTGTAAGCAGTTACACTGCAACTAATTGATTATTCAATGTTCATGAGTAGCAGCATTCATTTAATATTCAATTTTCTAACCAGCGGTCATACATTTTTCTCATTAAAAAACAGTTATTAATGAAGTTAGCATTTTGCATATTTAATGAGCATTGCTATCTAATGAAAACATGAATATTCATGAGCAGAAGTTTTGTAAAAAAAAAAAAATAAAAAAAAATATATATATATTTTTTTTTTTAGAAAGTTGGGGGTGCGCCTTATACACGGGTGCGCCTTATACACGGAGTTTTACGGTAGATACCTTTTATTAATAATGTGTTCATGTATGTAAGTTTCGGCATAAACACAATTGGAACAGACCCATGTACATATAGTAAAATGAAACATCCAAAACCGCAACTATATCATGTGTTTACGTTTGTCTCTGTACAATTCTTTATTTCTTTCTTTCTTTTTTACAAAGCATTGTATAAATAATTGCACAAAGAACACTTTGGGTATAACGAAGGAGAACACAATAAATAATCAATGGCAATTTTACACTTCTACAATTGGGATAAACTATAATAAGCGATTTACCACCAACAAATCGTCTCGAGTTAGCACATAATTAGGATAAAGAAAGCATTTAAAACAATATTTGGAGCCAGGGAATAAAAAGAAAACCCCACAGTAGAGTGGAACCTTGTAATATCAAAGATCTTGAGACCAAAACATTACCTTTATGATATCTGGGGACTGAAATCACTGCAAAAACACAGGACCGTCCACCAGTGCTAGAATTTAACTTTTTTACTTATTGCCCAGCCAAGCATGTCAAATAAATATTTTAATTCAATTATTGTGGCCAAAACGTGAATCTGCTGGCCTAAAAAAAAAACATTCTAAATTCTCCTCTTATATTTGGTTGCTATTTCAGACTACAATTTTGGTGGCCATAAGCCAGCGAGCCAGTGCTTAATTCGCACCCTGTATTAACTATGCAATAGGTTTATACATACAGTCTAACTTTGAGTATACTTGAAAAAAAATATCAAACATGAAATATTGTCCAGCAGTTTTAAACACAATGGTCAGTATTCTACTAATTTATCAACTTCAGCTAGACTTTAAAAAAAGACAGAAATTATTGGTAATGAGTCAAACACTTGTAATTCACAATTTCCACCTGGAAATTTTCTCCATGAACATTGCGTTTTTCTAAGTTTAGAAAACTAAGCTGTACAAATAAATAAAAGGTGGTTAGCAAATGTGATATTTAGCCAATTTTATATACATGTATTCACAAGTTATTTATATACAGTACATGTAATATATATTTACAAATTACAAATTAAATGTTACAAATTAAATTAGGAAATTGTAATTGAGTTAATGAGTTGATTCAAGATGCAGCACTAAAAAAAAACAGCTATATACATACATTATGTAGATGTAATGTACAAGGTTCATTCAATTATTAAAAGGGAATTCCAGGCCAGAGTTAGTTATTGTCGAAAGGAGAATGAGAGGAATAATTCATTACAAATTGATCAAAACCAGACAAAAAAAAACACCCTTTGCAAGATTTTGGGTATCTTTTTGATATCACAAAACGGTACCTAAACATATAATTATGTGTTGTTCTTGCCTACGGGAACAGAGTGGGCTATGTTCAAGGACTATGGGGATTTCAGAATCTCCAAGGCAATGGGTTAAGTATTCGATCACTTCAATAGCGTAGAAAAATACGCCTCTGCCTTGAAACGGTGACCTTTGAGTATGACCACAAATCTTTATGTAAATTTGATGTGAATCTATACAATGGTTCTTATTCAAGATAAAAGGTTTTTTTGCATACGGTGTGTATATATATATCTATGCTCTATTAAATATCTAACCAGTTGAATATTACTTTGTCAAATCTTTAAATTGTAACACGTCTTTAGAAATGGAGAAAAGAACTTGTCAGAGTTGTAACCATTAAAAGCGATCTCCAACTTTACATAAAAACAATTCCGCTTTCAACATGAAATTGAAATTAGGTAAAAATAGTTAATGAAAAGGTACATCTTCCAAAATCAGATCAAATTACAAATACTGTTTGGCAATACCTCATAAGTCTATAATTTTCCTCTTTGCATAGATGCTTCTTATAATTTCCCTCACGTTCAAGGTGCATGCAGAAAGGGAGCAAAATGTCTGAACTAAAAAAACACCTAACCTAATGAAAATGATTAAAAACAATTTTTAAAGTCAATAATCAAAAGTCCACCAGTGATGAGTTCAATTGCTGAAAGAAACACTCGCTAAGTAAAATATATCTGCGCCAAAACTTTTGATAGACAGCACAAGCTACATGTAGATAAACCCAATGACTAACATAACTGCAATGATAAGCCATTTGTTGTTTTATTATGAATAAAAACGTAATATTCTGGAACTGCAACAATCTTTGCAAAAAAATATTAAAACATATTTGTAGAAGTCATTATCCTATGCATGTGTTTATTACTTCATATATGACACAGCAGGAGCATTTGTTGCGGCTGCATGCCATATTCGTTGGCAGGATGAATCAAGTCTCCATTTCACTTGTGTCGTCGTTCTCATCTTCATCGTCTGCAGTGCTCCCATCCTCCTCATCATCGTCATCGTCTTCCTCGTCATCGTCTCCCCCAGCCTTCAGGTGGAAGAGCTTCATAAGGACGGAGAACCTCTCCTTCACCTGTACAAAAAGAAAAATAGCTAGATTTATTTGAAGAAGTTTTAAATAAAAATTAAGGGCATCATTCAACTATTTTTCCCCAAAATCAGACTGTTTTGGGGAATAAATTTGATTGCTATATGTTTTAAAAGGAATTGTACAAATCAAACAAAAAATATTAAGCAACATAAGTGGTTATCCTTTGCATTGCTCTTTTCTATGTAATACTAGCACCAGGTTTTGGGTATTGCAATTGATATATTTATTATTGAAAATGAAAGTACTGGGAAACAATCTATTGCAGTTTGCATAACTGTTTCTCTGGCAACATTAATAATTTATTACACTTTTCAATATCCTCTCCCCCCGTATTACTTCAAGTTCCATGTTATTATTGGGATTACTCAAATGACAATAGACAAACCTTATCCCTTAACCCTAGGTCCTGGTAAAACCAGGGACGACTCAATAATTTTCCCTGGAGGAACCGAGTGATAACATTGTATGTGGATTGGCTGTTTGTCTACCTGTTGAGTTGTCTTGTCTCCAAGCTGTTGAGCAACCTTAGAGAACGTCCCTTCCCCAGCACCATGTTCCTGACAGGCCTGAAGCAACACTCTATCCCCATCTCTGAAGGAAAAAGGCAGAAAGAGAGAAAATACATTTACAACTCAAATTTGATAGGAGATAAGCGGAGCAAAATTTAGATAAGATATCCAATATCCTCCCACGCACCATGTTCCCGCCAGGCCCACAGCAACACTCTCGTCCGCAACTCTAAAGGGAGGGAGACGGATAAAGATTGTTCAAAACCGTCTATAAATAAGACATACAATATCACAAAGAAATCTTGAAATAATCGCTGAGTTGTTTTGCCAGCAAATCACTGTGGATACAGATGCGAATCAGAATATTAACTGTTCATAGTTCAATTTGGTCGTTTCTTCCCAAGACAATTCATCTAAATGTGCATTTTTTCCCCCTTATCCTTTCAAGAGAATGTTATTGGATGTAATATTACTTTTTGTGGTAATACCAAATCCCAATAATATTATCTCAACAGCTGCATATTTGATTAACACTTTTTTGTTGTGATAATCGCAATATTCAACAGATGCATGTTTGAATGATATCACTTTCTGTGAAAATCTCAATATTATCTCAACAGCTGCATATTTCGATAACACTTTTTGTGGTAATTCCCATATTATCTCAACAGATGCATATTCAGATAATTTTACCTGTTCCATGTGGCATTCGCTTCTGCTTTCTCCCTCGTTTCCTCCTTGACAGTTCCATCTTGGGTGCCCTTTGGTTCGTCAGGAGTGTTGGGAGTCTTTGAGGGTCCCCCTCCCTCTGCAACATCAACCGCTTCTCCGGTTCCAGTCAAGTCTTTGCCCGACATCTCTCTTTTGGCATTGTTATCACTGACAACTTTCTTCCCTTCCTCATCCATCTCTCCTTCCACTTCTTTTCTTTTCTCCTCCACCTTTCTGTCCTCCTTTGGTTTGTCCTGTGACTTCCCTTCAACAGTCTTCTTCTCTTCATCTTCCTTTTCTTCGATGTCTGATGATTCCACGGCTTTCACCCTCTGTGACTCCTTTTCCCCTTTCTGAGCATCTGGAGATTCCATGGTTGGGGTTTGTCTTGCATCGTCTTTGTCCTGCAGAAACACAACAAGATTTGCATTGGATACATTATCATTTGAAACCTATTAAAGACAAGTCATCTCTTTTTTTTTCTCCATAGTGTGGATAATCCATTGTTGCAGTAGTATGCCCAGGACTAACTATTGCCAAGGCAGGTTATCTATTTATCTTGACTGGACAGATCTTGTCTTGACAAATTGGCTGCATTTCTTTGCCGTATACAAAATATTTGATAAAGAGATTAAACCAACTCAAGGCTAGTTTGAATACTTTCAGGCTAGATGTATGAAATGTTAAGTTCTATTAACTTCTCAATTTTGGATATGAATCTATAAATACAACAAAAACTATCCCTTTATCCTAGATCCTATCTTACCTTGGTGTCCTCCTGCTGGAACCTGGATGGAGAGCCTGTCATGCTTCTGTCTGTATCCATGGTAGCCCCTGATCCAAGGAGCGTTGTGTGGGAGGAGGCGGGGCTTGTGCTCATTGGAGAGGCAGAGCAACTATTCAGAACAACAAAAACAATGACAATCTAATAAATACGCTCTTCAGAACACAGAGTGAAGTTTAAGCATTAAACCTCCTCTTGCGACAACCAGTATTTTAAGAACAGTTCTCTTGATTGCCTAGGAAGCAGTTAGCATTTTAATGAACAAGTATGAAGACCCCTTTTATGCATCCCTTGGGTGGCCATTCTAAGGAGGTTCCACTGTATTGTAATGCAGGTTAGTCATTCAAATGTTCTCCTGAAATATAATAACAATATCGTCAGTAGGGAAAATTAATACAAGACAACCAAACGATGTTGTGCCTTCAGCGACATTGAGGAATTGGTTTAAACATTCAATTTCAGGCAGTTACTATCTTAAAGGGTACCACCACCCAAAAATAATATTCTTATTAAAGAAAGGTAACATCTTTAGTATTCCATTCCATCAACAAGTTCACACAAATATGTTTCCAGAAAGAAAAAAAAAAATTAGAAACGCATCACCATTCTAAAGCATGCATTCATGCGGTCTGAATTACGCAGACTGCTATGCGTGCGGTGAATTGCAATGTGTGCAGAGCGAACGAATCGCCCGGGAATCTATTGTTTACAAACGTGCACGTGAATAGCATTGGCGCACTCGCAAATGGTTGGCCCGTATGGAACCAGGAAATAGCAGTGGTTCTGTATGTGGTTGAATTAAATTGCTTTGTTTATGAATTACACAACCCTTTCCAAAATGGGTATCTATTTGATATCACAAAACGGTACCAAAACATATAATAATGTGTTGTTCTTTGCCTGGTGGTCCCCTTTAATAAAAGATACATGAAAAAAAAATGAAAACAAAATCCCCACATTTCACAATAAGAGTTCAGAAAGTGTATGGAGAATATAAACCAAGGAACTTCAACATGGTGTGAAAGCAACCTATTTAGGAGAAGTAACCATTCTAGATGTAGTAGATGATGGAAAAAGATTTTCAAGTTAAGTGTACCTGATATCTGAGCCTGTGACATCCTGACTTCCAGGGCTTGCACATGATGAGTGATCTGCCATGTCGTCATTGCTGTCCCCTGAGGTCATGTTATGGACATCCATCCCATCCTCTGCTTCATCATCCGCATCCTCCTCCTCCGATGCCCTTTCTTCCTCCTCCTCATCTTCTTCATCATCCTCATCATCGCCATCTTCTTCTTCCTCCTCATCATCCACTTCCTCATCGTCATCATGGCCTCCAGAGAACTCTTCACCATCCTCTTCCATCTCATCCCTAGCATCCGCATCATCTTCGTCGTCATCGTCCTCATCTCCATCTTCTTCTTCGTTGTCACCAGTCGCTACATCCATTTCATCATCATCATCATCCTCCCCTCCTTCACCATCCTCATCATCATCATCTTCCCCTTCGTCTTCATCTTCTTCATCACCATCAATGTCTTCATCGTCTTGCTCGTCATCATCAGCCTGGCCGTCGACGTCGTCCTCATCTTCGGTTGCCGAGTTGTTGTCCTGGAGGTAGTCGGCCAGGTTGTCGCACATCTGCGAGAGGTGGTTGACGGCCTCGGATGGATAGACGCCGGGTATTATTCCATCCTCATCGTAGTCCTCATCCTTCTCCTGGTCGTCCATCTTGCTCCTCCTCTTGACCCCTCTTCTTCCTCCAGCTCTAGCTCCGATCACCCCCTCTCGGACAGGCGGCCTCCTATAGGTGCCCAGCCCTCGCAGGGAGCTAATCAGTTCTGCCCTAGATACCTGTCAAAAACACACCAATAAGAAAACATCCATGAATATGATGGATAAAACATTAATCATTGCAATAATCTTAAAAGCACAGCCAAGCTACAAATACATCATAAGAATCCTGAAAATCAAATTAATTTTTTAAATAGCTAAATTATTATGTCTTGTCTCTTTAGAAAATTACTACATCCCTATTACACAGGATTTATACAATTTTGAATAAAGTAGAGACTTCACATCTCATAAATGCCACACACAAAAATAGCTGAACTAAAGCCCTTTGTAACATTTTATTGAGACTTATTTTCATTTTCAAGGGCATATAACATAGAGACCATAGAGGGGTGGGGGAATAGAATACTAACCATTTCTGAGCAGTATGCACAGTGCCTGGACTTGCGCTGGACCCTAGAGTCCTGGGAGGTCTCGTGGCAGTTACACTTGCAGCGTCTGGTCCCATACTGCAGCTCATCATTCAGCCTCTTCCACGGATCCAGCTTGTTCTACAAGGCAACAAATATAGATAGATATAATTAGAGATGGACATATAAACAGACAGACGGACAGTCAGAGAGATATATAATTTTTTTTTTTTCAATCACTAATGTAATGCTAGAAACTTACTTTTATTGAGCCAGTCAGGCAATGAAAAACAAAACAAGATTGTCGCTACAATAGGTTGGTGAGTTGAGCAAGTAAAATTTGA
The DNA here is from genome assembly GCA_037951105.1 of Echinarachnius parma. NCBI lineage: Eukaryota > Metazoa > Echinodermata > Echinoidea > Clypeasteroida > Echinarachniidae > Echinarachnius > Echinarachnius parma. Next base: position 123,531 of record JBAMJV010000270.1, on the reverse strand, counting down.
CAATGACATAATGTTTGTGCTCATCTTAAGAGTGGGCTCATTTTGAAAGAATGGTACAAGACAAATCACATATTCTCCTTACCCAATCAGTGTTACCCTTGCCTAATACTATCGGCTTACAAAAATAAATAATGGTAACAGACTAAGTAAATGTATGTTCTCCTTACCCGATCTGTGTTTCCTTTGCCAGTATTCTTGACAGCCTTTCCCTCATCGTCCTCGCTCTCAGACAACTCAATCACCTCAAAGCCATCGCACTGCAAAAAGAAGAAGAAAAACTAGATGGAAAATGATGCCTCCGCCATTGCGCAATTTATATCAAGCCAAAATTAACATACACTGAGTTAATTCTGTCAACTCAATTTTGATTGTAATCTGTCTATCAGATCTTGACATATCACAATTATGAGCTATATATAAGTGACCGTGACTTTGCCTTCATGACCCAAACATTTTATTAGTTTATTAGCTGATTAGCTCTCCAAAATTCAAATTACATGTACTAAGTTTGATGGTTATTTGTCTTGAGATTCTGGGGGTGTATTCTGGAAATTGTCTTATCTTTTGTATTATCTTTTGTCATAAGTCCATAAGATAATACACGCTAAAATTGTCATAAATCGGTATTCTGAAAATTGTCTTAAGGGTATCATATCTTTCCCTGTCCACGCCCATTATTGCTGAGTTAACCAATCAAAATTGTTGTTACAAAATGTTAATATGCCCCCTCAGCCAATCAAAGTGGGTTAAATTGCGTATGCGTCGCATGTTCTTTAAACGCGCGCATCTAACTAGCTTCGCGCACACATACAATTTTCAATCAAAGTTCAAGAAATTTATATTTTTTAGTCAAAGAGTATTTTTTATAACGATAGGATTTTCATATGGTCAGATTTTCAATGACATTTTCTTCCCTCACTCTTATTTTCGATTTGTTTTCTCACATACACACACTCACGCATACAACAAACACAGGGAGCTCTTCAAAATCTCAAATAAATGACTTAAAATATTTCTAAACAAGATATAACAAAGAGAAAAGACAGCCCCATAGCTGTCTCAGCATATGAGCACAATTTATGATAACTGTATGATGAGATAAAAGAAAAGACAGTTTTCAGAATACAAAAAAAGGACACCTTACCTTGCGCAAACGCGCTTATCAATTGCGTGGCAAGGCGCGCCAGTTGATAGAGGTTAACAAACTTTCAGAGATAATACAAAAGTTATGAGAGTTTTCAGGATACCGGTTTTGTCATAAGCCTAAGATAATAAGATATTAGAGAAAAGACAATTTTCAGAATACACCCCCAGGTTCTTGAGATTTTTGTACATATGTAATGAGCTCTGTGACTTTTAACCTTTGACCTCATGACCCCAAAACATAATCAATTCATTGACTTCCCAAGATACATACATGTACCAAGTTTTGTCAGAATCCGTCAATCGGTTCTTGAGATAATGCGATCACGAGCTATTTTTGCATATATAATGAGCTCTGTGACCTTTGACCTTTGACCTCATGACCCCAAAATCTAATCAGTTCATCGGCTCCCCAAGATACATACATGTACCAAGTTTGGCCAGAATCCGTCAATCGGTTCTTGAGATAGCGTGATCACTAGCTATTTTTGCATATATAATGAGCTCTGTGACCTTTTACCTTTGACCTCATGACCCCAAAATCTAATCAGTTCATCGGCTCTTCAAGATACATACATACATGTACCAAGTTTGGTCAGAATCCGTCAATGGGTTCTTCAGATAATGCGATCACAAGCTATTTTTGCATAGGGGCAATTCCACGGTAACTGACGTTACAATGTAGGATTTTTACAACTTTGTTTTCATTGTAGCTATGTAAATAAAGATACCTGGGGGTTATAATTTGATACAGGTATATAGTTGATAAGAGTGAAGAAATAAGTATAAATTTTTTCACCAAAACTGCATTTTTTATCGAACAGCGAGCAAAAATGTGTCGGTAACTGACGTTACGCAAAAAAGACATGCAAATTCATGGTCTTGAATCAAAGTGTAATATCTCATGTCCCAGACCTGCTAGAATGATGAGTTTGATGTGACATCATCCCTGGGTACCCAGGAACAGATGTACAAAATATAGAATAATTAGCACCATTTCCCTTTATGCTATGATAACTTTACTGAAGGTATGTCGGTAACTGACGTTACGTAACTGACGTTACGGTTACACTTCCCATAGGCTTAACACATGAAAAATCATGTGTTGGAATCAGTTTGAAATATTTCATGTCCTTAACTTGTTAGAATGATTTTTGGGGTATGGATTATTTCCTTGGTCCATCAAGAACATATACACTAATGAAAGGAGAACTTTGTCCATTTTTTAAAAATTCTGTGGAAAGTTTATTGTGAGCATGCTGGTAACTGACGTTACGGTAACTGACGTTACAATGCTTTGTCTATGGGGTTTACATGAAACTGATTTTATCACTGTGTAATACACTGCATCAAGAATGATATCATACTAGTGAAATGTTAAATACTGATATCAACCTAACAAAAGATCAAACAATGGGAAATTGGGACCTATGGGGCTAATTGACGTTTTACATGTGCTTTACCTATGGGTGGTAACTGACGTTACACATGTAAATTAGGTTTAGGTTGTAGAACGAATTTGTTGATTCCTCATGAATCATACCATACCAGTCACATGTTTAATATTAAATATATTAACTATTAAGATTCAAAACAGTGATTTATCAATGATTTGGAATGGATATGGGGTGTGGGGATCTAAGGGCCAAGTCCCTTTGCCCTTTCACATAAATAAAGAGAGGATTTTGCCTTTTTTACACCACTTTATTAACAAAAGCAGATAAATTAAAGGGCAATGAAACCCAAGCAAAATGTTGCTTTCATAGTCTTGAAGAGATTAAGAAGAACAATCTCTGAAAGTGAGAGCATAATCGGGTAAGAAACAAGAAAACTACGGCTCTTTGAAGATGTCCATTTATTCATATGGGGAACTCAAATTGGCAACGCACTCTGATAAGTGTGTGGACAACTCCCCATATGTTTTGTACACAAATGTTCCCATTTTTAAAGTTTTCTTCATAGTCACATTTTTTCCATTCTCCCAACTCATGATATGTTATGTATAAAAGCATTCTACAAGACATATGTTGAACTCGAACGAAGGGTAAACATACATTTTGAGAAAATTTAACAAAACAGAAATTTTGTGTACAAAATGTATGGGGAGTTGTCCACAACTTTGCCAGAGTGCATTGCCAATTTGAGTCACTCGAAGAAATACATGGCTCTTTTCAAAGAGACATAGTTTTCTCATTTCTTGACCGATTGTGCTCAAATTTTCAGAGACTATTCATTATATTTAGTGTCTTATAGTGCATACAACAATTTGTCTGGATTTCATTGTCCTTTAAGGGCTTTCCATCAACTCATGTATTATTAACAAATATGAGTTGTTTAAACCAAATATCATTTTTTATTTTTGGCATCCATGTCCCTTATGTCGTGGAATTGCCCATATATAATGAGCTCTGTGACCTTTGACCTTTGACCTCATGACCCCAAAATCTAATCAGTTCATTGGATCCCCAAGATACATACATGTACCAAGTTTGGTCAGAATCCGTCAATCGGTTCTTGCGATCACGAGAACGGGACGTACGTACGGACGGACGGACAACCCGAAAACATAATGCCTCCGGCAACTTCGTTATGGAGGCATAAAAACAAGCACTCAACAACAAGAGTTAATACATATTCACATAAAATTGCACTCAATTCTATGATTTTTTCACTGGGAAAAAGATTGTAGGACATGAATAAGATAATTAGCATGTAAAGAGGAACATCAAATGTCACGACCTTTTCTTTAATAGCAAAATTGCATCATCGTAAAGCGGTTAATTTGCATACAAATGTGACCAATCATGCAAGCTTACCGGCATGCTGTTCTCATCCATGAGGCTGACATGCTCAAAGTCCATCATGTAGTTGTCTGGTGGTCTGTTGTCGGGGAACAACATGGATAACTCTTGCTCCAAGTGGGGCTGCCCCTTCAGGAGAGGGAGTAAGGCTTCCTTCAGCTAAAACAAAACAAAACAGAGATTCAAATCAGAAATGGCTTTGTCAAAACAGAGAAACAAACTAACTTTCATTATAAGTAAATTGCACATATATAACAGTACAACTAAATAGATGAATCAAAATGTTTGTCTATGAAATAGAATACCTTTCATTACCTTTCTCCTATAATCAAATCTGTAATCTAAAAATATGATGATGATGACGACGACGACGACGACGACGACGACGACGACGACAACAACGATAATGATGATGATGTTCATGGTAATTATTATGATAATGATAATAAGTATAATGAACAAAACAATCATAGCAAGATTTGACGAACCTCTTGGTAGTTGCGCTGAGTCTCGCCCCACTGTACGATGGTCTTGATGATCTGCTGTACTTGTGACGGCTGCTTGCCAAAGTGGACCTCCACCTGCCGCAGGAACAGACGAGCCTTGGAGAACTCCAGACACTCCAGCAGCTGTCAACAGAAGTGATTATTTATTTTGTAAGCTTGTCTGTTACAATAAACATATATAAATCTAAATGAGGAAAGAAAAATGGACTTCGCTGGAATCAAACCGGAGACCTCAGGATTGCTGGACCAGTGTGACTGATGGTTGAGCATCGGTCTAGCAATCCGGATGTCAGATTTTTACATATACTGCTCATTGATTTTGACTACAATCAAATTGCATTCTGGAATGCTTTTCATTTCAATCATGAATATCTCCATAATTAGGGAGACATTTGAAAAATCAAAACTCATTTAATTCTTCTGTTTACATTTAGCCAAACAACAAGGTACAAAACAAATGTGAAAGCTCCAAGTTAATTTGGTAGAATTGACAACGTTAATGGATCACTTTAAATTCTCAGAGAACTCTTACCACTCCACAGTGCAGTGCTACATCAGGGGGCATGAATGCTGTGAACTCTTCCACAAGGTCAGGTCTATCTGCTAGCACATCCTTCACTGCAAAGTACAACTGCAGGAAAAAATTACATCAATAATAAGTTGACCAGACTCTTACGTGTTTACAATTTTGTGCTGTCGATTACAAAATTATTCATAAACCAACACAGATATTGTTTGAAATTGCGTAACAAATTACACAGAAATAGGTACCTTATTTGATACAGTTTTAGTGAAGCCATATATCGGGGAAATGTGGTGTGTGATGGGTTGTATGTGTTGTTGTTGTTGTTAATGATGTTAACACATACGGCAGTCACCAGCACCCAATACAAAGTTCACTAATAGAAATAAGACAGTACAACGACTGAATAAAAGAATGTCCACACAAGTGATGTAGAATTTGGATGACGTCATTATTAAAAGTAAAAACAAATGTCCGAAAGATGTATTGCACGATGATTAATTAAGTCCATGGTTAACGAAAGTTCAGTTGGCCTGAATGAAAAGTGCGTCCGCGGAAGAGATGAGGGATGATCGATGAAAACGATGAAACGCGAGCGTGCGTGAAGAAGACGATGTCGAGAACAAGAGTTCGAAGATGATGAAGGGGATGAACGCGAAGGTGCGTTGAAAGAAGTCGATGTTCAATATTCAGTTCCATCGTAGAACAAGCACGCACGATGTGGCTGCTATGATCTCCGGCGTGTTGCCGTGGAGAGAAGCTATATAGCCTAAACGCTGTGCTATAAACGTGTCCGTTAGATAAAACACAAATTATGAAGAGCGAAGAATCGAAGGTCCGAAGGGCTCGGTATATAGATGAGAAGGATGATGATGTCGAAGAAGACTAAGAAGTAATGGTGATAGTTTAACGCCCCATGTCGGTCGGCGGACTCTCCCTTGATGTGAAGAAGAATAGGGCATGAATTGTAGCCCCATATATACAATCCATGGTGGCCATCATGAGTTTAATGGTAACTCATATGGGTGTAGGAGATAGAGCTAAATAGGTGTAGCTCGGGCGAAAGCTAGTGTAGAGAGTGAGAAAGCATGGCTTGCATGTGCTAGAGTGCATGCAGTAAAAAGCCACAAGATCCAGTAGACAAAGAGATGTTTATCTCAGTGAAGTAAAACAAGACCAAGCTAGGCAGGAAATGACTTCATCTTAAATGTAAACAAGATGAGGTAAAGTTTCACTGGTACTGGTAGAAGATGAGATACAGTAACCCCTCCTTGGTGGAGTTGGTATATGAATCAGCTGTGTACAGCGATCAGTGTTAGTCTAATATTCAGACTGTGATAGGTGAATAGAGTCACTACACAGTTAAGAACTCCCTGATACTTTCATCCCAAACCAGATTTGATTGTAGAAAGCTATCAATGAGAGACAACTTTACCAACTACTTGTATTCAACCAGTCATGCATACAGGTTTTATGTCTGTTTAAAATTCGAAGCAAACGTACCAAACAGGTCATGTACTACATGATTCTATGGGAGGGCACAACATTGGGAAATTATGGTTTCTATATCATTTTATTCCTCCAATATATGAAACTGTATGAGTTATGTTAGGAGACAAAATTCAGCTCAAATAATTGTATACATGTAAACTGTATTTTATTATTAATTCAAACATATAGGGAAACTGACCAAGAATATATTGTGATTAAAAGTGAGCAAAGAAAAATGGGATTCCAACGGGATTCGAACCCAAGACCTCCGGATTGCTAGACCGGTGCTCTACCGACTGAGCTATAGAAAACCCTACGACGGCGTCTTTTTTTTTTATGATTCATACCTCCACAATGAACATAAGATGTACTGAGGACAGACAACAGTTTTATATTTGTGCCTGTCTTTGCCCCCCCCCCCCCCCCCCCCCACAACCACCCCCAGCCACTCTTAGGTTTAAACTGAATAATGACTCACCCACCCAACGCATGTTTTTGAATAAATGTTACAGTGTACTTACATCTGCTACAGATGCAGTAGGATTATCATCGTGTTCATTGAAGACTCGTAGGAACTCAGTGTACTGATCAGAAGACTCGCCCAGAGCATCCTGGCAACAACAAAAAATCATTATATTATACAAACTAATTGTGTGAAAATACCAATTTGTGTGAAAATAAGGATCTGACCGCTTAACCAGAACAACTCTCAATGATACAGCAATACAACAAATTCTTTTATAAGTGTGTTATTATATGAAATCTAATTTAAAGCAGACTTTTATAATTCAAAAATAACTGCTAACATCATCATTCTGTTATGGGATACTAGCAAGTGTCATCATACACGATGGCCACATGAGAAAAATGAATGATAGAATAGTGAAGAAAAATACAATCAAAATAAAGGAAAATGCAAGGCTTTAAAACAGAGTGCAACATAAACATTTATCTCTTACCTTTACCCTATCAAGAAAGTCCTTGGCAAAGGCAAACTCCTTTTCTTCTTTCTGATGAACAAATAAAATAAAAGTGAATGGCATTAATGCAAATCAGTTTTTTTATTTTCAAATTTATAAAAGGATAATCTTTGAATTACCAAACATCTAACTGGAAATTTTTTATTTTTTATTGCAACATGATCAACATGAAAATTAAAGTCACACCAACATGAACCTGTATAGAAAAAATGTTACATAACAACCAATTCTGATTGTTGACCAAATTGCAGATTCTTTGAATAATGGTTTGTATCTCTCTTTAGGAATGTCTTTCATACCACCAATTGCAAAATTCAAATTAACATGTTTATAAATACATAATTTTGCATTTTTAAATTTGTTTTTACCTGTGGGTCCTGTTCCACAATGTCAGGATCCAGAAGGACAATGGTTGACTCCAGATCCCTCCTCAGTTTGCTCTTGATCCTCTTGGCAGCGACCTTGACGTTGCTCCTACCGCTGCCGACCTCTGCATCGTCCTCCCCATCCTCCCCCGGTTCTCCCCCAGACAGAAACTCCCTGGCGGAGGGCTGTTCATCCAGGGTCGGGGACTTACCCCCCGTGGCCGTGCATGCCAATAGCTCTAAAGAGTTGTTCTGCTGGTCGAAGGGTAGGTTTGCGGGATCGCTGGCCACACTGGCTGCCCCCTCCGACATCTGGCTGGTGGAGTCCTCATGCCTGACCGGGGGCAGGCTCTGCAAGATGGACAATGCATGCCCCCCTTCGGATTCTCTTTCACTTGCAGGTGAGGCAGCCATGGGACTGTGCTCAGCTGCAGGGGACCCGCCCAAAGCAACAGGAGCAGCAGCCAGGGGGCTTGATCTTGCACCAGCAATCGTCAAGGGGCTCGATCTTGCGCCAGGAACTGTTAAAGGACTCGCTCTAGAACCAGAAATGGTCTGAGGGCTTGCTCTTGCACCAGCAACGGTCACTGGACTCGATCTCGGAGATGCATGTTTTGATACCTGCTCAATTATTCTTGGAGGGTGTTCAGAAGGTTTAGTCCTGCCAGCAGTTTGGGCGGCAAGCACCTCTGGCCCAGGTGTAGGCACCCTACTGTCCTTCGGAGAACTGGCAAACACGGTTATTGTTTGCAGAGGAGAGTTGGCAAATGGCGATAAGGATTCTTGACAGATGAGGGGATCTATACTAACATTACTAGGTGACTGAGTAGAGATTCTAGTCCTTGTTTTCTCTGTTTCCTTTGTCTCCTCTTCTTCATCTAGCTGCCTTAGCGCAGCTTCCAAAGGAATGCAGTCATCATCATCTGAATCGCTTTCCTTATGGTTCACATGAGATTTATTTTCACTAGTTCTATGCGTCGGAACAAATGATGCATCCTGTGGTTTGTGATCAGACTTTGGTACAGGCTGAGTACACCCATCCGATTTGACAGAAGAGCTTTCCGAACTTTGTTCAATTTCAGAGGAAGATTTATTTGTTGATGGTGACGTTTCTTTAAATGACGAGGATGGATCCTTTTGACTCACACCTCCTTTCGTGATCCTGAATACATTCAAGGCAGAAATTCCCGGCAGGGATGACATGCTGAAGAAGCCAGGCTGTGTCTTTCGCGACTTCTTCCGCTTCTGTTTGAGGAGTTCTCGTACGCTAAGAGGTTTAGATAAACCTGTAGCAGGTGCACCGTCTTGTTGCTCAACGGGTGCAGCATCGGGTTCATAAGACGGAGCATTGTGATCTCCAGCTTCATCCACTACTGGGTTAACGCTTCCTGGAGCAGATATCTGTCCATCTGTCGGGGAAATAGTTCTACCACCATCTCCTCCTGATGTATTAATATTACTAGAGGCCAAATTTGCCAAGATGGTCAGAGCATCATCTGACTTAGGTGGGTGTGAGTAGCTCCTGCCAGACTCAGATGGCTGTGACGATGGAAGACTGGGAGTACCTGGTGATGCGATGGCAACATCAACGCCACTAGTTCTCAACTCTTGCACCACAGATTGGGACACCCCTTGTGTACCTGTGCTCTGGGTACTACCTGTAGGTTGTCCTTGTCCAATTGGTATAGTAGTTCCTGGAATCACAGAACTAGGCTGTCCTTCTGCAAAAGGCAATGTACTTTGTGACATTAAAGAATTAGGTTGTCCCTGTCCAACTGGAAAAGTAGTCCCTGATGTAGGATTCAGAGATGGAACAGGATAAACAGGATTACTGATTCCTGGAGCAGAAACTGGGCAAGCTGTGGTGGTAATGTTTGGTGGGATATTCTGTTGAACATTCACGGCTCCCGCTAGAGACGGCGACATTTGAGGAGCATCCAATGAATATTTCACTTGGCAGACAGAGTTTTGAAGGGCTCCTTGCTGGGGGAAGGACTGATTAGGATGCAGAAATGGCTGTGTCTGCGGCAACACTGATGGCTGAGAAGAATGCAGAATCGGTTGCGACTGCTGCGGCAACACTGGGTGTCCCTGTTGTACCGGGTGTTGCAGGAGGGGTTGCGAGGTTTGCAGCAGGGGTTGCATCTGTTGCGGCAAGCCTTGGGACTGCTGGAGAATGGGTTGTGAGTATTGCAAGAAGGGTTGCCCCTGCTGCAGGAAGGGCTGGCCCGGCTGCACGAGCGACTGCGCAACCTGCAAGAGTTGTTGCGTTGGTTGCAAGAAGAGTCCATTTGGTGTTATGATGATTTTAGGCGCGCTGGAATCAATTGGTGCCACGACTGGAGTGGCAGGCCGACTACCAGACTCAGTGTCTTCAACATCCTCAGTCTTGGGTAGCAGGGGTGTAGGGGTACTCGGGGCAGATACTTTCTTTTGCTTCTGGATGTGACAGAAGACGCCCTGATCAAAAGACAAATAGACAGATAGTGGTCATGTATGTATGTGTATATGCATCATACTGACAATAATAAGCTATTTGTGAGTTTGTTCATCAATTTTTTTAAATGCTAGATTAACCTTTTACAATGGAAGGCCAATTAGTATATATTACACTAATTCAGTATTGTACAAAAAATACCACTTGAAATAATATTTTTTTAAGAATCACACAAGAAGGGATCTGGAAAATACTTTTTAAACTAAGTTCTGATCATATAAGAACACAAAATATCAGAACATGAAAAACTTGCTTCTCTGGGTCTCAATGTGCCTTTTATGATGAAAATGAATGATACATACAAAAACGTTCTTCCCAACAACGTACCTTGATATTCTGCAGCCAGCGGGGAAGGTAGTGGCTGTCGAGATTGACAGGCGCAGTAGCTTCCTCTGGCTTGATGATGCCACAAACAAGCGGCGAAGGAAGCAGCTGCTTTGAGCGCTTGTAAATCTGTGGAACAGAAGACCAAGAATGAGATGGGTCAACGGCTTGAAGAGAGCAATGAGAGTGGATCTGAAAGGAAGGTAATCTGGCGCAAGAGGGTCAGAGGGGTCACGAGAGGTCAGCTGTGAAATGATCCTCATTGGACCTTGAAATCTGTAGATTCAACTTTGTTTTCTTTTTCTGATCGGGTAGCAAGATTATTTAATTATGTATTAGGTATAAGGGAATGACATCGTGTGTGGATTAGACCTGAAGCACAAAACAGGACTAAATGTGTATATAGTAGCCATTAATTTTACATAACTGTAATGTGGAATACTTGCAGTAAAATTCAAACAGATGATGATGATGATGACATATGATGCCTGCAGAGGCTGCAGTACTGAGACTAAGTAAATTAAACTGATCCATTAACTTTGTCTGTAAAATTCAACCAAAATCACCTCCAGATTCCTCTTGTACCATGGCTTATGGCTTCTGGTAACAGAAGAATAAGATGGGTTTACATTTTTAAATAACTCCCTAATTATTGAGATATTTATGATAGAATTGAAAAGCATTCTGTTCTGGAAGGCTTTTCGATTGTTCATGGATCGCTTTACTCTTGCATACCACAATGGGGTTGTTCTTGTAGCAGCTTCCCTTGCGGCCATTCACCACGTTCTTGACGTGGCTCTTGATCTGGGTGGAGGTCTTGCACGGCATCATCAGAGTCTGTATCAGCTTGTACACCTCCTCATTCTTCAATGATCCGAACTGCTCCAGGCCTCGGGCCGTCAAGCTAGGAGAAAACAAAATAAATGAAATAAAAAAATGAAATTATGATGATGATAAAGATGATGTTGATACAAAATTGTTGATGATAATGATGATGTTGATAATAATTATGTTGGTGTTATCGTTATTGGTAATGATGATGATGACGATGATGATGATGCAGCAAATGAAAAGATGATGATGATGAAAAAGATGTTGATGATGAGGATGATAATGCTGCTTATGGTGATGATGGAGATGATGAGCAAGCAAAACAACAAACAAATTTACTAAAAATGTATTTAAGAGTTGTGTGTTTTTCTTTTTAATCACGAATTGCACATATTGGTGAAAGACTTACTGATCCTCCGACTCAACAAAGATTATCTTGAGGCTCCTGGTGCTGGAGTAGAGGCTGTTGGTTGGCAGGAGCTCGTGGAACATAAAGACCTTGCTGTGAGCGATCTGATTGGCCACGTTGGGAGCTATCCCAGGTGGCTTTCCCATGCGTGAACCTATCCTCTTGACTGAAGAAAGAAATAATGTGGTAAATAATCATTTGTAACTAGAGGAAGTATATATACATGTCTTATTATGTTTATTATGAAAACCGTTGATTGATGACACCAAATAAATGCTCTCAAGGATTGGTAAATGTTTAATTGCATTGATTTTAATCAGTAGCATAATTAGCACATTTCCAAGAATGAATCAGTGATAAAATGACAAGACATTATATTTCATGTTAATCAAACTTGCTTTCAAAATGATCTTGTTTCTACCTTATCTAGGTAATAATTGAAGTGATCTGAAAAAAATAAAATACATATGAAATATGTGTTAATGATAAAATTGTAATTAAAGCAATAAACAGATTTTTTTAAAATCAGGGTGGTGTTGCATAAAGAGTTGCGATCAATCGCAAATTAGTGATTGGCAGAGATGCGCATATTTTCTGACTTTGCGATTGATCTCATTTCTTTATGCAACTGCCCACCCCCCCCCCCCCCCCCCCCCCCCCGGTCTTCTTTCACACCTTTATTGCGGTATTCCTCATCTTTGACATCTGAGGCCCGCTCCGCTTTGATCAGCTCCAGAGCCTCTGCCAGGTTACAGGATCTGAAGCTAGATTTGAACCCAGGGGCTTGGGTTTGAGTCCCCGTACCTCCTTCATTGATACCAGCAAGTAGATCCAACTCAGCCTGGCGGGAAAAAAAGAACACAAAATTTAGGGTAAGAAGAGAAAAGGAAAACAACAAATTAAACTTTCGAGACAACAATAAGGGAACATTGCAACAAACTAAAGCTACATGTGGATTTGAACCCTGAGGCTCCTTGAGTTGCAGTCCCCACCCAACGAGTAGATCAAACTTATGTTGAACTTATGATCAAGCATATTTGCAACAAAGAGGATAGTTTGAGCTTGTTGTCTAGATCAAAGTTGCTTATCAATGCAAATCCAGTTTCAAAATACATTTTCAATGCAGGCAGGACTACAAAGTAACCTTTACCGTAAACCTGGGTGACTTTGGCCGCAGGGGGTGACTTTGGCCACATTTTGTATTTTCATCAAGCCTCACTTTTTAGAACAAATTTTTTATTTTGTACATAACCCTATAAGAGCATATTAAAAACAATAATAAATTTGTTCTAAAAAGTGAGGCTAGATGATAATACACCCTTCTCAAAAAGTGGCCAAAGTCATCCTGGTTTTTCGGTACCATTTCTGCCGGCACTTACCAGAAACTGCTTGGACTGATCTGCATTCTCCGTGAGTGTGTCATCCTCCCTGGTCAACAGGTGCATCTGACACAGCAGCTGCACATGCTGCATCGGGGAAAAGAACAAAAGGGGAGGTTTTAACACACAACATAAATAAATGTTCATGGTCCAAAATTAACCCTGCCAGACAATGAACATGTCGTCAAGTATTATTTCAGTGGCCAAAAGCACGATCATGACCCAGGATCGGCCCTAGTTCCACTGATCTCTAGACACTCTAGCTTGTGTAATATGTACGCTTGAATGAGTAAGGCCAAGGGGGGTATGTGTGCTCTTACTACGTTCTGTTGATTTGTATGTTATTCTAGCGTATTTACATCGATGAGTTAGAGCCAATGATGCTAATTACCATGGTAAATGTCGCTGCTCAGTAATTGGGGCCCCTGGGCCCAGGGATGCCAGCGATCTACAAGATGAGAGCCTGAAAAGTGAGCCATGCTACCTGATTTATGTGAACATTTTGTGTAAATGAGCATTAATTTCTAGGTGACCAGGGGCCTGAGTTAAGGCCTTTGAATGAAAACTAACATCCCTTTTATTTGAATAAAGGCAAACACTAACATGCACATGTCCTCTTAAACAATTAAGATGTATGATGATGAAGATAATAATAAAAAGGGGCCATTATCTGCATGCGCAACCGCAGAAAGCAACGTGCATCTACAATGTGCTTGCTATAGGACCTTGGGATCTAAACCACTCTCTCAAACCCACATCCAGTTTAAAATTCATAGAATCCAAGTATTCAGGAAGATTAACATGTACCAATCACCAAGTACCAAGATGAGGATGATGATAATAATGATGATGATAAGGATATTAGTATTAACAATGATTGATCTACACAATCAATCATAAAAACAAGTGAATTCTGCGCTTAGTCCCACCTGCTGCAACTGCTGTTGTAGCTGCAACAACTCGTCAGCCGAGAGCGTGTGGGAGGGAAGCACCTTGGGCTCTATGGTCCAGTGCATGACAGGCTGCTGTTGTTGTTGTTGTTGTTGTTGTTGTTGTTGTTGTTGTTGTTGTTGATGCTGCTGCTCTTGGGTAGACCCCTGGCTGGGAGGTGTACCTGATATAAATAATAATAATTATATTGTTTTGATTTATATAGCACCTAATATGAATCACCTCTAAGCACTTCACACTATTACCCCGGATATCGATCAGACACACCCTCACAATCAAATCAATTTGCATGTGGCTGTGGCGTGCACTTTCGATTCCCTTGGGAGCAGCAATGCATTCTGGCAGCAGTAAGGCGCACTCTAACGATATACAAATACAATTGCAATAAACGTTTCCACTCCTACCGGGTCCCAATTACATGATAAATAGAATGAACAAATACAAATTGGATCTAAGAAAATAAAATGTGTTTAGAATTCATTTTCAGAGACCCTAGACTGCAAAATATAGAATGGATTATGCTACAAATCGAGCAATGAGATGAAAAAGAGCAGATTTACAAATACTTGGGGAGTAGAGACTAAACCCAATAAAAAATTTGTCCCATAATAATCCATATTAACATATTCATTCACATATTCAAGTAATATTAATGTTATAAAGTTATACAAATATTGAAAATTCAACATGAAACCGAGATCAAGACTGACACAATTTTTTATTAAAAAGATCGAATGAAATGAAACATAGTTTCATTGATATATTACCCATCACATGTACATCCGCAGATGCTGATGATGATGATGCTGCAGTTGCCGTTGACGACGGCTCCCCTTCTTCTCCAGTTCCTCCCGTCGATGTCGATGCCACCGTACTCGTTGATGGGGCATTGGATAATAACGACGACGATGCAGAGGGTGAATGAGAGGATGAGGAGGGTGCTGGATGAGATGATGACGATGATGATGATGATGCAGGAGGATGGACGGAGGAGGAGGAGGATGCAGAATGGAGGGAGAAAGAGACTGATTTGGACGGAGAGTTCTTGACCCTCTGATGGAGCATGGAGCCAAAGGACAAGGGCTGGGTCAAACTCTGGTCAAACTTAGCCATGTCAAAGTCTTCCAGCCAGTCCACGTCATCACCATACTGGGAATTTAAAAAAAATTTGGGAAAAAAAATCCCAATTTACATGATTATGATTAATAATAACATAGGACGTGCAATACAGTCAAACCTGTATCAAGTGACCACCTAATGGAAACAAGAAAAGTGGCCACTGTTGATAGGTGACCTCTCTAGACAGATTGTATAACAGTTTTTCTTTGGAGGGGATCAATTTTGGTGGCCACTTTAGGCAGGTTGGCTGCTATAGACAGGTGGCTGCTTCACTGTAACAACTTACTTTCCAAACCTGAATAACAAGCTGAACATTTTTTGCTTTGAACCCTTAGTAAGGCTGAGCTTTAGTAAAAAAAACCCTGCACAATAACAATTACAAATAGTTATTAACTCCACCATGCTCAAAAGGTATAGAAAATTACAAACGACTATTAAGAGCCTGTTATCATTCAAAAAGAGCCATTCAAACACAAGAGGGCGCTCTCTAAAAAAACATTGGTTTCAACTATTTTTCATACAAAATTAGGCATGTGATGTTTTGTTGAAATAATGATTAAATAGAGAGATCATCAACAACTATTTAAAAATGCCTTTTGACAATTTTTGAAAAAGTGTAAGCATTTAACCCCAGATTTATTAGGATCGGATATATTTATTGATATTTCAGCCATTTCTGAACCGATTTTGATAAAATAAAGTTTATTCAGCCATTAAAATCGTATGCTCTTTCAAATTTTACACTCAAGTTTTTCATTATCTCACAAATAAATTATTTTGTGCAGCGCCCTCTATACCAAAACTGAACTACCCCTTTAATGAGAAAAACAAATGATTTCCAGGAGCCATCATATATTTGTTGTAATGTCTGGACACTAATAATGAAGTTGACAATTATACAATAAAATAAAAGATAATGTTTAAAAGTTTCATAATTAGCTTCTACTTATTATCAGCACTTGACTATCCCATGAAACATATACTAACCAATAGAAAAATATTGTAATACACAGCAAGATTTAATTTGAAAGATGAATGTTAAATCATGAACACTTTTCATATATTTGTTTCTATCACATTCTAATACAAAATATTCTTTACTTACCACTTCAACTACTTCATCCAAAAGTTCATTCAGCTCCTTCTCTGTAAAATAAAAACAAAATTGCAAACATTTTATAGATGTAAACAAACTAATAATTTTTCCCAAGAATGTGCATCTATTTAATTTCTTTTGGGTGTAACATTAGTTTCATAATGTACAATTATTGTGATTGTATATCAATCTACCGTACCTTATCACAGCATTTTTAACAATAAGAGAAAATCTAAGCAAAACTAGTATAGATTATTAAAAATTTTAAGAGGAGGTAGTTGAAGATATCCAAATCTGTATGCTTTCATTGGGCAGTACAAGAAGCATGTAACTGATACCACAGAGAACAAATAAATCCAAAATGTCATGAACCTGTCAATCCCACAAACAAAACAAAAACTTTGAGGAAAAGAAATGAGTTACTTACTGCTGACACGAACAGCTTTGTCAGTCCTGAAGTCTTCTTTGTCCATTGGCTCGTCTTCCGCTTCCGCAAGAAAGTTGTACTCTGGATCGTTCTGCTCATCATCTGTCTGCTCTTTATTGGCTGGATCTAAGAGTGTTGACATTAACAGAAAGTAATGTATCAAAAACAAGCTGACATTTTCTATCATTTTCATTTGCAATCAATCTACGGATAATTTATAATACAATCAGTAAATTATTCTTTGAATTTACCAACCAACCAACCAACCAACCAACCAACCAACCAACCAATCAATCAATCAATCAATCAATCAATCAATCAATCAATCAATCAATCAATCAATCAATCAATCAATCAATCATAAAATCATAAAATCAGTCGATCAATTTGTCAATTAATTAACCATACTCTCTTTCCTAGAGGAAGCACATGACACAAATGGCATTCATTCACTCAATTCACCAATGTATCAATCCATTAATAAATCATACTTTCTTTCCTAAAGAGTAAATTCATGTCATACCTACATTCAATTGACCAACTGACTGTCGAAAATGACTGACTAAATGAATGAATGAATGAATGAATGAATGAATGAATGAATGAATGAATGAATGAATGAATGAATGAATGAATGAATGAATGAATGAATGAATGAATGAATGAATGAATGAATGAATGAATGAATGAATGAATGAATGAATGAATGAATGAATGAATGAATGAATGAATGAATGAATGAATGAATGAATGAATGAATGAATGAATGAATGAATGAATGAATGAATGAATGAATGAATGAATGAATGAATGAAAGAATGAATCAATCAATCAATCAAAGAATCAATCAATCAGTGGATCAATTTATAAATCAACCAACCAATCAATCAATTCATCCAGCAACCCAATAACACAATAACATACCTTCTGTCCTGTAGAGACTGGCTAGCCAATCCTTCCACTCAGGGTCGTCACAGTCAGAGTCATACATATCCTTGTCCGCATCGGGAGCTACCAAAGAGGCTTCAATTGCCTCCAGAGGTGTATCAATCGGACATTTCGATCGAGTGCGATGTGCAATTATTGTAGCCGCCTTAGTGAAATCAACCAAAAAGAAAGATAGCAATAGTGTTGGCAAATATTTATTTCAACATTCATCAATTTTTTGTGAAGTTCTGACATTGAAGATTGGCTCATTCTTTAGGTCAGTAAATTTACACCACCTGCAATTCCATAGCATAGACTACACACTTACAAAGTCATCAGTGTGTGGAACAGAAGAAACATAAATAGGATAGGGCTTTTGAGCTAAAACCAGAATAGTAGACAGTGTAAGACTATAACATAAGCGGTCTTTAGATTTTTTTAATGCATTTCACTTTCTATGCAGATACAATATATTCCGGAGCAAGCATAGAAAATATCATAATTGCTTGAATACCAGGATCACCTATTTACTATTTACTACAATAAAATTGTATTTATAAGTTCTTTGTTACTTCCAGATGATCATTCCACTCTTCATATCTGTACCGTTAATAATTGTTGTTTTGTTCTTTATTGTACGATTTTTTTTTGGAAAATAAAGTTGATTTATTACCTCTTTCGTGACAGCATCCAACTCTTTCAAGAAGGTATCGTCATCCCCCAGTCTGGCCGGGTCTCTGGGTGGAGGAGGGGGTCCCATGGGGACCGGAGTGACCTGCAGGGGATGGGAAGAACAAGTAGAAAAAAGTCACAGAATTTGGATTGAAGTTTCCCTTGACCAATTCAGGACTTGTCCCGAAAATATTCGGGCTTGGGTCTACGGAGAATACATGTGATAGAGAAATCAATCAGTCCTGAAGTGGTCAACTTAACGAATGAACAAAGGAGCGATCGGAATAAAAGCCCTAAATACATGTATCTACAACACTGTTTATAAAATGTAGAGTCCCTTCCTCTTCCTTTACTGTATTTCACAGTACACAATTAGCTAACCTTCCATGGAGAAGGTGGACCTAGACAAATTAGTTGAATAGATGAGTGAGACTTAAACCTACAACCTCCCACATTGCAACCAGATGCTCTAATCGCTCAGCAACAATACCTCCCTAATTTGGGTTATAAAGCAGTTAAACGAGTTGCACAATTATTGCAACCCAAAAGAAGGCTAGAAAATATGAAGATCACACAATTAAACCCAAAACTTGCTACTCTACCTGCAGGTGTCTTGCCACCAGTTTGAGGCTGGGAGTGGGCCTTGGTTTGGGTGTGGTCGGTTGAGATATAGAGGGGGAGGGTCGGGGCTGCATTCATCTCGCTCTTGGTGAAGATGGAAGACAGCAGAAAATATCAAGAACACTTAATTTGCCCTGTAGAAAACAGAAATGTTCTACTCTTACCTGCAGGTGTCTTGCCACCGATTTGAGACTGGGCGTGGGCCTCGCCTTGGGTGTGGTCGGTTGAGATGTTGATGGTGAGGGGGAGGGTAGGGGGGCGGGGCTGCACTCCATCTCGCTCTCGGTGATGCTCGTCTGGACAGAGCGGGGCGGGGTGCTGGGGACGGGCGAGCCGAAGTCACTCATCTGGGAGGTGACGCTCTCGTAATCACTCTCCTCCTTCTGTAACATATAGGGAACAAAGCAAAATTGACTGCTATGGAACAAATAGCCATTCTGGTACTTTACCAACTGAGCTGCCAGTCTGGTATTGTTAGTTTTTTTTTTAAGGCCAACCTCACAGTACACAATCTGACAAACTATTACAGATCTGAACTATACTGCATGCTTTAATTAATATGCTTGTTTTTTTATTGAGACAAAAATAGTTGCTTGTTGGATCAAATCGGATCGTGTCACTTCCTTTGGTCAGTTGCTAGCTATATTGTATTTTACACATTGAAGAATGAAGATGGTTTCATTATGGTACAAAACACAATTCCGACAGACCCAAGTTATTTTCAGGACAAGACTTGAATGGGTGAACTGCATATAAGGATAAATCCAGCTAGGGGAAAACCTACATTTCTGTACATGTATAACAGCAACATAATCAACAAAATAATGCAATAAAGCACTTCTTTTTCTTTTTTTAAAGAAGGAGACGAACACAAGAAACATCAAAATTTAATTCAAAATCTAGTCCTGCAGCTACAGTAAAATTAAAAATGCACTCACCATGAGTTCATCCAGAGTTGGTTCATAATCCTCATCGTCTGAAGAGTCTTCTGAGAAGTTGATTTCAATGAAGCCAGGAGGCCCCTTCTTGTTCTTCATGGGTGAGAGAGGCCACACATAGGGCATCTGGCAGGAGAAAAGTTATAAAAGGACGAAATCAAACCCACAATTTTGTCTTTGGTTAACCCGTTCCCAACAAGTTTATGAAATCCCTATAGACTTTGTACACAACCCATTCGGTTCCCGTGGTCAAGGGGTTAATGTAACTAACAAATTGCTTAAGTTATTGAAATTTGAAAGAATCAGGCAAGACTTTGGAGAAACAGTATTTTTTATAAGATTTAATGTAAACCTTGGTTTAAAAGTGCTTGAGTTAGATTGTAAAGTAAACCACTTTTTTCTTTTTCTTGTTAGATTTTCTCTGGTTTTGCATTATAATCCATTATCTGATTCCTTGTGACAGGAATGATGTGCTTCTTGATTCTACTGATTTTCTCTCTCTTCAAAACCCAGACAAGGGTACATACTAGTGGAGTCATAAGTATCATTCCATCTTTAATCAAATTACATAGGGAGGAGACGGGGTTGAACTGTACATGTACATGTATGCCTTGTGGTGTTCCGAGACTATTCCTACAAATCTTAGACAACACAAAAGTTGTGATATACATTTTTCCTCCTAGTCATTTTACTAATTTTAACTTGCATGGTTTATAAATATTGAAATAGCATTTGCTATATGCAAGAAAATTTAGAATGTACCCATTTAAAATTTGCACTTACATTTCCAACTTTTTCAGATGCTTCTTTCAGCTTAGATCTGGTCAGCTTTGGTGTCTGTTACAAAAGAAAACACAAGATGAAAGTCAGTGAAAATATTCATGAATTCGGTGGATCGGGACGATGTATCCCACAAAATACCTAAAAGAGCTCTTGAAATAAACAAAAACAAAGTGTCTATATTAGATCAAAATCAGGTGTGATTTTTCAGAATGCAGATGCTAAACAGGCAAACAAATATTTTACCTGTGTACAAAAAACAAAATACTTCATTAAAGAAACCTGGCAACTGTAACATCATTGCATTTTGGAAACGTTATCATTAATGCACATAAGATCTATGGACAAGTTCATGAAAAATTATCTCTAAAACTATCAAAACAATCAATGTCATAATTTCAAATTTTCAATAAACCATAGAGATTCCTTGGTTAAAATTGTCCTAGATATCAAAGAATGTTATACGTAATAGATCTGCTCAATTTATTTTCTTCAAGATTTTGTAGATGATTCAACATATATTTTCTTTGCCCCCAGCCCTAAATAAGAATGTCATGAATCACTGTTATTTTTTCCTCAACAACTTGGAGAAGGTTGAATTTTAATTTTTATAGCCCCCTAGCATTAGATATCTTGAAATTATTTCTCAAAAGAGTAATTATATAAATATTGATCTTACATAGGCTGCAGGTTCTTGCTCAATCTGTACCAGTCCGGCATCCGTCATAGTGTTGCGCACCATTGACAGAACATGCTCGTTCGTGATGACATGCTGATAGAAAGGAAAGAGTCGTTAAAAAATCAGGTGGGAAAATGTTGAGTCACACTTCTGAAATATATGACATGATGGGCATGGTTATTCATTGCTTAAATACATGTGTTCCAAAACTATACTGTTAAAGAATTGACTCTTGTTATTCAACAAACTTCTTGATATCAAAGATAACTTTATTTTGTTCCCATGTAATAGTTCTGCGTTAAACTGAAATTTTCTTATTAACAGCATTGATAATTGATCATGATGATGACTATATTATAATTCACACTATATCAAGATAGAAAATGTTCTTATTGATATTTCATAAAAATGTTGACAAATTCGACATACACCTTGAAGACAACCTGAAATTTAGAAGAAATACAAGTTAAACACTCACATGCAATATGCTCTTGACGTTGATCGCAGTCAGGTTGTTCTTGGCAGCATTCTCCTCCAGCCTGCTCTCCAGATCATCATCGTCGATGAACTCCTCATCCAGCTCCATCAGGTCATTGATGGCGGTGTCCCCGACCAGAGTCCTCAGAGGCTCAAGCTTCCGCTGCTTCTTCTTCTGGAAAGAGAACTTCCTTCGCTTCCTCTTCCGCGACCTGATCGTCTTACCCCCGGACGATAGACACGACAGCGATTTGGTCTCAGTCTCCGGAGTTTCACCGGCCGGCAAGTGTGGAGTGGATGGAGTGACACACTCTCTGACCGTCTCAGAGTCGCAGTCGGGGTCCCTGTTTTGTTCGACACCATGTGTGGTCTCGGGTGTGCTGAACATCCTGGGAGAATCTATCATTAAGCGAGGTGTACCCATGACCAGCCGACTGTCCTCACTGTTGGCAGGAGACTGTGTCAACGCAGAGTCGTCAAGGGACATCTCCTGGACAGGAGTCCGCCTTCCCTCTGGCTCTGGAACAATTTCATGACTTTGTCGATCCTTTTCTGGCTTTTCACCTTCAGGTTCATGAATCTGGGTAATCTCGCTACTCTTCCCTTCTATTTCAGAGCTGGTTTCACCAACACCTTTTGCGCTTTCCAATTTACTTGCTAAGCTTATGGTTTCTGAATCGGGTAGAGATTTACTCTCTGTGGTTTCTGAATCAGGTAGAGATTTACTCTCTGTGGTTTCTGAAACGGGTGGATCCTTGCCTGATTTCTCAAGTCTTGATGCCATCTTTTCATTCAATGAAGTCCTCGCTTCAGATTCACATCCTACCCTGTCTGTTACTTCACCACCGGTTATCACTTTGCTTCCATCATCACCGCCTGGTTTTCCCTCGGGTTCCTCATCTCTCAATCTAAGGGACTTTTCCTGATCTGACAAATTTTTCACCTCATTCTTATCCTCTTTCTGCTCCGGACCATCACCACACTGTTTTGAAATACCTACGGCTACACATTCTGCTTGGTCTATTTTCTTGGTTCCTTCAACCAAATTCAAGCTTTCAGTCACGGCCGGCTTCTCTCCTATTTGGCTTTCTTTGTCTGTTAACTTTTCATCCCTCAAATTCAAAGTTGCATCCATGATGAATTTTCATTTTCCTCAAGGAGCGTTTTTGAAGTTGGCCTTTACATTTTCATCGTGCAACAGCCAATAGATCAACCTGTTCACAATTTCCAGACAGTCCGATTCCAGGAAATGCAATACAACAGCTGCTCATGCTTGAAAAAATAAAATTAAGGGAAAGAAATGTATTAATTATTATAATCATGATTATTGTAAACCTTTATCTCAATGGCTAGTGCCTAGAATGTGTTATCACTGAAAACTGTTCAGTAAACCATTTTACTTGCTACAACTACAGCTACATTTATTAATGATTTATCATGCTTGAATGGCAGAACTAGAAGAGATCAATGCAATCTTAATCATGATTCATTTAGAAGGCAAAGTCCCAAGAACATTAAGTTTAAAAAGGCTGGTTTCACTTTCATTGAAATGGCAGCTGTTCTAACTTCTAATTCTTAACGTTATTGATTTTCACAGTCAATATTGTAGATCGACAAATCTATCGCTTTCATGGCCTTTTTTACATTATTATTGTTATTTTCACTGTCGGCATTCTATGCCGACAGTGAAAATAACAATAATAATGTAAAAAAGGCCATGAAAGCGATAGATTTGTCGATCTATCAATATTGGTGCAAAAAAATTAAACCATGAGGCATGAATGATACAGTGCCCTCTAAAGATTGAAAACAATCATTTAAATCCGAGCTTACTATCCAATTTATCAAGACAAAGTTACATAAAGTATAAATAAATCATGAATGTAAATATAAAATAGGACTAAATAAAGACGTAAATAAGTCAATTGAAGGGAAAATGAAAATATCAATTAAATTAAATAAATGTAGTTGTAGAGTTCTAGTTCTTACTAGTCCATTTGAATAATTAAAAATTAAGATAGAAAGAATAGGGCTCCGGACACAAGTGGAGAAGTTTGCACTTTGAAACTAGAGTATCCGATTTCCGAGACGTAATCATGTATGGTAGGTGTACTACACATCGGCACTGTTTTTAATATCGGCACCCCGCGTAATATTTGTTTTTGCGCGTGTTGTAACAAATCGCGCATGAGATGATGCGCGCTACCATTAGAAACTGAACTGGTCGAAATTTTGAGGAGAAATGATGCGTAGATCGTCCGCTACGAGTAATACAAGTAAATACGATAAATAATACCAACATCGCACAAGAAATTTTGAGTTGCGTGCATTGTCAATGAGGGTTGAGGGGGTGCCGGTATTAAAAACACTTCGAACTCGTGAAGCCAAAAAACAACGCGCGTGTTCGAAGGCGATATCTCAAAATATAATTAATATATCGCAAATCTGATCATCGCATCGGAATCTGCACTATTTTCTCAATATGTGAGTACAATTTCAAGAAATTTGAATGATTTTTAAGTCTTAAACTGTCGGAAATGTTTTAGGGTGCCGTTGCGGGGGTCACTCAATCATACCGTATCCGAAATCACACACGTCAATATCAACATACCCGATAACGGAGCTAACAATTAAGTTAATTGAGCGTTAAATGCTTACATTGTGTTGAAACATGCAAAGTAAAGTGATAACAAGGTTTTTGAATTCTAGAAAATTATGATTACAGAAAGCAAACAATTATACAAGAAGAAGAAAATAGTAATCAATTCTTACATGTTTACTTTTCCGATGGATGAATCCCGCTGAATCTGGATTTTCAATCTTAGCGCGCGCACGGAAAAAACGACCGCGCGCCTTCGCAATACGCGAGCACCGTATACCCATAAATGTGGTTCCTTTGAATTTGAGGTAGACAATAATTTCGTGACAGTCCTTAAAATAATCCTTACAATTATATATATAAAAAACTACAAAACTAATTATTTTATTATTATAATTATATAACTCTAGCTTGGCAGTCTGTGGATCGATTGCCGGGGGCACCCAAATCTTGTTTCATGGGGGGGGGGGGGGGGGGGGGGGGGGCACACCTTACATGTTTCTTTCAATTTTCTTAGATTTTCACCTTCTGTTTTGTATGGTCAAATTATTGGGGGCAAGTGCACCCCCCCCCCCCCTCCACACACACACACACACACACCATAATATGCTACGACACTGCAACTCCAAGAATAGTGGCACATTATTAATAGGGGTGGGTGGTGGATTAATGGCTTTAAACAATTCTTTATTCCAAATATTTTATCATAACTTTAACTAGTGTATATCATTCATAATGCTCATGCTCCCCCAAACCCCGTTCGGATATTGAGGGGCAATTGGCCACTTCGTGGACCAAGCTACTTAGTATATATATGCCACTGGTATTTATACCGATATTTTATTCTAAATTGACACCACTGAAAATGAAGGCTATACTCGATTTTACACTGAAGTTGGCAAAAACAAATACAACCATTTCACCAATTTGAGATGACTGCATACAAACAATACAAATAATTAGAAAATAAATGAAACCTCTTCCAAAAATATATAGGCCCTATACCCCCGCCCTAGATGTAACCCAATATTTTGTACATAGTGATGGTACGTATTGATTAAATAAATCAAGCCTATCGTTTTTTGCATGATCATCAAATCAGTCAAGAGTGTTTATAATGCGGTACAAAAATTCAATAATAGAGCCTAGTAATACATTCATTTTAGGATTCTGTTCATAGTGAGCACGTAATAATAAATATTGTGCAATAAATCACGTAAAGGTGAGATTGCTGAATGGTGTACAATTGTATTTTGTTGTGGTTTGTTGCATAATTTGAAGCATTCGATTTCAGTCGATTGGTTACTATCATGAACCTGTACAAACATTTAAAAGACAAAGTATTATGATGCATTAATAATGTGTGACTTATGGCCGCAACAAAATATAAATTATTTTCAGTGCGCCTCTAAATTGCCAAACAGACTGATAACTGAGCCTTGAGGTGTGAATGGAAAAAAGCTTTTGCTACGGATACTTGCACTCTCATATACACACAAAGAGGAACATTCCATGAAAAGGGGACACAAAGTTTCATTAAATAATTATAGACTAAGAAATTAACAAACTAAAAATAAACAATTATGTAAGCTGGATGCTGTATACTAGTTTTGTAATTTATTGTTAAAGGTATGGTGACAAGAAAACTGCCTCAAAATTGGGTTTTACTGTATCTAAGGTAGATTTTCATGAAGATTACTAATACAAACATATTTTCCTCGTGGGAAAACCCGGTAAAATAAAAAAATCAACTTGTAAATTCTCTTTCGGAACCCCCGTAAAAAAACTGAGTCCCGGGCGAACAAAAAATGACGTCATCTTTGTGACGTCACCGGCAGGCAATCGCAGTTTAGCTCGGTCATAGACGTACACGCTGAGTACAATACTCACGTTGACACAGAGATATTATTTCCATTTGTTTCAATATTTGCAAACATTTGTTCAGGTTTATATCATGGGACGATATACACTCAGATGTGTAGCTGCATCCTGCTACAATTCATTTCTTAGCAATTCTTAAGCATTTTCAGTAAAACCTCAATTTACAAGCAAAAACGAGTTTGTTTTACAAGCAAGTCATAGGCTCTGCATGTAAACAATGCATATTCCTCCGCGTTGCGGTCTGCAAGTGATGTCATGAATCGGGTGACACGTGCGCACATTTCCGCTCTGCTATAAATGACTTTTTTTAGGAGCATGGAACGCCGATGCGTAATAAAGCAAAAAAGTTGCATGAAATTTACCTTTTTTTCCCAACTTAAGGATTTCTTTGAAAAAAAGAGTGTGGTATATCAATAAAGGCACATATTTAAAGCTATAAACCTGAATCAAAGCCGGGATTGCACCCCTCCTTTAAGGTAGATATTATTAACGCTCAACCAATTAGCACAAAAACCTAGGCGCGCGTAAGTATGATTGCAACCACCATGCATTTTGCACTTTAGAGAATTAGCACAATTTATTGAGCACGTGAAGTTTGTCGTCGACTAACGAATGCATTTTTCATACAAAATACGATTTTCCTAAAAATCTAAAGAAAGAAAGTCTACAAGAAAGCCTATGAACACACGTGTATGTAGTCGTTTTCATCATATGCACTTCCCATTTGGATCCATTTTCTGAATCAACTATAATCCGAGAAAAAAAAATGCAGCGAGGATCTGCGTCATTCGTTCGGGTCGCCACGAGAATCTTTCCCGGGACTTCGCCGTCACTGAATAGGGTAGCAGCCGATGCAGTGCCCTGCTGGTGTGTATCAAGCGCAAGAATTATTACAAATTCCATGATTAAGAATACTCGGTGCCCTGTTTATTCATCAGAGCGGAACATTTTTAGCTGGAGAACTACTCTAAGATCACCCAATGTTTTGCAGAAGTCTAATTGTTTAAGTTATTCTTCAAATACTGCTGCTCAAACGACGACAATTTATGCATTGGCGAGCGGTCATGGAAAAAGCGGAGTTGCCGTTGTGAGAATTTCTGGACCGGGAGCGAGCAGAGTAATAAAAGAAATGATCCTAAGTGATGTTTCATCTAGAATACGATCAAGGCAGGCAGTCTTATCCGTCATCAAGGATCCTGAATCTAGAGAAGTGATAGATAACGGCTTGATTCTGTGGTTTTTAGGTGAGAAGATGCTTTACTGTTTCACTGCTTGCCTTGTAAAATTGTATTATTTAGTTTGTAGTTCTGAAGACTAAAAGTAAAATGGTAATTTTTAACAGATTAATGATATAAATAAATGGTAAAAGCATTGTTAATCTGTTTTTTTCTTTGTTGCTGTTTCTCTCGGACTCTCGCGCTCATCTCAGTCAATCCATCTGCCCCATCGGCCATCTCGTTCTTGTCCCCTGTTCTCTCTTTCTCTCTGGCATCACTTTATTAGGGATGCCGATCACAAAATCTAACTTTTGATTTCGGCACAATCATGACAAACAACTTACCAGACTGTAATCTCCGAACACCAACATGTCCTCTCACCAAGTTTGAAGTTATTCCGACTGTTAATTGCTGAGATATTAAGGTGCAAAGTTGATTCAAAAACGACCCTTTTTTGGAGCTTTCAAATTACGCGCGCTTGAAACTATATGATATTGGCCGTGCGAGAACCAAATTGGAGGGGGTGTGGCTTGCGATCGCAAAAAAGTTCGAAGTGGCTGTCAATTAACATGATGAAGTTCAAATGCTAGTCTTACTTTCAAACGTTAATTAGTTTACGTCGATCTACATTTTATTACGCATACGATTACCGTACCGTCGGTACATACAACGCAGCATGTATGCCTAGCTATGTGTCGTCACGTACGTACGCGCGTCGCGACGTCTCCTATAGTACCCGAAGCCACGGCGCGCTGCGGTGCAGGAAACAGCGCGCGCGGACGTTTACTGTACATAGCATGCGACACACGTAGGCACGATCGTTGTTGTTTTTGTTGCAATATGCTGTAACACAGTAGCGTGCGAACTGACTTGTTTGTTCAAGTTTTTTTTCTTTTTTATCAATGAATAACCTAGGCTTTGTACAATTCGCAAAAAAAAAACACAAACACAATAAACTGTACAGTCCCTACTCTAATGTGTATACGAACGGGTTAATATAGAAAACAAATAATACTAAGCGTCTGAAAGCGATACTATACACGCTACGTAACAGTCATAACACGTCCGTGATTCATGAATAATTCATTAGCTACGTAGTGGATTTCGCGATGCTATGAATAATTCATAAGCCAAAGTACATGTCTATTTCAGTTTTTTGGGGCGTGCGTGGCTATCCTTCACCCTTTTTTGGTGAATAGGGGCTCAAAAAATTGGAAAAAAAATAACCTAGATGCCCTTAAATGCGCATGATCAGAAACTTATTGATGGAGAAATTATGGATTTTTTTCGTTTTTAAAAATATAAGGAATGTGGGCGCGGTCATGCGCAAATAAGGTGATATAGGTTGAATGCCCATGTATTCACTGAGTCACTCAAACTATTTTTCAGATCAGGCGTTTGGTGGTGCATAAGGATTAAGTGAGATTATCAACAGCGCCCCCTCGAAATCCATTGGCGCCCTCATTATATAGTCTGCCCGGTTCAATCACTCGGACTTATCGCTGTTATTATCTGCCGATATCAGAGGAATCCTTTCGTATGTAAGTGTATTTGCATTAAAATATGAACAACGGTGAATTACACATGCTGCTGATTGTGATTGTGTGATAATCTGTCTTTTTATTCACGGAAAATTTTGTGATTTTCGACCGATTTGTATATGGCGAACAAGGCGAAACGCGTACACACTGTACGTACGGACATTATCGCGAAAAAAGGGTCGACATGTACGGAGCTCCAGCGGCATCCCTAACTTTATCTCTTTTTGATTGATTCACCGTTTTAAACAATAACATCTGCTTGTATCAATTGTCTTCCAGGCCTTAATAGTTTCAACTTAGAGGATGTATGCTAGGTAAGGCTGTTGACGAGTCCCGGGTACCCGGGTCCCGCCGAAAAATGTCGAGTCCCGGGCGCAAAAATCGATACTCGATATCCCGAAAAAAAAGCAAAAAAAAATCGATTTACAAATTTGCTGTATTTTATAAGATGATTTATTGTCATAAATGCGCTGCATTTTTGTCACTTGAATGAACATGTTTCCCAGCGGCGTGACATGCCTATAGCGAAATCAACAAATTGATAAATTTCGGGTACCCGGGACTCGCCCGAAAAATTTTCGCGAGTCCCGGGTAGTAAATATACCCGAAATCGACAGCCTTAATGCTAGGTAATACAAGTCCACGGAGGACCTGCATGTTATTTCGCAAATTCTGCACTCTCATCAAGAATAATAGAGAGCTAAATTTGATTTCTTGCACAGTGTTCCACAACTTTAAACATGTTTATCTTTAAATTTAAAAAAGTGTCTGAGCGACCATCTCTTTCTCATCCCACAATTATATTGATTCAATTTCTGTCAACTTCTGCTATATCAATTGTCTTCCAGGCCCCAACAGCTTCACTGGGGAGGATGTATGCGAGTTACAAGTCCACGGAGGACCAGCAGTTATTACTGCACTCTACTCGGCCCTCGGAAAGTTGGAAGGATTCAGGATGGCTGAAGCAGGTGAATTCTCTAAAAGGTAACCAAAAATTAAAAACAATCAACCACGTCCAGTTAGAAAAATCATGCAGGTTATTCAGGAGGATTAATCTACACTTCAACAGAAGGGAAACTGACAAGGACATGTTAAACAAAGTCATACACTTGGATCAATTAACTTTAAAAGATGACAGCCAGTGTAATTCATTCATTTTCCTCTGAGTCTTTTACAATGACAAGCTTGAGCTTACAAAAGAAGAGGGGCTTGGAATCTAATGCAAATGTAAACAGTTACATTGACTTTATCACAGAAGGTGACTTTTACTCTAATAGATACATATGAATCTGTGTGCATAAAGTCATTTTTGGTATGCAGCTCACTTTTCTTTACTCTGTCTTACTAGACATCCTACATGTAGGCCTATATTTAAACAACATTCTTTGTAAGTATATACCCTGTTCCCTACTAGATTTTCAATTCCCATTGAGTTAATACAGAATCAACCAGTTTCCTTTAGGAAATTGGTGAAGTTTTGTCAACCTAACTATTTTGTTTACCTTGTATGATATGTACTTCTTATCTTCCCTTTCTCCAAATCCTTTCATCTACGATAAAATTAAGATTTGGTATGAGATTTATATTATATTTCTACTTTTCCTTGTCTGCAGAGCCTTTTATAATGGCAAGCTTGATCTGACGGAGGTGGAGGGACTTGGGGATCTCATTCAGGCTGAGACGGAAGCCCAGAGACGGCAGGCCATTCGTCAGATGTCTGGAGACCTTAGCAAACTCTATGACAGATGGAGGCACACGCTTCTCAGAGTAGGCTATGTTATTACATATCAGACAATACAAAATGATAAAAGGTGTAAGAAGCCCTATAGAGAAAAGTT
This sequence comes from Echinarachnius parma, assembly GCA_037951105.1. Classification (NCBI taxonomy): domain Eukaryota; kingdom Metazoa; phylum Echinodermata; class Echinoidea; order Clypeasteroida; family Echinarachniidae; genus Echinarachnius; species Echinarachnius parma. The sequence goes on along the minus strand of JBAMJV010000270.1, from coordinate 92,519 downwards.
CAGAAAACTTAAATGTTTATATGTGTGATGTATTGTACTACCATTATGTCTTTGCCCATAGATCTAATCCTGTATTTATCTGGTAACTTTACAATATATGAAAGTGTAAACAAAAATTAAATCCGCAACTTAAAGGGTACCACCACCCAAAAATAATATTCTTATTAAAGAAAGGTAACATCCTTGGTATTCCATTCCATCAACAAGTTCACAAAAATATGTTTCCAGAAAGAAAAAAAAAATTGGAAACGCATCACCATTCTAAAGCATGCGTTCATGCAGTCTGAATTACGCAGACTGCTATGTGTGCGGCGAATTGCAATGTATGCAGAGCGAACGAATCGCCCGGGAATCTATTGTTTACAAACGTGCGCGTGAATAGCATTGGCGCACTCGCAAATGGTTGGCCCGTATGGAACCAGGAAATAGCAGTGGTTCCGTAAGTGGTGGAAATTAATTGCTTTGTTTATGAATTACAGAACCCTTTGCAAAATGTTGGGTATCTATTTGATATCACAAAACGGTACCAAAACATATACTAATGTGTTGTCCTTTGCCCGGTGGTCCCCTTTAACCTCAATTTTAATTAATCTATAAATAATAATGTCATATCTACTTTAGATGACTTACTGGGATTATAATTTTAGATCTACACAGTTAAGTCTTCTACATATGCACCATAGGCCTCACACTTTTAAAAAAATTGAATTTTGAATCAGGACTAAATTGATTTTGGTATAAAACATGGACTCTCTATGCACCCATGTTCGAGTATTATAGGGACCAGTCTATAATGGGTTGAAAACAAAACTGTACAGTTGATATTTTGATTTTTGAAATGCATTTTTATTGTTAAGCACTCAGTTTCTAACCAGGTGTAATTTAATTTTTTCAACATTTCTTAATATTTCTTTGTTTCATTTGATTTGTTCATGTTTGGCAGATTGTGGCTCATGTAGAAGCTTACATTGACTTTAGTGAGGATGAAAATATAGAGGACGGAGTACTGGAGGAAGGTTAGTATAGTAACAGAGTATCTGTCACATTTTATCTTTGAAAGGAGAAGAACTGGAGCCTGAGATCACTGGATTGCTTGGCTAGTGGTTGAATCAATTGTGCTACTAAATGCCATTGTTTCTCTCAGCTCAGTTTATCAGAGTACCAGTAAAGAAATCTGGATACATACAAACTTTTTCCAGATCCCCCCAAAAAGAAGGAAAAAACCCCCATTATGATCGATTTTAGATAAGCATATATTAAGATTTCTATTAAGCATATATAGCTGAATACAAGTACTATACACACAGGAGAACTCTGCAACCTACGTATTATTTAATTTACTCGCTTGTTATGCATTGCCATTGTAAATAATGAAAGGTAAAGAACTAGCATTCCTGATCCATTGCAGACTTTTATTTGCTTGAAAATGTTTGCAATGTTTGATAAATGTTTTTGTTGTTAGCACCTGGTAATGCTCAGAAATGTAATCGGCCCAACCCTAGTGACTGCCCTTTTTTTGTTTTACTTCTTTCTAGCTCATCATCAGGTTGCAGACCTCCTGTCTGAGATCCAGCGCCATCTTGCTGACAAGAGGAGAGGTGAAAGGTTACGGAGCGGAGTCCATGTCACTATCGCGGGGAGGCCCAATGTGGGAAAGAGTACCCTTCTCAATGCATTATGTAAGAGCAGTGTGGCAAGTGTTTTCTTTTTCTAAAAGGCAGAAGCTCATGTTCCTCAATGGCATAATAAAAAGAATATGAGGGAACATAAATTTTTGTTTACAATTTCAAGTTCAGTTTTTGCTTTCCTCTGAGTTGAAAATTGATAGATGATCTACAATAGATCATCATAATGATCAAAAGGATTTGAGCAATATTCTCCTGAATGATTTTCGATTTTCTGATGCAGCAGTTCATTTCTGACATGATTCCAGTATTTCTGTAATAAAAATCATAATTTGCATTATACTGTAATGATTAAATATAAAACAACAGGGAACTAGCATTTACATTTTACGCCTTACCATCGAGTGATCTCAGTTGTAATTGTCATGATGCCAGCTGGTGTAATACCAGGTCTAGGGTTTGCCTTTACACTTTGAATGAAACTGCACTGAGCATTTAATCTTTAACCCCGGTGTATTGTGCACATGTTTTTACTATTAAAAGCCCATGAAAATCATAAAAGAGCCCCAACATTTGACATAGAGTACTAATTTTGGAAGGCAGGCTTGAAAAGTAGCCCCCGGATATAACAATTGAAATTTTCACTGTTATTTGATTTGTTTATTTTATCCATACTCGCTCACCAGGCCAGCGCCCTGCAGCCATTGTGTCACACATTGCTGGCACCACACGTGATGTAGTGGAATCAACGCTCAACGTTGGGGGCTTCCCCGTCATCCTCAGCGATACGGCCGGGATAAGGGACACGACCGATTAGGTGGAGAAGGAGGGCGTGCGCAGGGCTAGAGAAAGGTATGGTATGGTCTGGTATAAAACTTGTTTGATATCTTGCCTGTCTGCCTCTTGTTTTGCCTTCATAGCCTTACCCAGAGCTGCCAAGTCCGCTCCCTGATTTTGCAGGAGGCTCCCTGAAAAATAGATCAAGATTAATTCTGCATTGCATTTCATCCCATCAGCCATTCTCCCTTACTATTGAATGATTATTGTTCATTAGGTCGTATACATTTTTTAGATATTTGATCTAGCATTTTCAGTAAATCTTCCTGATTGTTGGAATTTCAATGTTGCTAGCTTTGCTTTACCCATACATTCTTTCATCAAATTCATTATACTTTTCCTGTATTTAAGAAATTATTGTGTTTCAAAATGGCTCATTTCCTGTTCTGGGCAATTCAGATACTGCAAATACCACTGGTGTATATCCCCCTCCCCCCCGAACAATACAAATCTGTGCCAGTGACCAGTACCGTACATAATTGTCCCTTTAATGCTACCGTGATATATCACTTTTCCCGCAGAACAAACCTAGCTGATCTGACCATCTTCATGGTAGATGCAACATCACTCAGTGCAAGTAAGAAGTCGGAGAACATCCGCCACCAAATCAATTCCCAAGTGCAATATTCAAAACTGTGGGCAGAGGATTTAATCACAACTGATGGCAGTGACCCTGTAGCCTCGAGCAACAGTCTCTCCAATGAGTTTGGTGATGAAAGAGAACTGGTTGTCATTGTGAACAAGACAGACCTGCTGGACACGGAGACTAAGAGGACTTTGGAATATGTTGTAGGAGATTGTGTTGTGGATCCGGAGAACTGTCTGAGTGAGCCTGAGTTGAAACATGCAGGAGGAAACAAGTTTTGGATATTACCGATGTCGTGCAAGACTGATGATGGAATGGAATTCTTCCTAGAATGGTTTACCAAGAAATTAGCAGGAATGTAAGACATAATTTTCTGGAAGTATTTAAATATTGAAAAAGGCATAGAACAACAAGATTAAATACTGAATATTCAGTAAAAACTTACATTGTCCACCTAGAGAAGACTTAAGTCTTAAGTAAAAATGATAGGTAATAATTCTGCACTAACCAGTTAGAAGTGCAGCATGCAAAAGGTTGAAAGATATCTAATACAAAGATTACTGTAGATGACCCAAAAGAGAATGAAAAGTGTTAAAGAATTGTAAGAAGGAAATTTCATAATAATGATTTATCATAAAAGCAAGGTGCAGTAATACAAAATGCTAACAAATCTTTTCCTCCACCATGCAGGTGCAGTAACCCATCATCACCGGACCCCTACCTGACCCAGGAGAGACACCGCACCCACCTGACGAAGTGCGCCGTCGCCCTGCAGTCCTTTGAAGGGCGGGAAGATCTGGTGATGGCCGCGGAGGAGCTCAGGATCGCCCTGCGTCAACTGGGCAAGATCACTGGTCATGTGACCACCGAGGAAATTCTGGACGTCATCTTCAAGGACTTCTGCATCGGAAAGTGATCCATCGTTTTTAGTCCACAAGGGGTTGACCTTTCTACCACCTTTTTTTTCTGCCCTGCATCAACTGGGCAAGTTCACTAACCACGGAGGACATCCTGGATGCAATCTTTAAAGACTTCTGCATTGGAAAATGATCGGTCGTTTTTAGCCCACAAGGGTTTTACTTTTCTATCATTTTTTTTTTCCTACCCAGGAGAAAGCAATAAGCAATGAATTTGAAATTGTTTTCTAGTTTTCACTTAAATACAGATCCTTTGATCCCGACGTAGGACAGCTCATATCTATATATATATTAAAAATAAATGGTTGATAGCAGGAACATGATATACATGTCTGGATACTGATATTATTATTAAGAGCACTTTGAAGTCCGGTATGGGATATCCTACTTTGGAAGCCTGTCTGAAGGACCATGGAGATCATACTGGAAATTTGTCAGGATTTCTGAATCAGAAAATGATCAGTCATTCTCAGTCCACAATGGTTCGATTTTTCTATCGCTCACCAAATTGTAAATGCTCAAATCTTGCCAACTTGGAGGCTACAGTTCCCCAAGCATTTTGAAAATTGAAAATGCAAATAATTGGGCATATCCATCATATTTGTAAATTCTACTCAATTTTGGGCAAACCTCAGCCCTCAAATAATTACTGGAATGCTCCTATATTATCTTGGAAGTTTGATAATAATTTTGACATATTTTATATGTTTCTGAATTATTTGTCTCAAACGAGTTTATACTTCTTGAAAATCATGACTATTCATTTCTACACTGGCAATAATTTAATTTCTGAAACATACACACAAAAACCTCCCAGGCTAACAGTTTCATATATTGCTGCAGTATTTGATTTATCTTATACGTGCTTGCTAATTGAGATATTTTGTACTCTGTAATAAATACAATATTTTTGTCATTATACAATAACAATCTTGATTATGTTTTTGTGTTTTTTTTATTCGGGGGTTAACTATTAAAGCAAGAAATGGGAATATGTGAGAAATTGAACAAGACGCACATTCACACACACACACACACGCACACATACATACAAACAAATGTACAAATTATACACATACACAGTTCAGAACATGAATAAGATAATTCAATTTCCTTTATTTGACTCTCAATAATACTGAATTTCCAATATACATATAACTTCTAGAAGACAAAAGACAACAAAATGCACATGAATTTTTAACAAAATATAATAATGAATCTAGATATCCACCATAACTGTTCAAATTGAAGATTCCATCCATTCTGGGAATGGTGGTTACACTGCACATGTACATATGTGACCAGCTATAGCATAACCCTGCACTTGTCGGTAAAAATCAAAACGCAGATTTTCATACCGTTAGAAAGGCCTCGTAAGCTTTCATTTCATGCATTGTTCTAACGAATTGGCCAATAATTGGCGAAGATATGATAGTTTAAATTTTACAATCATAAGTCTTTTACACTCGTTATGTGAACTTAAAATGCCAATTTCTTCAAAACGTGAATTACAGACAAGTGCCGGGTTTTGCTATAGCCGGTCACATATATGTACATTGTATGGGGTATAAAATAATAGCCTGAGAAAGGAGATGGGTTTAATAACAAGCTCTTTACATGTGTTTGCTTTTTTACACGATATACAGTGAAACCTTGTTATAACGAGTTCCTTAGGATAATAAAAAGTTGAAAACTACCTTATTATGAATATAATGAGCTGGGACCTGTAAATTGCCTTGTTATTTATAAGAGGGTTTTGTTATACGAGAGCTCTTTTTAACTACTGATACAAGGTAGTTTTCATGGTCCCAAGGACCTCATTAGAATGAGGTTCCACTGTATTTTTTAAAGAACATGGAAAGTAAATTGCCTATGAGGCCTGACCAACAGCAAACTGGTAGAGATACATAATGTGACTTATCGCCTTACAAGCCTAACAAACTAGAAATATTTCAATTTTCTGATTTGGGTATAAATTTATGAATTCTCCAAATTTTCAGCTTTCCGGTGTTATATATTTTAACTTATTTATACAACAATCTTTTACAAAGAAGGTCAGGACTCAGGAATCTGGCAATAACATAGGGTTTCATAGTAACATGTCACATACATTGTGAACCTTAATTACAGACATACAAAGACACTTTCAACTTTATTAGAACAAATATTTTTGACTTTTGACCCCATGCACTTGTGTTATAAACAAAAAAATGAAAATACAATATAGGCCTACAGTGTACTGAAATAAAACAATAATTGCACTAATGTTTTCTCTCTGACATTCAAACTGGCAGCATAATCCACAAAATAATCACATACTGTATATACTATTGAAGCTATTGAATATCAATGGTCACATTATATTCATAAGTGGAGATACATAATATATAAAACTTAAATGATACATAATTATATAGATTATATAGTATATGAAATTCTCAATGTATGATTGTTGGATGATATATTTGCACTGATCACAAAAAAATTGTCTTCATAATTCTGGCTGATGTTGTGTTGGCGATGTTTTGCTCCGTACAACATCCAGTCAAACCTGTGTATAGTGACCACCTAAGGGAAACAAGAAAAGTGGCAACAGGTGACCTCTATAGACAGTTGCCATAGCATTGTTTTTGCTGCAGGGGATCACTTTGGGTAGACACTATACATAGGGTGGCTGCTATAGAAAGGTGGCCGATAAGAAATGTGACTATATAATAATATTTTCAATCTCAAATGTTCTAATGCCCCGTCGGCCCAAATGAATGGGAAAAGGTGAGTTTTAAAATGCGTTTTAAACCCGTTCCATTCGAGATTCTGAAATCCCCATAGACCTTGTATTAAGTCACCAAGCTACATGATTGTCAAAGATATGTCCAGAAAAAGGACGAAATACAACTGTGGTCCAAAGGACACCTACGTTTTTTTCCATAGGAGAAAAAAGGGCCCACATAATTTTAGAGTGATTGTGGATTAAAAGTAATGATCAAATTTCTGTGAATTCGTTACTGATTGGCAAGCAATATTTAACACCATCTTCACTGTCTTTTTCAATTTATATTGACTCTCATTTTACTACACAGGCATTATTATAGTAGATAAGCAGGGGGGTGTTTCACAAAGATCCTAAGTTGATCTTAGCACTAAGATGGTCTTAAATATTATGGAAAGCCACTAGTGTCTTGAAACAGTTTTGTAAAAGTTATGTTGAAATGCATAAAATGTTGATTCAAATCATATATCAAAGAGATTCATGATCTTCACATAAAATTCATGAAATTTCTTTGATAATTAGAAAATATATATGATTTGAATCAACATTTTATGCATTTCAACATAACTTTTATAAAACTGTTTCAAGACACTAATGGCTTTCCATAATATTTAAGACCATCTTAGTGCTAAGATCAACTTAGGATCTCTGTGAAACACCCCCCAGTTTTCAGCAGTATTTTGCATCATTTTCATTTCATAACTAGGAGTAAATGGCAAGGGGAAAGAGTATACAAAGTATTCTGATCAATACTCATGTAATATAACTTTATCTAAAATACATTTTCACATACTACATCAGACCCCTACGACTTTTAAGCAAAATCAATAAAATAAACATATATAAAAACTATAGGAATAAATACATGTATATATAATTTGGCTTTGTACGTTGACACACGAAAGTACAAATTATTTCAAAAATATCTATCACATCAGAACAAGATCATTGTAACTATATATTTCGCTTGATAACGTGAAAGAATTTAACTAAATACTTATTGCAAATACTACACAGTATGAATGAAATATATGTGACCGGCTATAGCAAAACCCTGCACTTGTTGGTAAAAATCAAAATGTAGATTTTCATACCATTAGAAGGCCTCATCAAAAGCTTTCATTTAATGCTTTGTTCTAACAAATTGGTCAATAATTGGCGAAGATATGATTGTTTAAATTGTACAGTTATAAGTCTTTTACACACATTATATTAACTTAAAATGCCCATTTGTTCAAAACATGAATTACCGACAAGTGCAGGGTTTTGCTATAGCCGGTCACATATGGTAAGGCATTTGAACCAAAGTAATGTAATGATGACAGCGGCCTACTTCTCACACATATGAAGAACAAAGGCAAAAACAAAGAATTCATACTGGAATAAATTCATCACCCTGAGTAAAAACAATGCTTTCATAATACAGGAAAAAAATGACTTGCATAAAAAAATGTAATGGTACTGTGTCATTAAATCAAGAGGGCGCTTTAAAAAAGTAAATGAGCAGCGCCTTGTCTTAATGGCAGGTTTGTGCGTTAGACATGCAAGTCCCTAGACATACAGTTTGTAAGCTACAATGTACAGAGCATGTTTGTTTATTCACGTTATTAAAATCATTAATAATGACAACCATTTACCCATTCAGGACTGATCGATTTTGCCATAACGTGTACTCTCCATAGACCTTTGCTCGAGTATTTTGGGACCAGTCCTGGGCCCATTGCAGAAAGAGATACAATCTATTGTAGGTCAGAATTTTTTTTTGCATTTCAACCAATCAGATGTGCGCATTTAGTCACATGATCTGACTTACAATTAATGTAACTTGCAACTGACTGTAGGCAATCTCTTTCTGCAACGGGACCCTGAACGGGTTAAAATGGCTAGGGAACTGTAGAGTGGTGGGAAATTCATTCATAAACACAATATAACAAAATAAGAAATTCATAACACCATGATTCAGCCATTGCAGATCTCTAGATATAAAAACATATCTTAAATACACACCTTGTTTTTTGTTATGGAAATTAATCCATTCAAGATGCTTTGATTTTGATATATAATGTATTCTTCATAGACCGCAGTGACGCAGTCCCGAGCATTTTCGAGACAAGTCCTGGGGCGTGTTGCATAAAGAGTTGGGATCAATCACAAGTCAGAAAATATGCGCATTTAAACCAATCAGATTTGTGCATTTAGGCACATTCTCTGACTTGCGATTAATCGCAACTCTTTATGCAACATCCCCTGGAACATGGTAAAAACAACACACTGCTAATCTTCACTCTCAAATCCTTTAACATCACATGATCAACTCTCACGGAAAAGGCAAATAAAAAACTGTTGCAAATATCAATTGGCACCTGGTATCACTGATAAATAACACACATACACATACTTGTACTTGTAGAAATATAATGTAAGCAATGGGCAATGATGTCTTGTTGTGCACACACAAGAATTCAGCCCATTCTAAATGTAAAGTGAAGAGATTATACCAAGAGAATACTATTATCATCATGAACGTTCATGGTGCTTTGCAGACTTCCAAAATTGACCAAATACATTTACCTAAAAAAGAAAGTCGTTATAGCATTAATATACACATAATATTCATGCCATAACATCTGTAGATACTTAAAAACTTATAATGAGTAAAAAATGTCCCCGATTTCTTATGCTAACTTGCTGAGTATACATGTAGCCTAGCCAGGGCTCGACTCTAGCATTTGCCCTGTTGCCCAGGGCAAGTAAAATTGATGTCGGGCAAGTTAAAATTTCATAAATGGCCTAGCTTGGTTGACCGACTCAACAACTAAATTGTTGGTCAACTAGAAGAGAATAATGTAGTTCTTTACGTGTAAATCCCATCTAGAAATAAGCAGGCAAGTAAGTTTTCTGTTCGGGCGAGTCAAAGTTGTAAAATTATGATTCTGCTTGCCCAAACGGGCCAGTAGACAAAGATGTAGTGTAGAGGCGAGGCTTGGCATATCTGCGAGAATCTTCAGGACAGAAGGCAGATTAATTAGAAGAAGTTTTTTTTTTGTAAAGAAATGGTCAAGAGATTTAAAGTCGGGTCCATATACGTAAAATTCTGGTCATAATGATGACCCCCTTTAATAAACAAACAAACAAACCTTCCCCAAAATTTGACAGCCAGCATCATATTACAATGTTCTTTTAATCTGCACGATTACCCTCAAAATGAGTGCATGTACATTAACTGATTTGCTACTTACTTATTGCAGAAATGAAGTTTATGGCCCACCATATTGATTATTATGATGATCACGATATTCAGACAACTTAACCTGTTCCCTAATAATAATAAATAATAAACGGTTTTATATATATAGCGCTATTCCCGTGGGGATCATAGCGCTTTACACTATTATTATTACCCCTATACTAGATTTGCTATCCCCAAAGAGTTAATACAGGACCAACCAGGTTCAAGGTAGGCAATGGGTTAATTGACTGAAATAAATGATGGGTACAAAATATAATATATTCATGTCAATGTGGATTACTGAAATCATACTTTTTTTGTTATATCACCATAGAACAAAGCAACATTTATCCTCATTTACCAGGGTTGGTGACTTTTCAACATTGTTTAAAAGGTTAATATTATATTAATATCGTGATTTCAGCTCTGTTTTCAATACAGTAGGTGATATTTATAACCAAAGTAATTAAATTCATTGATTTTAAAAATCACTTTTAATTATTAAGTGTTACAATACAATCATGACCCGATTCATGGTTTACATTACAATCTAAATAAAAAGCAACACTTGTATAATTCAAAACCGACCCGGAAGGTTTCATCATTGCATGTTATCTAGCCAGCTCTTGTGACGATCCAAGCACCTCTGCTGCAGCGGCCGGTCCCCTTTGCAAGCGCTCTTGTAGGCGCACTCCATGAACGACGCTTCATTCTCCATAAACGCATCACGGAACCCTCCACCGTTCCTGCCGCATATGTTCGAGTCGCCAAGACGACTGTAGACGTTATTGCAGCCAACGTTTCGCTGATCCTCAAATTCCGTTCTGGGAGACTTCGCGTTCGGTGGGCTAGTGTGGCTTGAATAGTCCTTGAGGAGCAGCCACTCTCCCTCGCTCCCTCCCTCTGCTACTTCCGCATCCACCGCATCTTGGAACGCATCGTGTCCATTGGTGGCGCTGTTCGTATCGTCGTGCGAGCAGTCTGTGTTGCTTATACGCAGATTTGCTTGGATGTGTATATGATTGGGTGCATTCTCAAGGAATGCCTTGCTGATGCTGATGACAGCTCTCCTGATGTTGGGAGGAGAAAGAAAAGGAAGGTGATTATAGGGTTTGGGGAATAGAAGACCAGTGAAAAGATATTAAAGTTGGCAATTATTGAAGGTACATTTAGATTAGACTTTATCTTTTGATTAAGAGCAATATATTTCATTTTTAAACTAATAAAGTAGTCTTTGCTGGGGACCTGAGTTCCCAGGTTCCCACAGTGAAGGGGTTAAATGCTACATAAATAACATGTTCTACTATTGCTGTTACCTGTGGTACCATACAGCCTCAAGTCATGGTCTGGAAAACTTTGTTTTAGGTTTGCAGTAAGATCCAATTCATCCTGAACTAGCGTCTGGATGATTTCTGAAAACAGATTATCACTGGAGAATAGGACACTAGTACATGATATAAATTGCAATTCTCTGTGTTGCTTTTAATTGAATTAAAAATAATCTTATACCTGTGGTACCATACAGCTTTGTGGCCGAAGAACTCTGTATCTTACTAGGTTTGAAGTAAGATCCAATTCATACTGAACAGTTAGTTTCTATATGTGTTCTTAAAACAGCCTTCTAGGCTACTGGTGGACAGGATACTACCGAGTTGTTATTAATTCAGAATTTAGAATAATATTAAGAAAAATAAATACACATACCTGTGGTACCATACTGCCTCGTGACCTGGGAAACTCTGGATCAGGCTTGAAGTTAGGTCCAATTCATCTTGCACTAGCCTCTGTATGTGTTCCCACGACTGACAGTTACTGCATGACAGGGTGCTTAGAAGAAAGTGTCTGTAGTTGAATCCGCTGTGGTCCGATATGTGCTGCCTCACCCAAACCTTGGTTTTGTCTAGTTCCTCCTCCAAAATCTAGGTGGAAAACAGGAAATAGAAAGGGGAAAATTGTTATGCAAAATTGTAAATGTTGGTGAAACTGTAAGAATGCGACAAAGACGAGTGGACAGGGTAATGAGAAGGATGCATCTGTAGTTAAATCTGCTGTGGTCTGATATGTGCTGCCTCACCCAAACCTTGGTTTTGTCTATAGTTCCTCCTCCAAAATCTAGGGGGAAAACAGAAAAAAAAAGAAAGGGGAAAAATTGATATGGATAAAGAATTCAACAAAGAAATATGTTTAGAACTTCAAAGTATGAAATGCAACTGGGGACAGGGTACTTAATAGGATGCATAGAACTGTAATTGAATATGATGTGGTTGGATATGTGCTGCCTCACCCAAACCTTGGGTTTTGTCCAGTTTCTCCTCCAAATTATTCAGTAAAAAGAACATGGTCAAATAAAATTCAAAATCATTACTTACATTCCTAATACAAAAACAGTAACATTTACAATGATACATGAAAAGGGCCTTGTTGAGGCCATCCCCCAAAAGACAGAAGATTTTGAATCATTGGTGATGTTGTGAAAATTTGACGAAAATTAAATGTCTCAACAAATTTGAAGATTTTTCCTATTCAAATCTATAGACTAATTTGAAAGAGACTTTGTTTTTCTGTAGAGAGTTAAGGCACTTACAAAGTTATACAGGGGATCCCTGAGATTGTCAGGACTGCCAACATTTCTTAAATAAAGAAATCAACACCAAAAAGAAATGGAAATGTATAATCTATAAATTGTCTCTTTTTAAATAGTAAACTGATTGAAAACAACTCTCAAGATCACTCACTGCAGCATCCAATCTCGCTACCCTCTGAAGCACCCATATCCTGTGACTCCAAGCATTGTAGTTGCTAGGGTAACGTGCTGCGGCCGCCCTGCATGCCTCCATCTCGTAATTCACCGCCAGTCTCTGCCTCTCCGTCAATTCACCGTTCTCCAGACTACGTGAACTTGGTGCTCCATCATGAGGTGAGTTGCCATTCGACTGATGCTGTGATGCATCGATGTTGCGAACACGAGTTGACCAAGACGGACGACTCGTTTGAGTGGTTTCTGTTGGTGGAATGCTTGCACAGGGAAAGAGCTGCTGTAGGAGCCATCTCCTGAAAAAGGGAAGATAAAAAAAAAACATAATACTGTCAAAATGTTTTTCTTTTTTAATGTGATAATCTTTTGTGGTCGGAATAAACATAACTTTTGATCCTAGCAGAATCTTCATCAGAGATTAAGAAATAAGTACCTTTGAATGAAAGTCTCTGGGCTCTTTGGATGCTTGGTCTGGATCAGAGTGGCAAGTTTCAGATCATCCTCTGCCCTGATGAAGCGCTTCATTACAAGCTCCTTCCTGGATATTGGAAAACAAAAATTATACATTTAATGTGTTGACAAGCCTGAATAACTTGTCCCCCAAATTGGACTGGGGTGATAGAGAATGTGTGTTATTTTATACAAAATTCAAGTCCCCTTCAGTTGGTTAAAGGGACTAAGTAACATTGTCCAAATCCTCAAAATAAAATTGTAATTCTAGCGGTTCCCTTATACCTTGTTGTATTCGTATTAACAATAAAATCATGGGACAGGTTTCGGTTTTTCAAATTTTCCTTTCGTTACAAAGATATGTATGATTGAAGTATTCAGATAAGAAAAACTACGGGCGAGTTTTTCTTCCGTGTACAAAGTGAGTGCAGTGAGTTACTGAATATCATTTTGCATTTTCGCTCATTACTTGGCCATACTATGTCCATTTGACTTGAAATTTTCACACAATACCCTGTGGACATATGAGATAACAACAATATACATTGCATCAACCATTCATCACTTTTTGCACATGTCAGCAAAGTTACTAGATCCCTTTAAAGTAGAAGCCTACCCTGGAATTCTGTTGTTTGCAATAGAACAGTGAAAAAGATTAACCCAGAAATGCCACACAGAGCACTCAATAATCATGAAAGAGCCCCTGTAGAGTTCATAGAGTTAAAAGCAAAACAAATTTGAAAGTGCTATTTTTATACAGTAGAGGTTGAAAAGAGGGACATTCCTATCCCCTTTTTTACATACAGTACTGCATCTACTTAACCATAGAAACCAATACTTATACAGGGTGGCCCAGAAATAACGGAACGGGGTACTTGCCATACTAAAGACTCATGATGCCCGCCATACTGCATCGAGTAACGATCAACCGTGCGCCATTGTGAGTGTGCGTTCAGCTGTGTATAGAGAAGAAGGGGTACTAACAATGGTGCACGCATTGAACGTTAATAGTTGCTATGACGGGCATCATGTGTCTTCATTATAGCAAGCACCCCGTTCCGTTATTCCTGTATAAAGCAACATCTGACTACTTACCTTAGATTCCATATGCTGTAACACTCTGGATTCAGTAAGAGTGCTGCACAACTGAACTCATGTAAACTCTTCAGATCTTGACAAAGAACAAACAGTGGACAATCAATAAGTGAAGATTTTGTTTTAAACTGTTTTTGATAAATACAGTAATGTATTTTAGAACATGTTTCTTGATCAACCAAAAGAGACAAGTATATCAAACTAAAGAAAGTAGCTTCTTGAAAAGTATTTTTCCTAGAACAAGAGAGAATTTAAGAAATCATATAATTAGATGTACAGTTAGAAAATATGCCTAGCATATTTGTTACATTTCATTTATATTCAAGAGCTCAATTTAAAATCTTCTGGCATCAAACGTTTATGAAGGCTTATAATAGAATATTCTAAGGCTAGAAAATACGGTAAATATTCTGGTGGTGGCAAATTTAAAAAAATAAAAAAATCATGTTATTAAAAGCCTTTCCAAATGTTGGTGGTCCTCAAACAAAGAAGAACTTTGCACAAATCCTGACTAGTTTTCATACATGGTTACCCATAAGCTGCTCATATCTAACGTTTATTGGCCACCGCCTGTCTTGAGCCCTGGCTAATGCTACTTATCAATGCATAATTTACCTTTAACACCTCTAGTTTTCATCAGGTTGTTGTAGACAAAGTTGTAGAGTATTTTGATGCTCCATGTCTGCAGTCCTAGCTTGTGGTTCTCAAGCACTACGGGGCTCCTGTTCACTACCGGCTCTGGGCAGGGAATGAAGTCAAACTCATCACTGAAAAGAGAACATTAATAACAAAGGATTTAAAAAGAGAAGAATAAGTTTGTTTTTAGACTTTTAGCTCAAGTTACTGCATGTCATGATGCCCAATGTCTGTTAATTGCCTTTGGAGTCATAGCGGTAAGATTCCTAGCATAAATTTGCATAAAGTTTGTGGTTCTCAAACACTACGCGACTCCTGTTCACTGCCGGCTCTGGGCAGGGAATGAAGTCAAACTGATCACTAAAAAAGAGAAAACATCTTGAGTTAATTCATCATTTCAAGAAAAAGATTATTGTTGATACAATTGTAGCTTGTAGTTCTCCAGCACTTCAGGATTCCCGTTCACTGCCAGCTCTGCTCTGGGCAAGGAGTTGAAGTCAAAATCATCACTGAAAAGGGAAAACAAATATGAATTACATTGTTAAGAAAGTGATTGTTCTTTCTTTGTTGTAGAGTAGAGTATTCTGATGCTCCACATCTGCAGTTGTAGCTTGCATGGGCGTAGATCTGTCATTGATACCTATTCATCAGGGGGGGATGATCTATTCATTCATCCCCCCCCCCCTGATGAATAGGTATTACGTAAGTATCTACGCCCATGGTAGCTTGTGGTCCTCCAGCATAACAGGACTTCGTTTTACTATGGGATCTGAAGTCAAACTCATCACTAAAAAGAGATTAAAAACGAATTATTTATGTTTTTTTACCTGAAAGTGGTTGTTGTAACTTTGTACGTAAAATGCTCTAGGATTTGGGATACTTATTTTCTTCACTGGAATGATGTGAAACTTGACATTCTCTACCAAGACTCGCCTAGGGCGTGACTAAAAGAATGGATGCTCTAACTATGCAACTGGAAAAGAGTATCTGTTCTACTAGTCATGCTGTGGGCACGTCTTGGTAGATAATGCCTGAAACTGAAAGGTTTGATAATATTCCTTTATCCAAATGCAAGTTGCCTTCAACTATTATGAATTAGTGTATACATCAACTATTTGTTAACTATTTGACCTACATATATATGTTTTGTATATTTTAAAACATTTTAGCAATTATTTTCTTTAGTTTGCTATGCCCCATCTCTAAAAAAAAACTCACTGGAAAGAGTAAAAATCTGCCAGTGACATCACCTGTCAATCATTGGTCAGCTAACTGGAGATGAACAAAATTAAAGACATACTTACAAAAGAACAATATGCTCACAATAACATGCGCTGCATGTTTCCATACAATAGCTTATCAATGCCTTTCTTGAGCTAATCATGGTTGAGCTTATCTGACATGTAGCAACTGCTAATACCCCCGTCACATATAGCTACGCTCTCGCGCCGCTCCTAATCCCCATACATAAATTTGGCAGTGGGAGGCGAAGCATTGTCCGAACGATGATTAAATGACGAATGCATGGGAGGATTATCACACATAGGTGAAAGGATATCCTCTCATGCATGGACATACAATGGCTCCCTAAACAAAAGAGCAGAACGCCAAAGACTCACGACCGCTTTCGACATGTCCAAAGCTTAAAAAGCGGTCGTGGGTCGGTCGTGGGTCTTTTGCTGACCTAGTCTTTTGTTCAGCGAGCTATTGTCTGTGCATTCATGGAAGGATATCTATTGACACATGTGAGATAATCTTCCCATTCAGATCCTCATTGGACAAAAGACATTTTGCAGATACATTCCAGTGATTGTGATCAGCTATTGTCTAGATCGTGGCTAGAGCGTGGCTCTAGTCTGACAGCACACTAAGCAACTGCTATCGAAATTGAAAGTGTGTAATTAGAATAGTATTCAAACATGTGATGCTATATAGCTATTGTGAGCAAGCCCTCACCTTGGGAGAAGTTGCATTCCACAGTGTATTGTTCATCTTTTCAGTAATTGAGCATTGATTGACAGATGATGTCACTGGGGGAGTTTTACTCTGGAGAGTTTTTTTTAGAGGTGGGGCATAGCAAACTGAAGACAATAATTGCTAAAATGTTTAAAAATATACAAAACATATGTAGGTCAAATAGTTAACAAATAGTTGACGTATACAGTAAAGTAATAGTTACATGTTAAGGCAATTAGGCAACTTGCATTTGGATTTCAGGGAACATTTAATTTTAAAAAAAATAATAATAATTTCCTGTTTGGTAATAGAAGCCATTTGGTAATGCAATAACAAATATTTGCCCATATACCTCATCCCTGCAATATACATCAAACCTAACCAGGCGCTTGGTGCGAATTAGCGACACCAATGTTCATATTTATGTATTGTCTTTGATCATACATGTACACTGTATACATCATAATTATAACCATAATATCAGTATTAACAGTAATTTTCACAGCGATGACTTTATTTAATCTGTAAGTAAGAAAACACTAACAGTGAAAGAAACAGAAGAATATAGTGATGAATCTTTAATTTGTTCTCTGAAATGTTGCTGTGTATATCATTAAAGGAACTACAGCGTCTAGATGGCCTAATTTTCACAATTCGGCTCTCTATATGTAATTTTTCACGAAGAAAAAGAATTTGGCAGTCATTTCTCATGAAATCAATCAATTTGGGGGTAATTAGTAAATATATAATTGTCCTGGGAACGCCCCTTTTGAATCGCCAAAATGTGACGTCATCTAAAGAACGGACTAATGAACTAAATTCTGTAGATGACGCGTCATGACGTAAGCCAATGAATTGTCAATCACATGTCGATCACGCTGCCGATTCCGGACCCTAAATGTGGGTGGGGCGTAAACTGGCTGCTAAGTGAGATTTGGCATCAGAGTCTTAAATCACTACTGTGTTTATTTTCATGGATTTTTTTCGGCAGACCTATGTTTCAAGTCATCAACTATGGAATAAGTGTCAAAGTACGTTGTATTCTTCAGGTCCTTTAATATACAGTACTGTGAGTGTGACTGTGGTAGAGACTAGCTGTAATGAATTGTGTGGTGTATTAAATTGCAATGCAATGGGTGATTTCAAGTATGGTGTTGGGGTTAGTGTTAATGTTGAGGGTGAAAAACTGCCTCTAATCTGAGCTAAACACCAGCTTCCAGATTAAGCATCTAAGGTCACGAACTTTTTAATCGTGATGACCTTGAGTAGTAATCGATCAGTATCGCTAGTGTTTGTCAACACCAGAGACAAAATCACGCGAACACCCTTAAAATGGTAACGAAAACGCTTACATGGTTACGAATTAGAGAGCAAGCCGTAATGAAGATTTACCACATACATGTATTGAATACTATAATTAAAAAAAAACATTCAAACCATTCACTTGGTCGATACGATTTTAGTGAATATTCCCTATTTTTAGTGAAATTTGTAACTAAACTCGCAAGAAATGTGCGTGACTCTCTTCTAAAAATTGAATGCCCGTCGCGCGCTGAGACATATGGCTAGCGTTAACGGTTTGCATAGCCGAAGATGTAGGCATAAATCCCGGTGACAGCACGGTAGCAAGTTCCGAGTAAATACCAATAGTATGTAACATGATATACTTTATTAAAATCGGTCACGTGATCACTAGGTGCTTGGTGGCCGAGTGGGTTAAGACCTGTCGCACGTGTATCACTTAACCAGATAAATCATAGAAGTGGGTTCGAGTCCCCGGTGTGGTTATTTTTTTTATTTAAAAAAAAAATTTTTTAGCCATTATTCACAACAAATTTACTACAGTTTTTAACTCAATTATAAGTTCACTGTAATAAAATGTCAAAGATGTACAGACAATTCCCAGTGCTTAGTGACTTTTTTCGGGGGAGGGGGGGGGGGGGGGGGGGTGGCGGGTGTATAATTAGACAAGAAATACATAAAATAATTAATGTTAACAACAATATAAACATAAGGAAGAACCTGGCTATTCAAATTTTGCTTTGTTGTATTATTATTCCAAATGGTCTAAAGAATTTATGTAGTGAAAACTAATGTTTGATTATAAAATAATGAAAATATGAATTGTATGACCTTATTTCTTTAAATTACTATAGATATTCAAATCAATACATTAATTTAAAAAAATAAGATTTGCATTGCGTTTCATAATCTTCACTTAAGTAAAACTTCAAAAATTATCTAGGTTGACACCCTTTTTACATGCTCAGACAAACAAAAACACCACCATTTCAGTTCAGAATTGTGATTTTAATGCCCACCTAGCAACAGTAACACTAACACCAGCTCGATCTGTACTTGAAATGACTTTCATTTCGATCCCTATGGAAGTTGTTATCTCTATGGAGTTTTGCGTATACATGCTCAACACTAACACTATCGGGCAGATTAGCAGACGACGCTAAACACCAGCAACCACGTGCCACTGCCGGAAATACGAGGTCAAACCTCTAACACCAACTCATTTCAAGTACGGTGTTAAGGCTGCAGTTAGTGTTTAATAAACACTAACACTAGCTCAACACCATCTCTGATAGTATATTGCCATATCAATAAACACCGCCAGTCGGAAACGGAAGTTTGTACAACGGTGAAATCAGAGGTCATCACGTTAACACCATCCTAACACTAAGTCATTTCAAGTATGGTGTTTAAGCCCGATTTAGTGTTTAATAAACACTAACACCAGATTTAAACACCATACTTGAAATCACCCAATGTCACCAATGTGAATTATGATGAGCTTGTTCTATAGTCTATAGACTATACTTATTAACTTACATTTGCGGATCTCGTCTAATTGCACTGCTCAGGTCTGCTAATATTCGTTTGGATCTGCTATCATCGCCCATGTTTCTCTCTCTCTCTTTCAAAAACCGATGAAATCGCAAATTAAAATGCTCAGGCGATAATGAGATACTAGATGCACAATTAACTGTTCACTATTCACACAATTTTCGTCAGCTGCAGTTCCAAAACAATAGTTATGGTAGGTGTACTACACATCGGCACTGTTTTTAATATCGGCACCCCGCGTAATATTTGTTTTTGCGCGTGTTGTAAAAAATCGCGCATGAGATAATGCGCACTACCTTTAGAAACTGAGCTGGTCGAAATTTTGAGGAGAAATGATGCGTAGATCGTCCGCTACGAGTAATACAAGTAAATACGAGAAATAATACCAACATCGCACAACAAATTTTGAGTTGCGTGCATTGTCAATGAGAATTGAGGGGGTGCCGGTATTAAAAACACTTCGAACTCGCGAAGCCAAAAAACAACGCGCGCGTTCGAAGGCGATATCTCGAAATATAATCAATAAATCGCAAATCTGATCATCACATCGGAATCTGCACTATTTTCTCAATGTGTGAGTACAATTTCAAGAAATTTGAATGATTTTTAAGTCTTAAACTGTCGGAAATGTTTTAGGGTGCCGTTGCGGGGGTCACTCAATCATACATGCAACTCCCATGCTAGACAGTAGACGTTTCGCCACAAATCATCTCACCTCTCCCTTCTTTATGTTTGTTTTTTGCAATGCTGCCAGAATTCTGCAGACATTGTGACTGGATTTTTAATTATTGATCGCATACATAGACCAAGCCTCCTATTGATGGAAATATATTTTTCATAAAATAATACGGTGAATTAAAAACAAATCGTCTCGCTAACTACATGTACATTGCAAGTGTGGCGAAATAGTATACAGCGAGTTGTCTATTAACCCCACTAAAAAAAGGGAAACTATGACTCGACTCGCAGTGGCCGCTAAGGAGCTTGAGGAGCGGAGCGGGGTGTTCCCCCACGGTACAGGCGGAGCGCGCGACTGAAAACAGGTGCATTGGTATTATTGTGCAGCGGCTAGTTAAATCGTGAATCAAAATGAGTGATGCATCCCCACCTCGTATCGCATATTTGACAAGAATCGAGAAGTTTAGTTCCAGCCACAGACTGCATAGGTAAGCCGAAACATGTTCCTTTTAGAAATACTAATTGATAGATTTCACAAGACTACCAATATTTGAAAAGAAATATATTAATTATCATTCCTGTCCTCTGCTCATGAGCAACTTCGTAGATCACTGCACGCAGCGGCTGAGACTGAGAGCGGTTACTGTAGGGCAATTCCAAGCAAACATTGACATAAGCACCCATTTTTCAAATTCGTCGAATCATAACATATTTGGTATCAAATTAAAGCTTAAAGATTAAACTATTCAGAAATGCATTTTGTTCAAAAATTTTTTTGGCGTAAACTATTATTTCATAGGAATTAATTAGCATAAATTAATTTTCAATTATTTTCACAAAATATACTTGTAAATATTAAGCTTAAAAGAGCTGCAAAAATAGGTTTTCATAAAATTTTCTTTCAGTGTTGGTAAGAACATTACTTCAATTTATCAGATAAATATCTATTTCGGCATTTTCGCTCTTTGTTCTGCTTCAGTGACTGTTTCAATTATAGTCATCTATATGTCACGCTGTTACCCTAAAAACAGGTATTTTTAATATTTCTGGAAAAATATGAATGGGAATGAAATAATTTTTTGTTTCTTCTTCATTCACCCATAGGGCTATATTATGGATGCTAAATAGCAGCATTATCTTTTACCACGAATAAATCTAAGCGATATCAATTTGGTCACGCTGTTACTTTTTGGGTAACAGCGTGACGCAACCTACTTTTTTTGTGCAATATCTCAAGAATCGTTGGATGGATTCTGTTCAAACTTTGTACAAGACATGTATTCAGAGGTTCGGATTATCTGATACATTTTGGGGCCATGAGGTCAAAGGTCAAAGGTCACAGCTTATTAATATGCAAAAAATATATTATTCTCAAGATATTTCAAGAATCCTTGAAGGATGACATGATAATTAATACTGGTATGCGTTCAGTGAAGTAGATGACCTGATTATAGAATTTGGTCATGGGGTCAAAGGTCAACAGGTCAAATTATTGTAGTTTATTTTTTATCTCACAAAAAAATGCCAGAATTAATGTTAGAAAAAGTACTGTAGATAAAAGAAAATTCTATGAAAATGTTTGGAGCACAGGTCAAAGGTCACTCGGATAATTACCAATTCAAACACAAAAACTTACTGACATTGAAATCATGTTACATGTAACAAATCACTTGTAGATATGCACTGTGCCGACATAAAATTAAATATTTGTATGCTAATTTGAGAAATAAAGTCAAAGGTCAGATGTCAAAGGTCTAATATTTCATTGTTGCAATTAAGTTTGTATTTTGGGGTTGATATTTGATGGTTCCTCAAACTAAATTCTGAAAAAGATAAGAATTTCAGTTTTGTCCAAAAACATTTTTGATCAATAGAGGGCGCTAGGCTGCAAATTTGTGTAATGCGAACCATCATTTCAGTGCATCTGGGTTATATTACCCATTCATCTAGTTCTGTATAGATTCTGGATGACTGCATCAAAATTATATAATCTTATTCATCTCATCAATATCTCCCATATATGTAACATGTACAATTCAGAGGTCACGCTGTTACCGTCACGCTGTTACCGTGCACAGATACGTTTATGATATCATATTTACTATGAACATTGGATTTTTTCTACATTTTTATTTGGATGTTCTAGCTTGATGTCTAGTACAAAGAATCAATGTGACAAAATTGCAAAATGTTCCTGTAGTTCACAGAGTTTGCTTAGTTTCTTACCATGTAAGAAACCCATGTCTTTTTGCCGTCACGCTGTTACCGCAGATATTGATATTCATAATTCATAATTTAGTGGGAATTTTGATTTTCTCTCCTATTGTAAATAATTGGTAGGATAGTGGTAACAGATGCATATCAAAATTTGGTTCTTGACATTTTTATTTTGTGAGTTATTTAGACTTTCATCGTGAGAAACACCCTCCTATCGTCACGCTGTTACCTTGGAATTGCCCTGTACTATTATTGGGTCATGCATGCTGATGATGATGGATGATGATGGGTGATGACTGATGATGACGATGTCGACAAAGGTGGCCCACAACATTTGTGCAATTTACTTTGAATGTTGTTGTTCATCTTCAATAATGGTACAATTCGATTGTGAATATTTGCACTGAAAAACTCATAAAAGCACTTATTTTGTATCACAGTATCATAACATTTTCCTTATTTTCATTTTGTCTGTACACACACACACACACAAACACAAACACAATTCCGTTACTTTTCTAATACTGCTTTCTGGCTTTAAATATATATCATGAGCGTATTATTATGTTCTTAGTCCGTGCTCATTATATAAACAAATCAATACACATTGACACATGGTATTACCGGTTTAAGTTCACTTCATTTCGATGGCAGAACATAATAAGAATTGGATCGAGTGCAACTCGTCCGAACTCCAGAACTGTAATGATCCATACATCCAGAGACCAGAATCAGAATCTAGAATCTCGAATCAGAATCATGATATAAAATCCTCCTAGTAACTCTACACACAGCATTATAACCAGGGGTAAAAGGGGGCGTGAATAGGGTAGTGCAAACAAGGGGTGCACAGGGGGTGTGCAGCTTCCTTGCTGCCACTAAAATACATCAAACTATAATAAGGAATAAAGGTCCATTCTTAGAACAAAGAAAGTCCTGTAGTGATAATGTTTATTATCACTTATCTCCTTATCAACAAAAGTCTCCTGTCAAGTTCTATTTGATTCATAACATTAGCCAGAAAGCCGACCATCAAATATATTGTGTTCATCCCAAACCTAAACAAGTCTCTAAGTCGACCTCCCAACAAGTTATCATATTCTTTATCAAAGCTTTCTGGGTTGGGGGAATACAGTTATCTATGTTTGTTCCTGTTTCCAAGTTCAAAGGAACAAAGGGGTTCTATGACGGTGGTCCCACCGGGAGATTATGTATATAACTATTTAGGGCCAAGTGATAAAAGAGAGGGGAAACTAATGTGGTCAGAGATTAATGACTAAGGTCACTGTCCAGCATTAGAACAGGAATTCGCCTAACTATATTACTTATCTTTGGGACCTAACACTATTACTATAAAGCCGTTTCAAATATGCTTGTATTCTACAGTCCATGTCTGACAGATGAGGAAAATATCAACTTGTATGGCAAGTGCAACAATCCAAATGGGCATGGACATAACTACACAGGTAAATATTTACAGATGGGGAAAATTATTGCAGGGCTCGAAACTCGCACTCAACACTCGCACCAGCAAAAATGTATAAAAGTCATACGGGTGGCCTGATCGGGCAAGCAGATTTTCAACCCGACATTGACAAATTTAGAAAAATCTTTTTTTCTTCCATGTCATGCTTATCTATAATCACAATTTTGGTCAGGAAAGAGTGAATAGTAAAATGTTAACTCATAAAATAAAATTTTCGGGCCAGTAAATTTTTCTTTTGGGCCACCAGAAAACGGGGAAGAAATTATTTCACTGGCCCGACCGAGCCACTGGAATAAAGGCAATTGTGGAGCCCTAATTATTGTGTATATAATTCAATAGTGGGATGCCGTAATGATAACAATATACACATTGATAACAACATACTGATGCAAGTGACACTAAAATATTAATTATTATGAATTTTATAATAATTCATATTTTAGTGTTACTATTGTTAACAAATAATGTAATTATAATATTTATGAAGTGGTAATTGTATTAAATGAAAATACTATTGATGAGTGACCATGTTTTCTTATAATTTGATATAATTTGATATTTTTATGATACATTTTTATTAGTATTATGTTATTTATAAACTATTATTCTTCTTCTTATTAGTATTATTATCATCCTCATTAGTATTATAATTGTTACTATTATTATTATTTTAATCATAACTACTACTATTGTCATCATACAAGTATACATAATTACACAATAAGTATGGAAATTAATATCAATATTTAGGAAAAATGAGGGAGGGATATATTATGAATTTCTGTTGGAAGAGATATTGTGGTTGATGTTAATAACATAACTCTACTAATCTGTGATCTGTTCTTGTTTCTTTTGACAGCGGAGGTAACCTTACGCGGGCAGGTAAGAGTGATACAATTTTACGAACTTGCTGATAAGTTGGAATTAAATTATTTTAGTACAAAGCCTAACTTGTATGCGTAAAGAAAATCTAGTAAATGTCTAAAGCAATATAACTTTACAAATATTTAGTAGAACGAAAAACTTTTTCGCAGTGATATACATGTAGCATAGCCAGACTGATAAGGTGACATATTTATTTTGTTATTTATTTATTTTTAAAATGTAATTAAATTAATTAATTAATTAATTATTAATTTTTTTTTTTTTTTTTTTTTTTTTTTTTTTTTTTTTTTTTTGGGGGGGGGGGGGGGGGGGCATAATAACGGGATTTCCAAATGTTATAGTTATAAAACAAAATTGGGGGGGGGGGGCATGTGCCAACCTGTTCCCCATAGCTATGCCACTGGCAGTTCATATCTACTGAAGACAAGACTGATGAATAATCAGCATTCATCGCATATAGTCACACCTGTCTAAAGAAGCCAACCTGCCTATATAGTGACCACAGCTAGTGTTCCTTTGCAGAGTAAAAGCTTGTGGTGTTGAACATGTCTATAGATAAAGATCACATGTCTATAGTGGCCACTTCTCTTGTTTCTCTTGTTCTCTTGTTCTCTCGGGTGGTCACTTTCACTGGCGTAAATCTGTTCGGAAAGCACAATGCATTGGGGGGTCGAGCAATTGTTCACAAACCGTTTGTGAACAATTGCTCGACCCCCCAATGCATTGTGTTTTCCGGACAGATTTTACGCCAGTGGTCACTTTATATTATACTACAGATTTGACTGTATATGCTGTGACTTCATCTTTGTGTAAGATGTTGACTTATAAAGAGTGTACATGAAGATGCCATCATTATGCAGGGTGCACTCTAAAGAGAGACAATTATGTACAATGGTATATAGCATGGTCTTTCACTCTTACTGTGGGGGGGGGGGGGGGGGGGGAGACATATGCCTCCAACAGCCGTAAATTATGTGGATGTATGTATATATTTATTCTATTCTTTTTGTATATTGACAGGTGAATAACAGAACTGGGATGGTGATGAATATAGCAGATTTGAAGGTTTACATGAAGGTAAGGCCTGGATAAGTACAGGACAAATTATATAAGACCTTCGCAAAGTTTAATAACAGTTTCAAAACTTTCAGCATTGGCCAGTATTTGCAATTAACCTGGTGACACTAGTTGAATGTTAACATACTTCTTTGGGATCAGTAAAATTGCTTTAATACAACAAAATTGCAAATCATTAAAAATAATCATAATATTCAAGTTTAGGACCAATTAAATTAATTGCCTTTTTTTATTACAACATTTTTCAGTCAGCGTTCTTTCGAGAGTCAACTGTATGCGTATATATGGCTTAAGTTCAGAGATACCTTTTTGATATTTTTGTTTAAAGTGGGTATGTGCAGCCTCCAATAATTTGGCAAAAATAATATGAAATAAGCCTAAGGATACAAAACTCTTTTAAAAAGAAAGATATAGATAATGTGCCCCCCTTTCCATTAGTAGTACCTCTGCTTCTGTTTTAAGGGTCAGAGCTCTGCTCTGCACACAAATCAGCTAAGGTTCAAATCCCGAGTTTTGTTTCTTGGATGGTGACGATACAGGGCAGTATCCGATGTAAATGCTCATTTATTGTTTGAACATTTTTGTTAAAATCAAATGACTCGCCAATTCAGTAGTATTTACTACAACATTTTATGTATATTCCCTTTTTTGGTATCTTCCTCCTTTCATTACATTTTCCAGAATGGTTTCCTAGATATACTAGACCACAAGAACATTGACAAAGATGTGGATTACTTCCGGTCAAAGGTCAGCACTGCGGAGAACATTGCCATCTTCATCTGGGACAGAATGGCGGAGTGTCTTCCAGACCCGTCGATCCTCTTCGAAGTCAAACTGTTCGAAACAGACAAGAACATTGCAATATACAGAGGAGAATAATTATAAGTAGTTTTACCCATTGCTCCTCTACGAAGTCCAAGTGTTTGAAACAGACACCAATTAAATATCGCAATTTTGCAAGGGAGAGTCTACAAAGTCAAACTGTTTGAAACTGACAAGAATAATGAATTATAGAAAGGGAGAATGGTTTTAAATAGTTTTACCCATCTCTTCTCTACGAAGACAAACTGTTTGAAGCTGACAAGAATGTTGCAATTTACAATAATACAAGGGAGAATGATTATAGACAGTTTGACCCTCTCTCTACTCAACAAAGTCAAGCTCTATGAAACAGACAAGAATATTGCCATATACCTGAGAGACTGACTATAATTAGTTTGAAAATGACAATTGTGTGTATTGCTGTCAAAGAAAATGACAAAAATCATTGAGAACTACATGTCTAAAAAGACTCGTCTCTTCTCACCAAAGTGAAATTTCCTTGAAATTAATGTATACCGTAAATCTTTGTGTATAAGACACACTTTTTTCCCGTCTGAAAAATGTCAAAGTGGGTGGTGCGTCTTATACACAGGTACAGCAACAAAAAACAAAACAAAAAAAAGACACTCTGTAGTCCTGTTGAATGCGTATAACTCTGGTCTAGGGCATGACAAGAGCTTGCTGTCATATGTAGCATTCATCAACATATATACCTTTTTCCTCACATAAAAAACAGTTGTTAGTAAATTTAGTAAATTGCATATTTAATGAGCATTGCTGCTCATGAATATATGAATATTCATGAGCAGCAGTGTTACCGCTCAATAAATGTGCAATTTTTTACTAACCACTATTTTTTATGTGAGAAAATGTATATGTTGATGAATGCCACATATGACATTAAGGCCTTGTCATGCCCTATACCAGTGGTATTTTTCTGCTGTAAAAGTTTGGGGTGCGTTTTATACACAAGTGCGTCTTATACACGGAGATTTATGGTAAGTGTTGGTTTGAAAGAGAAAATGTCCAATAGTTGTTTTAAACAGACAAGATGACAGAGGATAATCACTCCTCCATCCTGTCCAGGTTCAAGCTGTTTAAAACAGATGGTTGTCTGTATTTTATCTTTAATAGCGGTATTTATGCAATGAGGCCTTTTTGCACACAAAAAATATCTTAATGGTGCAATTTAGTTTGCAAAGATCTATATATCATATTGATCAAATTATTTAATCAAGTGTAACTTATTAGCTTATTGAAGATGGTTTTATCTTTGTGTAACATGCATTATCCAAGGACCCCTGCTCAAGTATTTTTGGCAAACCAGTCCTGAAAGGGTTCAACTGTTCAGGGGGGTGTTTCACAAAGATCCTAAGTTGAACTTAACTCTAAGTTGGACTTAGAAATTATGGAAAGCCTTTAGTTTCTTTGAAAGAATTTCGTAAATTTTCTTTTGAAAGGCATCAAATGTTGATTCATATCATTGATATTTTCTATTATCAAGATGATTTCATGTTCTTGATGTAAAATTTATGAAAAGTCAAACATACTTGCAATTTTGCTTTTGAATATATTGAATTCCGAGGCTAAAAACGGCTTTCCATAATTGTTAAGTCTAACTTAGAGTTAAGTTCAACTTAGGATCTTTGTGAAACACCCCCCAGGTCCCCTTATCATAAAGATGTTAAATTATTTTAACGATTGATCAGTTAATTGATTGTAGGATGAATTGTAATTTTTTTTTTACAGGGCCCAGGACTGGTCCAGAAAATAATCGGACTGGGGTCTATCGAGAATGCATGTTATTTTATTGAGAATAGTTGTATACCAATATCAAATAGTCATAAATGTGTTAATTTATACCAGTCTGTTCTATGGGTTTATGTTGTTGTTGTTTATTGTCTGAGTTTATTGCACTGTATTGTAACAAATATGACCACATTTTAATACACACATCCTGTTTATTCTTCAAGTTAACAAATTAGATATGTTTTTGTGTTTGAGCTTTCTATTTCCAAATTTCTTGTGAGAGTAATTTGTTTCTTGTATTGATAAAATTATAAAACATCAATGTCTGTACAGTTCTGTGTGAATATGTCCATCATTTTTATAAAACGGTCAACAGTACTTGGTGAACATTATGATTCATGTCAACACAATGTATAGATACAGCCAATCCTGTTAATTGTCACCGCCCAAAGGAAACTGAAAGAGGTAAACTATCCATGGGATACCAACTAAGTATAAATCACTATATATATGTATGTGACCGGCTATAGCAAAACCCGGCACTTGTTGGTAATTCATGTTTTGAAGAAATGGGCATTTTAAGTTCACACAATGTGTGTAAAAGACCTATGATTGTAAAATTGAAACAATCATATCTTCGCAAATTATTGATCAATTAGTTAGAACAAAGGATCAAATGAAAGCTTGTGATGAGGCCTTTGTAATGGTATGAAAATCTGCATTTTGATTTTTTACCGACAAGTGCCGGGTTTTGCTATAACCGGTCACAAATAGTCAACCAACAGTACTTAGTGAATATCACAATTCATGTCAACACAATGTATAAATTCAGCCAATCCTGTTTATTGTCACCACCCAAAGGAAACTGAAAAAGGCCACTTTAAGGAGTTTGTACACACAAATATAAACTATCCATGGGATACCACATAAGTCTAAATCACTATATATATGTGTCAGCTATAGAGAGTTGGCCACTAACACAGATTTGACTGTATTTACATGTATAAATAGGGAGACAGGGGAAAAAGAAAAAAATATATACCAAAGTATTCTATAAGAATTGTACATGGATATTTGATAAAATATATTATTTTAATATTCTAAAAAAATATTATGTTTATCCATGTATTTATATTTTGATTGGACAAAATTCAGCCTTATTAATTCAGGACGAGGGGTAACAGCCTGGAATTTTTCAAAGGGGGGGGGGGGGGAGGGGCAACAACCAGAGAGCCCATAAGTGCAAGCAGTTTGAGGCCTGTTATATGGTCTCTGAGTGGGGGTCCAGGGGGTGGAGCCCCTAGAAGCTTTTGGATTTTAGCTATTCAAAGCCCCCAAATCAAAACTACTGGCTAACAAGCAAAAAAGCATTTGGGGGGGGGGGGGGAGGGGGGCTCAAGCCCTGGACTCTGGAGCATTCCTTGCTACACCAATGATTGCCCCCTCTGCTTAGCTATACCCCATACTTATATGCAGCTATGTTATAAGGAGACTGATATAACAACATCCTCTTATAACAAGGTGATTTGCTGGTCCGAGCTTCTTTTATTTAAAAAAAAATTTTTACCATGATAGTAGGCTATAACAAAAATATACTGTACCTGGTATAACATAGTAATTTTCATGGTCCCAAGCTCCTCATAATGGGTTATACACAAAGTAGTTTTGCTGGGCCAAGCTCTTTTTATGCATGTATTTTACTTGCTTACCCTGAAATATAATACATGTAATCTAATGTTCATTATAAAGAGGGTCCACTGTACTACAAATATCCAGAGATGCCTTTAATCATTTAACAAAACAAAAATACTCTTTTATAGGAAATTAGTGTTTTTTTGTATATGAAACAATTTTAAACCAACACTTTCCCTACTTCTGGAAATTTTCTGCATTCCACTCCTCTGTAAATTTGTTTTAAATGGCACGATGACACAGCCCACCTTTCCTCCTCATTGACTGGAAGTAACCATCCCCGGGGGGGGGGGGGGGGGGGGGCACTCGTGTATAATGTAAGACGGGTATGTGCCGAATTTAATGTCTGGTTGTTCATGTGTGTGGGTGTATGTGTGTGTGGGTGTATGTGTGTGTGTGTGTGTGTGGGTTGTGTGAGCATGTATGTTCGAGTGTATCACTTTATGAGTATTTGTTTATTTATACATTATGATATAAAGCATATTTAATATGCTTTATATATACTCAATAATTTGTTGAGTATAGATATTATGTTATCTTGACCAACAAAATTAGTCTCTTTTCCTGCAGTTGTTCTGCTTCACTGACCATCTCAGTAGGAAGTCATATTTAAGAGGGAAAAATAAATTTAAAGTTGCTTTTAATATCTGACTTCTATTTTATTAGTTTGGGATAGTTGAGTTTTGGTCATACTGAATTTTAATAACCAAAACCTGCACCATTACAGTACAAACTAATAGTTATAACTCCACCATGCTCGAAAGGTATACACAATTACAAACGACTAAGTAAAAACCTGGTTATCATTCAAAAAGAGCCGTTACAACTAAAGAGGGAGCTCTCTAAAAACTCATTGGTTTCAACCATTTTTCATTCAAAACTGTGCATGTGATGTTTTGTTAAAATATTTAGAAACCTCTTTTGACATTTTTTGAAAGAAGTGTCTGAGCATTTTATGTATTTAAAAAAAAGTCAAGATATCGCCTGGCCAGACGATATATAAATAAAATATTTTGAAATCAAATTTTATAATAATCAATTCAAACATATAAAGAAACTAACCAGAAATATATAATGTGATTGAAAAAGAGCAAAGAAAATGGGATTCCAACGAGATTCGAACCCGAGACCTCCGGATTGCTAGACCGGTGCTCTTACCGACTGAGCTATAGAAAACCCTAGTAGCCTACGGCGCTCGTCAATGAACTTTCAAATGGAATTAAAAACCAACCGATTTAGTGTCAAGGGGCATTTCGGGAAGTAGGCCTACCAATACTCCAGTGTACCTTTAAAGACAAATATTTATGTCATTACAATATACACAAACTCAGTCAAATGGTTGCAAATCAATGCATGCCACATCAATATATAAACAGAAATATGTATTGTTTCTCCATCAAAACAAAAAAAAAGTTCAGGTCATGACTTTTTTTCTTGAACTATAATAATTATAACAGTACAGAATCCCAGACCTTTGATGTCAACAATTGTGTAAATTACCCACATTAGCCCACATCCAATACATGTGAATATATATTTACTAATATATTTACTAATATATATTTAGTTTGCAGGTTTTCCTGAAACCCTTTTTGATTCCAATTGTTGTCGACTCGACGATTAATAGTAGTAGGGTCCATGGTTGTAGCTAGTAAGCTGAACATAAGTGGGCGTGGTCCTCATTTTGGGAATGCACCCTGTATCAAGTCCACCGTTGGAGCTAGAATTGGTATTGGAAATATGAAAGGCGGCTTATGTCAAACTCAAGGGGAGACAATTTGGTTTGACGGTACAAACTTTGGTGTGTTAATCTGAGTTATTATTTACCACGATAAATATTGAGCGTATAACTTTAATTAAATGATATATGATAACCAAAATCGAAGAATATTTTCATCCCTTAAAATAAGCTAGCTTAGCTCCTCAATTCCGCTGTGTCCATACTGATTTTGCGCGAATTGCCTTTCATACGCGTACGAACGACGAGAAATCACGATTCACGTCACACGTGTACTACGTACTGATGGAGCTGCTGACGTGATTTGATGTCCGATTCTAACTGTTTTCTACTTCCTTACAATGAAACTTAATTAGTGCCCAATTAGCATGCATGAATGAAGAAGATAACACCGTACATCTTGTCAACTTTGATTGGCCAACAACTTGTTGGTAGTGACCTCAAGGGGAATTGTTTCAAACTCCAAGTAGCGTCCACTATCTTGCAGTTGCAGAGGGCATTCATCTACTCAATTTACCGCCTCTCCATCGGCCCAGCTTATTAGTGAGGTGAGCCCGCAGTCAGCAGGCGCAGCTGCTGGTAAATATGTGTCTATTTATCGAACAGTTATTATTTCACCACAAAAAAACAACAACATTAGATGCATCAAATAAAAGTGGGAAATTATACGAGCAGCTGCATAAATTCATACAAAATACATCTGTCGTAAACATTCTCCAAGAATTTGCATTTTTATGCCTCCGCAACAAAGTAGCCGGAGGCATTAATTATCAGTCAGAATGCTACACAGCCAAATTCCACTATGTAATGTATTCATACCACGTAGAACTTATCGCACTTAGCGCTGTACAGTGAGTTAGCGAGCTCCCATTGGTTGATCGCCCGATCTTTGGTCAATTACGTCAGAGCGCTCTCTCCCTGACTGGGCTCAATCAAGCAGAGAGCGCAGTGATGTTTCACCGAAATTGGACTTGTGGGCGGAGCCTTGCTCTACTGCTCGGGTCTTACATGCAGAGCGCTATGCATTATGGCTTCGGCTCTTGCGCGAAGCCACGCCCCATCTGTTAATCTTCATCCGTGCCAAGCAAAAACGGTGACCAAAACTCACTGACATGCCATACATTATACACGTGTCGCATCTCACCCATGGGTGCCGCACACTAATCATCGGTACACACAGAAAATAGAAAAATCAAAGAATCATTCAATACAACTCACGAATTTATAAGTTAAATATTACGAAAATGAGAACTTACCAAACTGCTGAGAAGCCAATTAGTAGGAAGAATATCTCAGCTTTCGAATGGTGCAAAAAAATTCGTCAAAAATCGAGATTTGACTGGAATATCACGAGTTTGGTATCAGAATGTAGGGGCCATCGACAGCTTTCTCCTCGCATACAAATGGTATAACGTTGAGTCTATGGCAGCATGTGAAAGCCAATCAGAAGGCGCCTTATAGCTGCAGCATGGGTTGGCTTTATGCAAATGAGTCCGATCTGATCGCGAGCTGGTTTGAACGTAACGCGCATGCGCGGGATGGGAGGTATAGTTCTACGTGCATACCGTATTCAAAGATTTTGTGTATTATTTTGTGCTTTATGGAATCTTAACATAGTCTTTAATGAATAAATGTGGTATCAAAAGTTAGAAGAAAGATCATATTTAATGTCTATAAAAAAAAATTCAGCAGTGAAATATTTTCTCAAACATCACAAAAATTTATTTTAATTTTGCCCAAGTTAAGAGGTTAAACAGAACAGTTTATACTTCTTGCGTCTCATTGATTTTTTAATCATTGTAAAGCATTTTTCATATTCTTTCAGGATATGTAGGTTTTATTTTGCTACGTTGGATAATCAGGTCAGGAGCCAAGAAAATACCACTCGAGTACAAATTAAGAACAGCTAAAATGCAAACGAGCATTCCCATTAGATGATCAACGTTCTCGCCAGGCCGTTTTCGCGTGGCGGTGCCGCCACGCGTAAATTTATTCTTCAAACTTGCGCCACCCGAAAATTTTGATGAGATAATACCGCCATGTGTAAAATCAATAAATTCATGACAATTTCCCCATATTTGCAGACACCATTTTCATAATTCCTATTTGATTATTTGTCTCCACAAATACAACAAATATTATTGCCAAATAAAGGCGCATCCTCGCTCTTAAATCGCTTCGAGGAGACGAGGAAATCTCCGATATAATTTTAGAAGCACACACCGTACACCCTAGATCGACAAATCTTCATGGCCTTATTGACATTATTATTGTCATGTTCACTGTCGGCATTCTAGCGATAGACGCTACCCATACACTTTGCCTTGAGAGCCAAGAACACCGTAACTCTGCAGTAAAAGTTAGTTACGGAAAATTAGTTGACTTGCACATAAAAAACAACATATTTTCGTACTTTGCACGACATTTGTAGCCCCTATCAATACATATAATACTTTAACTCACCGATCTCGTGTGTCGCTATACATGTCATTCTATAATTACGGCGATTTGGGAGATTTTACAACGATTTTCCATCACTCTTCTTCGGTCTTTCGCGGTACTTTTTTTTCAAACTGCATAATGTGCATCCGTATACGCGAACATTTTTTCAGCAGCTAGGTACGGTCAAAGACGGTACAGCGCGCGCGCTGCAAAGCTGCTATACAGAACTTAATAGCAGCTTTGCAGCGCGCGCGCTGTACCGTCTTTGACCGTACCTAGCTGCTGAAAAAATGTTCGCGCATACGGATGCACATTATATATGCAGTTTGAAAAAAAAGTACCGCCAAAGACCGAAGAAGAGTGATGGAAAATCGTTGTAAAATCTCCCAAATCGCCGTAATTATAGAATGACATGTATAGCGACACACGAGATCAGTGAGTTAAAGTATTATAGTAGCCCTAAATGTATTGATAGGGGCTACAAATGTCGCGCAAAGTACGAAAATATGTTGTTTTTTATGTGCAAGTCAACTAATTTTCCGTAACTAACTTTTACTGCAGAGTTACGGAGTTCTTGGCTCTCAAGGCAAAGTGTATGGGTAGCGTCTATCGCTAGAATGCCGACAGTGAACATGACAATAATAATGTCAAAAAGGCCATGAAAGCGATAGATTTGTCGATCTACGTACACCCAACCCTCGCCAGGTCGTCCGGCCGGGCGGCCGCCCGCGGGCGCGGCAGCCAGCACAGGCAGTTGGACCGCTGCTGCGCTTCATCCGATCGAATCTCATAAAGCGGTCTGCAACAATGCAGTGTTTCGCGCTCAAATTCATCTTTTTATACGGCAATAAAATTACAAGTATCAATACTTTGCTGGATTTATGAAACAATATTTACGGAAATATAGTTACAGAATATTCACTATTGCCTCAGTTATTAGCAAAATATTACTTTTCCCGAAGTAAAACATTCACTCAAGCGCTTGTTACGCGAGCGAGAATTTCAGTAAGCGATTGAACATAGCAGAAAATCAGATCGTTTGCGATCGTTGCCAATATCTGGGCAGCGATATCATATAACGTGTAGTCTACGTGGGCCCGTTCACAAATTGGCAACAAAAGTGTGCTAGGTTCAGTTCACCTGGTCCCGTCCGAGCGAGTTAGAAAATGATATCGAGATTATCAGTGCATTTTTGCGCCGTTTTGCAGGTAATTGTTCTCGTATTTGTTTTAAAAGCCTTGCAAACATGTAAGTAAAATAATAGATAGTCTAGAATAGGTGCGATCGTAATAATCTTGCATTTTCGTTCCTTTTCGGCACTTTTTAAGAGTGCAACTTACAAGGCAGTTGGCGCACTAGCTAGCTACCTCTCTCGCAGCGCGCCTGCCGAAACTCGGGCAGACCTTCTAGTGTGTGTTCCGTAGGTTTTTTTTTCGATGCACATGTTCAATTTGCGTCGATCAATTTGTCAAACAAGTCGATAATTTTGCTAAAAATAACCACTCATACGGTAAAATATGTACTTTTACACTAACATTGGGCAATTTTCTAATTTTTTTTTTCATTTCCGATGCAAATTTCATATTGAAAAGTCGGGCAACGGGAAATTGGGCGATATCTGATGACCTCCCGGCCCTACTCCTACCCCTGCGGCGCGGCATCCCGTGCTTGAATAGCAGCAATACATGCGCCACGGGTAATTTTTCCGACATATATGTTTGTGGTTTTGCGGCACGGGTACATTTTTTCCTGGCGAAAACGCTGTAGATGATACAAAGAGGTGTGTTTGTAGCGGGACGGTGATTGGCCGAATTCAAATAACGCAATACCAGACTCCCCCTCGGAACAACACGCTGTGCGTGAAAGAGAGAATCTCTCTTCCCTTCTCTCTTCATCACAGGGAATCATCTGACGTGGAAAATCTGCATGATGCCGATTCAACCAATCAACGGGCTGGATTGCCGCTGAATGCCAAAAATTTGATATTTTATTCTGTCCTTTGCTGTTCTTTTTTGGCTCCTGCCTCGATTACGAAATAAACGCCTACAAAATTAACATATTTATAAAGTGTTTTAAATTGCCTTTCATATGGTTTAAATATGAAAGTTTTTAAGCAGAATGAACAAAAACTTTTAAAAAGGCAAATTGACAAATTGAGAGACGCAAATTTGAACAGGTTTCGATAAAAAAAAAAAATATTCTGTAACTATATTTCCTTAAATATTTTTACATAAAATCCATCAAAGCATCAATGTTTGTCATATTATTGCCATATAAAAAGATGAATTTAAGCGTGAAACACTGCATTTTGAGACTCGATCGAGTGAAGCCTCCTAGGCCCTGGCCTGCGGCCGGGCCAGGTAGTACGGTGTGCGTTTCTATAATCATATCTGAGACTTCCTCGCAGCGATTTTAGAATGAGGATGCGCCTTCATTCGGCAAAAAGATTTGTCGTATTTGTTAAGACAAATAATGAAATTAGAATTATGAAAATGGTGTCTGCAAATGAATAAATTGTCATGAATTTATTGATTTTACACATGGCGGTATACATGATCTCATCAAAATTTACGCGTGGCGCAAGTTTGAAGATTAAATTTACACGTGGCGGCACCGCCACGCGAAAACGGCCTGGCGAGAACGCTGACATAGATATAATATGCACGAACAGTATAGGCGAGGACAGCTGGTGGACCTAATTCCCACCCCAAATCAGAAATCCGAGTCCGATCCTACCTAGATTCTGAATTTAAATGCCACAAAATCGATCATAACTGGCCCTAAAAATGATACAACTATTTTTGAACTTGAAATATGGGGAAATCTGCAATTTTGTGCAATAAAAAAACTGAATATTAGTCGGTCGTGATCCGTCTCGGGAAGTGTTGCTGCGATCTGGATGACTGCCACACATGTAGTGCGGAGATACACCTCTCCCGTTTGCTGCACTATCCAACACAAAAAACATTTTTTGTCGGCCGATTCCTCCCTCAATTTACCAGCAAATGCAAAAAAACTTTCGTCTACTGTATGTGATTCACAATTCATATTACTTTGATAATAATTACTGACCCTGTTGTTTTGAAGACCGCAAAATGTAGCAAAAAAATGATTATTTTCTGTCCGTTTTCCTTACCGATGCGTCCTAAAACACAGCGTTCAACTGTTGAACTGTACAGTGTACGAATGGGCGGTATGCTTATCTCCAGCGTATTAGCGTAATTGCGTGTAAATGGTCAAACTGATTGGACCATTTACTTTAAGTAGATTTGATGACTGCCATGTATTCCCCACAAATTTCTTGCACTGCATGAATACCGTATCCGAATTCTGATACGGCAGTTTCCGAAAATCGGTGTGCATGCTTGCAGATCGCGAGTCCGCTTGTTTTGGGCAATAATAAGCAGTCTCCGCACGTTTTGTTGCGGGCGTGCTTTCTTTGTTTACGGTGGAAAACCGAGCAGCAAGGGAAACAAATGAACTTATACGACGGTTTTTGTAAGTATAATTTATCCTTAAAAAGTGAAATTTGGTACAATAAATTATGAAATCAGTTTCAATCTAGATATATGGATTTGGTGACTTTAGATAAGCTGTTCTTTACTCAGACTTGCACTCAAAAACATGGAGGTTCACCGTTTACGGGTAGGATGATGAAAAATCCCCCAATTAAAGAAAATATGGGTTTGTACTTACCTAATTTTAAATTCTTGCACTTCTAGTCATACTTGTACTGTCATATGTAAAATACTTTACATGACCACAGCGTTCTCGCCAGGAAAAAAATTACGTGTGGCGCAAAAGCACAAGCTTATATGTCAGGAAAATTACACGTGGCGCAAAAGCACAAGCTTATATGTCAGGAAAATTACACGTGGCGCAAAAGCACAAGCTTATATGTCAGGAAAATTACACGTGGCGCAAAAGCACAAGCTTATATGTCAGGAAAATTACGCGTGGCGCATGGTGTGGCTAACGGGAGACATCCGATATCGCCGATGTTCCCGATGCCCAATTTTTCAATGTGAAATAAGCAACATCGGAAATATAAAAAAAAGAATCTAGAAAATTGCCCACTATTTCTGTAAAAGTATATATTTTACCGGATAAGTGGTTATTTTTGCACAGTTATTGATTTGTTTGACAAATTGAACAAGACTACAAAAAATTGCCCGTCAATTGAACGATATGCGGACATCAACAGTGCAGTTTCGGCGGCTGCGCGGGACAGGTTATCTGCTGCATTGCACTAGCTAGTTGCTGGCTGCCTTGGCCTTGCACTCTAAGCAAAAGTTCCGAAAAGGAACAAAAATGAAAGATTGTTACGATCGAACCTGTCTAGACCATCTGTTACTTTACTTACATGTTTGCATGGCTTTTGAAACATATATACGAGAACAAATGCCTGCAATTTGTGTATTAAATGCTTACTACATGTAATCACGCAGTCTAGAAAACGATCGAAAACGAGGTAATTTTGACTAGCTATGTTCAATCGCTTATCAAAACGTCGCAGCCTCGCCAACGTTCGCATACGAATGGAACGAACATTGTTGAACATGCCCTTGAGTTATCGTTCCTATTTACTTCGGGATCACTCAATTTTTGCTCGAAACTGAGGTAATTCTTAATACAGTATTCTGTAACCATATATCCGTAAATATTGTATATTTATCAAGCAAAGCACCAGCAATGTTTGTTATATTATTGCCATATAAAAAGATGAATGTAAACGTAAAACACTGCATTTTTGGGAGTGCTTGTGCAGCTCATGAAACGTTCTCTCTGCACTCGCAGGCCAGACTGCGTTTTAAAGGAATCTAGTAACTTTGTGGACATGTGCAAAAAGCGATGAGTGGTTGATACAATGGGTGCTGTGTGAAAATTTCAAGTTAAATGGACTTTATATGGCCGAGTAATGAGCAAAAATGCAAAGTGACATTCACTAACTCGTTGCACTCACTTTGTACACGGTTCTGACGATCCATTGGATAATTTGACATCTGAACACTTCAATCATAAATATCTTTTTAACGAAAGGGAAATTTGTAAAATCAAAACCTGTCCCATGCTTTTTTTGTTCATAAGAATGCAACAAGGTATGAGGGAACTGCTAGAATTTCAATTGGATTTTGAGGATTTGGACAATGTTAGCAGCAAGACTTGATCGAGCAATGCC
Source organism: Echinarachnius parma (assembly GCA_037951105.1). NCBI lineage: Eukaryota > Metazoa > Echinodermata > Echinoidea > Clypeasteroida > Echinarachniidae > Echinarachnius > Echinarachnius parma. The sequence goes on along the minus strand of JBAMJV010000270.1, from coordinate 52,842 downwards.
CTGCGCTGGTTTGAGCTGAGCGGGTACGGTGCGCGTTTCTATATTTATATCGGAGACTTCCTTGCAGCGATTTTAGAGTGAGGATGCGCCTCCTGTCGAGACAAATAACGTAATTGGAGTTATAAAAATGGTGTCTGCAAATATGGGGAAATTGTCATGAATTTATTGATTTTACACATGGCGGTATGATCTCATCAAAATTTACGCATGGCGCAAGTTTGAAAATTAGACACCGCCACGCGAAAACGGCCTGGCGAGAACGCTGCATAACCAAAGTACGTATACTATTACTCTATTTAATACCGGTAGCGTCGGGTCATAGCCTGGGTCGACGGGGTCAAAGTGAATTCCCCAACACCCCTTGCGCAATTGTGATGAAATATGTATTTTACAGGTATTCTTTTAAGAGTTCCTCAAAACAACAGGTTTAATAGATTTAACTTACAATTAATGAATTTAACCCATGTTCAGGACTGATTGATTTTGCTATGGATGTAACGTGTATACATTCTCCACAGACCCCTGCCAGAGTATTTTCGGGAACCAGTCTTGAAGGGGTTAAGTATGTATGTTCCTCAACCTAACACCTTTTCCAAGAAAATATTAATTGTGATCACACATTGAACCAGGCGGTAGAAAGGGGGGGGGGGGGGGGGGAGGGGTGCATTAGGTGCATATGCACCCCCCCCCCCCCAAAGAAAAATCAGAAAGGTCCACTTTTCATCGCACCCATTGCTTACGTCAGCTTGCCCGCCTCTGTTTTGGCAATGATAACCCTTTACTTTAGCAATAGATTGGCAGGGTTCAACGTGCCATTTTCTGACCGAATCTATAGAACGGGGATGGAAAAAAATAAATAAATAAATAAAAAATAATAATAAATCGATTTTGTTTGTTTGTTTTGTTTTGTTTTGTTTTGTTTTGTTTTTGTTTTTTTCCGGCTAACCGAAACCGTGAAAATGAAAACGTTTTTGCCGATGCCGGTCGGTTAACCGTCGTGTAACCGTTTTACTACAGCCCTAGTTCAGAACTTTAAAGCCAGATGCTTGTTTTGGGAAAATTATCAGAAATAAATTTATTGTTGAAATAGCATAAAAAGGGGCGTGTGTGGACAAATCTGAACCTGAGTATCGTTAAATGCAGAAATATCAGTTAAAACGTTTATGAAAGCCGCTGACAATGAGCCTAAATTCACCGTCAGTTTGGCCTGTCTACACTGGCCACATCTATATACGCTTGCTTACGCTCGCATTTGCCATAGGATTAACACGCAGCGCACAAGGGTGCATATCAACATACAACCGTCGCCGATATCAATTTACAGTAAATGAGTTTTATAATTTACCAAATATATCAATTAGTAGGCAGTTTCCAGGCCAAATGTTTATCATCCCGTATTTAGTAAAAACATATTCTTTCACATGATTGGTAAATAAGAGCGTACATTTCATTTTTTGTGAGTCGGGCGTTTCCCACTACTGGCATTTGCCTTTAATAATGTTTATAGAAAATTATGGACAATATTGTACAAGGTGGAAGAGGACAAATTCTGGATTTTTGTTGCTTTTTGCTTGAAATCTTTTAATTTGAGGGTTTTATATTGAATTGAATGAAGCAGCACTCATAGTCACTGCACTTGTAAGGTTGTCATGTGTGGAGCTGTAGAGGGCACTTTTCAAAATGATACACTGCTCTTCGCCATTTTAAACTAGGCTAGCTTTTCCACACATTAGCTGCGTAACACTATTAAGCCAGTGTGTATTTTGCAATGTATGCAAAGCATTCGCAAGTTAGCACTGGTCTGCATAGATCTGATTTTACAAATTAAAAACAACCTTTAAGATACATGTTGAACGTGGGGTACATATATTTCATAATTTAAGTCAATTGCCATTCTGAAATGAATGAAGCTTGGCCTGTCATATTCATCTAATTCAGCATTGAAAACCTCCACAAATTTCCATCAAAATGCGTTAAAATTGTTTCCCCCAATAGACCGCTTCGGTAATGTATGCAAATAATATGCGTATGACGTCAGACTCCCCATCGGCAAGCTTAACAATAGTAACCATGACCGGCAAGCTAGCTTGCCGGACTTACTTAAGTTGTTAAGCCTGCCGACGGGGAGTCTGACGTCATACGCATATTATTTGCATACATTACCGAAGCGGTCTATTGGCCAAGTTTGACTCCTCTATAAAATCATACCTGAAAAATCACCTTCTTTGGGGGTCGTCCATCATTTTACATTCCTACTGAGTCTGACGCAGTCTAATTGTACTTGCGCACAAAATCCTATAGATACCTAGATAGACCCAGACCCAGACAATATAAATTGGGCTGATAGAAAAAGTGTTGTTCTTACAAGTCAATAATTATGATAATATTTACCAGTAATAATTAGTTTATTTACCCAGGGTAGCCTCTTCAGTGCTTTTTCAACTGTTCTCCCAGAGGGCGCTGCATTATACAGTTGTTAACTGGTGGTGGAGGGAAAAGCACGGAATCTTCCACTCCGAGGGATATTAAAGGGGCCCTGCAACCCAAATGCATGTTGACCTCTGTTCATCTGTATTAGTGTACACATTCAATATCTGTAAACGGTTTGACCCAAATATGTTTTGTATATTTTTAAACATTTTATCATTTATTTGTCTTCATGTTGCTAAGCCCCACCTCCTAAAAAACCCTCCAGAGCAAATTCTATTGTTGACCTGCAGTGACATCATTTTTCAATCACTGGTCAGCTACCATGAGATTAACAAAAGATGAAAGTACACAAAGAACATCCACACAAAAGCATGCCCTGCATACCTCCATGCAATAGCTTAGACAGTGCTTTTCTTCTGACATAGGAACAGCTATTGTAATTGAAGTTGTGTGAGTTGGTATTCTATTCAACCTGGTGATGCTATTGTGATTAGGCTAATCACAATAGCATGACAACCTTACAAGTGCAGTGACTATTTGTGGAGGTTTTCAATGCTTTAGATGAATATGACAAATATGATGAAATATATGTACCCCACGTTCAACATGTATCTAATAAAGGTTGTTTTTAATTTGTAAAATCAGATCTATGCAGACCAGTGCTAACTTGTGAATGCTTTGCATACAGTGCAAAATACACACTGGTTAACAACTGTTTTATCATCTGATTGTCGTAAACAATTGGCCGGTTAACAGTGCATCAGCTGCCATGTAACAGTTAAAAATGTTACATGGCAGCTGATGCACTGTATTTTACTAAGTCAGGTGATAACAAATATTAGTACCCATGTCATCAGATACACACCCACAATCAATCCAGCACTTGATGTGCACTCTAATCTACTCCCTAGGGTGCATTCCAGTCAATAAGCTACACCGTGTGCACAGTAAACAACTGTTACAATTAAGTTACAATTAATTGTAAGTCGGTTCATGTGTTCTAAATGCGCAAATCTGATTGGTTTAAACGCCCAAATGTTCTGACTTACAATTGATTGTACATGTATCTCTTTCTGCAACCGGGCCCTTATGGTAGTGTGAGAGAAGCTTTCTAGTACAAGTCAGCTGTAAATAATATGCTTTAAAAAAACATTCATGTTTACATGCAACTAAAATTAATCGGTCGTGTCCTCCTTTAATTGAAAGTACACATTCTGATTATTGTGTTCCTCTATAAGCCGCATGTATGATAGATCTCTATTTTCAAACCCATTCATCTGTGAATCAAATTAACCTGATTATGATCTGTATATATACGTGACAGTCTAAAGTTCATAAATAATAAATCATGCTTACAAAAGGGGCTATTAAACTAGATGCAACAATACTACTAAGTTCACGTACCGTAACCCACATAAAAAGTTTATTCTTGTGTGTGAAGTGCTATTCATTATCTTTGCTTATAAAATAAATTGCTATTAAAGGACAATGAAATCCAGACAAATTGTTGTATACACTATAAGACACTACATATAATGAATAGTCTCTGAAAATTTGAGCACAATCGGTCAAGAAATAAGAAAACTATGGCTCTTTGAAAAGAGTCATGTATTTCTTTGAGTGACTCAAATTGGCAATGCACTCTGGCAAAGTTGTGGACAACTCCCCATACATTTTGTACACAAAATTTCAGTTTTGTTAAATTTTCTCAAAATGTATGTTTACCCTTCGTTCGAGTTCAACATATGTTTTGTAGAATGCCTTTATACATAACATATCATGAGTTGGGGGAATGGAAAAATGTGACTATGAAGAAAACTGTAAAAATGGGAATATTTGTGTACAAAACATATGGGGAGTTGTCCACACACTTATCAGAGTGCGTTGCCAATTTGAGTTCCCCATAGGAATAAATGGACATCTTAAAAGAGCCGTAGTTTTCTTGTTTCTTACCCGATTATGCTCTAACTTTCAGAGATTATTCTTCTTAATCTCTTCAAGACTATGAAAGCAACATTTTGCTTGGGTTTCATTGCCCTTTAAGTGAAGCATGAGCCCTCTTGTTACAGAGCTCCACGTCAGCTTTTATTATTTTTTTTATCGAACCTGGCCATTTGATTGGTTCACCTTTGTGAAGCTCATTAGCATAAAAATACTCTGCATGAAACTTTGCATGCATACATACTTCATGCATATTTGTTAAACACAATAAAGTGCGTTTATATTCATATATTCCATACAATTTTGTTTGTTGTTGTTGACCCTGCTCTACTAGTCGTGAACTATTCTAAAATTCTAAATTTTCCCCCCAAATAGAATTCTGTGGCTGCTTTTGTTGTGGTCAGAATATAAAATGCTGATCTCTCTCATGTTTTATACATGATGTCTATTATACTAGGCTACTGAGATAAAAAGTGACTTTCGGTTCATGTAAGTTATTTTTCTGCTTTCGTTATGATCGGAATACAAAAATGCTGATCTGTCTCCTGTTTTATACATAGGCTACCGAGATAAAAATTGACTTTCTGCTCTTGTAAGTTATTTTTCCGCTTTTGTTGTGATTGAAATTTTAAAATGCTGATCTCTCTCATGTTTTATACATCTATAGGCTACTAAGAAGAAAAAAAAAGTGACTTTCTGCTTTTATAACTTATTTTAGATTTTGCATTTTTAGTGTGTGTGTGTGTGTGTTGAATTGTGAATGATTTATCGTGTGTACATGTATAGTAACTCAAGGACCCAAGCTGTTCAATTCTCTCCATGAAAATGTACCAGTATTTAAATTTACACTTGCATGAAGCCATGCAAAAAAGTATAACAAAATAATGAAAATATTGCAGCAAAGGAAGCATTATTTTCATGTCTGTTAAAGCCAAATATCAGCATTGTTGGGAAAGTTACCGAAAACATCTATATTGGCCATAACAGTAACTAATTGATCAATATTGTTGAAATAGTATCAAAAGGGGCTTATGTGGTAAAATTTGAACCTAATGGCCCGGTCAGATATCAACGGATATCGGAAACGGATGTCAAACGGAGAGCTAAATTTTCCATCCGTTCTATACGTTTCTTGTCCGTTCCTTGTCCGGTGATGTACGTTGTTCTATGTTTTGTACATGAAGCAATGGAGACGACTTTCATCACCGGATAATTTAACTTCGCAAATTGTCTATTCGTTGGTCGTATGTTTCCGATATCCGTTGATATCTGACCGGGCCATCAGTATCATTATATTATATGCAGGAATATAAGTTGATAGTTCCATGCACGCTGCTGAGATTGGGCCAAAATGTCACCGCCTATTCAATTATTCTCCGCCGAGCCGAGTATCTTTTAGCCTAACGCAAAAACAGCTTGCATGCCACGTGGCTGCAGCTTTTGCACGCAGCGTGCATGCGGTTGAATTGAGGCGTAGGTGCTAGATATTTTTATTTTCATTGCTAAAATAGTCGCATTTTAAAGCAGTTTTTGTTAAATCTTTACGTAAGTTCTGATAAGTTCTGATGTATTCTTTCACATGGTAGGTGGTTTTTGTGGGGCGTTTCCCAATACTGCTATTTAGTTTTAAGCTAAGCTGTATAACTAATGCATTTCCCACATAATCCATAGACTCTCAAGATATATTGGGATCCGTACTCTGAAATGGGGTAACCCATTCAAGGCTTTTATTTTTTTAAAGGATATTAACATGCATTTTAATAATAATAAATAATTGATCGTATTTGTATAGCGCCTACATGCATTACATGTAATGCAGAACATCCTCTAAGCACTTATTATTATCCCTGGTCATTTGGTACAGAAACTTTCAGACCAGCACAATTATCTTGTACACATTCTCAACTCCCCGGGGAGCATACTAGCCACGGGCAACCATTATATACTGTAGGTGCACCAAGCTAGTTTTCACCAAACCAGGTACCCATTTATGTATACACCTGGGGGTAGAGAGCAGCAATGTGGATTAAATGCCTTGCTGAAGGACAAACGGAGTGGGCTGGGTTCAAACTCATGATCTCACGATTGGAAAGCATGCGCTCTACCAATTTTGCCACGCCACTTCCACACATTTTCTATCTAGACAGCCGCAGTATTTTCAGGATCAGCCTAAAGATATGGTTGAATGTGTGATAGGCAGCCTTCAATGAATGCTGTCTGCTGTACAGTGTGCAGTCAGGCAAAAAAAATGTACTCGATGGTATGTGCATATTGCACATTTAGCAATGTATGATTTTACATATTTAGGTGCGGCTTTCACCTTTCGACATAATATGTACGAGTTGTACATTGACAATTTGCATTTGGTAATTATTGCAAATTTACAACCATCAAAGAATGGTAGGCTGATGGCTATAAGGCTTTTTTTTTTTTCATCACATGCATGTATTTGAAATAATATTGATTATAAATATAATAATACACTATCAAAAACAACAACAACAACAACAGCAACATTTGATTTCTAGGGCCTAATATAATATAAACAAATCATCTCTTGACTTGTGCTTTACAAAAGCAACAATACTATCTCCATCATAGTGAAACTACAACATTACATTACATTACATTACATTACACATTTATCTTTCCTTCCCCCTTCCTCTCCCATCTTTCCTCTCCCCCCTCTCCCCCCCCCCCCCCTCTCCTCTCCCCCCCCTCTCCTCTCCCCCCCCTCTCCTCTCCCCCCCCCTCTCCTCTCCCCCCCTCTCCTCTCCCCCTCTCCCCTCCCCCTTTTCCCCCCTTTCCCCTCTGCTCCACTCCCTCTTTATTCTCCTTATACTAACTGTCTTTTTCAATCACTAACACACAAACAAACACCAGTGTACACACACACACTAAAACACACACACTCACAGATACACACACAAATGTAAATTTGCTTTGATAAAGCCTTTCAACTGAGAAGCCATATATATCTGTGTATATTATTATCAGTCTGAATTCATGTATATTCATATCGGTGGCTACCGGTGCGTGCGTGAACACCGTTGATTGCTCAGGAGCGGTTGGTATAAAAGGGTTGGGACCGCCCACGGGTCTCCCACACTGTCCTTGCGCTCTCGAGCGCTAGATACGTAATCGCTAAATTGTAGGTCGTCGCGACCGGGAAGTGTGAGAGAGATCTAGATCTAGCCTCTGGAAGTAAAATAAAAAAATCCAGCGTTTGGTGTGACGAGAGTTCACGATAACAGTGTAGGACCTGGAAATCGTAGTGACAAACTTTTTTCTAACCCGTTGTGTGCCGGAAGCTGTTGGACCTAAGTTGTAGTGACTGATGCATGTGACCTAGGTTGAAGTGGGTTAAGAGACCAGCAGATATTGTTTATACTTGTGTACATCAGAGAATAGGAAGTGGTAAGCTGGTAAATGCATTGAACGTTGCTCTCTATTCATCCACAAGATCTATGTAGCAGACATCAAGTCGTTTTTGTCTAGATGTCACCCTTTCCACCTTTTCCTCCCTTTCCTGTATTTTTCAAGTAAACAGATCAATTATACCGTATTATGAACGTACATTTAGTACAGCGAAAAAAACATTCCCTGCCTGTAAATTGTTTTAAAGGTTTTGCCAATTTTTGTGATAACGCCATATATATAGAATCAACTAGATTCTTCAACTTATTATTTAAAGTGGGGCATTTATTTGACCTCATAATTAGTTGTTGTTATCCCTGAAAATGAATTGTTGATTACATATTTTTTTAGCAGGAAGGTAAGACATTATTTTGGTGTTTTTAGATTTGTTGGCTCAAAATGACGGAAAATGTTCTGAATTATGGTTTAGATGGACAGTGTTTTTTTTTTAAATAAAGGAATCAATTGCATTGGTAGCTTCGGGGCTACATTCTGTTACAAACTGTTGTTAATGGACCGGTCAGATATCAACGGATATCGGAAACGTATGCCCAACGAATAGACAATTCGCAAAATTAAATTATCCGGTGATGAAAGTCGTCTCCATTGCTTCATGTACAAAACATAGAACAACGTACATCACCGGACAAGGAACGGACAAGAAACGTATAGAACGGATGGAAAATTTAGCTCTCCGTTTGACATCCGTTTGCGCAATCCGTTGATATGTGACCGGGCTATAAAGAGTGCTTTTAACCTGTTTCCTTTAGGGTTGGTCCACTATGTTTCTGTAGGCAATTTAATTACCTATAGATGCTGTATTGTCAGTGTATTATTTGAATGAATATAATATACCCCCTGCCAAACAAAGATTGAAAGGGGGTATATGATGACACACGCAGTACCCCGGGGTACCGTTGTACCCCGGTATCCCGCGTTGTGTAGCGCCATCTTGTGTCCACTCGAAGTACAACCGTATTGCGTTGTGCATGCAGTGCAGCGCGCGATTGTATGCAGTACAGCAGTACAGCAGTACAGCCCTAAATATTAAATAAATAATTAAACAAAATGGCGGATTTTCGTCTGGTACCCCAGGGTACCGTTTATGTCATCATATATAGGAGTCCGCATACAGTCAGTTGGGCAGTTAGTACCGGTGGTCAGGTTGTCGGTCAGTCGGTCTGTTTCGAAAACACTGTTGAGCGAACTACGAACTACAGTGTTTGAGCGGTTTAAATGAAACTAGGTACACATGATGTTCATGAGGTGCGAACGTGAAAGACTCATTGTTTGTGTATGTCGGATAAGGTGTTGCAATTGTTAACCACTTTTTTTTTCAAAGAATATATTACATTTTAATGTAAAAACCTTCTGGAGCTAACTACTTCCAACAATTACGAGACAGATCATTTGTGTGTGTTAGGCAAAGTGTTTCCATGTAAACCAAAATTGTAAAACAAAACAAAAATTGCAAACAAATTGTGGAGTGAAACACTTACTTTTTTAAGGACTTTAAATCTCAGTTGGTACACTTTGTGTTTGTGTGTGTGCCAGACAAGCCATATTAGTAACCATAATTTTGCCTCTAAGAATGCCATTTACTATAATTGCAAAAAATCTTGTGTATGGCATAATACTTTCTGCAGTTAAGACATTCTTTATTAAACTTGGTACACATATAAACCATGAGGTGCAGATGTACAAGATTACCAAGATATATTTTGTTTACATTAGTCTGACAAGATGTTGCCACGGTAACCATAATTTTGAAGAAAAAACAAATTGATTCAAAGAAAAAAACCTCATGGGGAGAGCTAGTACTATTTAAAGAAACTGGGCATGTACTGTAGGTCGGAAATGTGCGGTTATTAATCACATTAAGTGATATAATTCTACTTTCGCTCACTTCAGGAACCAATTAATGGCTACAGCTTGGCATCATTCAGGCAATTAAAAAGAATGTGCACTTTAATGGGGAGCCAACTGAATTTTAGTGAGTAAAACTTGTATACATTTGTATGAACGGCATAAATTAAGCTTTTAAAAAATAGTATTACATATCTGTACATTTGTATAGATCTGTATCAGACCTGGTATCAGATGTCGATCAACCAGGGCAAGAAAGGTTGAATTGTATATTTAATTTGCCAGCCAGTGCAGCTGTTGACATCATGCTAATTGTTGTCTATTATGTTTCATGGAACTTAAACTATTTCCTTGCCAGAGTATGACCGACCTTGTGCCATGTTAATTACATTGTATGATACATGATTGTGTATAGTAGTTGTGCAGACTGCAAATTATGAATTCATGATATAGGGTGTGTAGGTTGATTAGGACATACTGTACATACGTACAAGAACAGTCGTTAGCAGCGCTGATTGATAAGTAATGTTGATATTAATCTAGAGGCAAGTCGTAATGTTTATGTCAAGTTTTCTTTAGGGTTGATTAAATATTATAAGCAGTTTTGATATAAATGGTAAAAAATACAATCATGTATACCTAACCAAGCGCTGATGGATACTATTGATATTAATCTAGAGGCAAGTCGTTAATGTTTATGTCAAGGTTTCTTTAGGGTTGATTAAATATTATAAGCAGTTTTGAGTTATGGTAAAAAATACAATCATGTGTACCCAACCAAGCGCTGATTGATATTATTGATATTAATCTAGAGGCAAGTCGTAATGTTTATGTCAAGGTTTCTTTAGGGTTGATTAAATATTATTTAAGCAGTTTTGAGTATATATGGTAAAAAATACAAACATGTGTACCTAACCAAGCGCTGATGGATACTATTGATATTAATCTAGAGGCAAGTCGTAATGTTTATGTCAAGGTTTCTTTAGGGTTGATTAAATATTATAAGCAGTTTTGAGTTATAAATGGTAAAAAATACAATCATGTATACCTAACCAAGCGCTGATGGATACTATTGATATTAATTTAGAGGCAAGTCGTTATGTTTATGTCAAGGTTTCTTTAGGGTTGATTAAATATTATAAGCAGTTTTGAGTTATGGTAAGAAAAACAAACATGCATGTGTACCCAGTGTCTTTCAGTCAATGTTCTGCAATCGTTCGCCACTTTCAACCCAGATACATTGTAGATCTGTGCGTATAAAGGGATACCTGTCACCTGGGCGACAGATTAATGGGTTTTTAAATAGCCTGGGGGGTGTTTTACACAGATCCTAAGTTGGACTTATCTCTAAAACCCCTTTTTAATTGGAGAACGTGTTTTCTACCTCGCTTTTACCGAGTGAGATTTCCATAAAAACAGTAGGAGGTCATGTCGTAAAACACGCAGTGAGAGGTTGTGCAGCATTTTTAATGAAAAGTGTTTCTCCGAGTCACACGGGTAGGTTACTATAGCAACCGCACCTCTCTCATCATGCGACCAGCTGGCGTGACATGTGCTAATCGGCGCGCGCTGGTATACGTTAGCGCGGGAAATGTTGACGGTCAATTCATATCGGGTATATATACAACAGGCAATCGGGAGCGCAATTGTCAGTCTACTATAGTCACGCTATTTTTTTTTTCGCTGCATAATTATAGCGCATGTAATAATACTATACCGGTTTATATTCCTTACACGTACGGTACGAATCTATTATTCTTCAATCCGACTTCAAACTTCAACAGTAATCATGGATTTGCGGTGGGTAGCCATAATGCTACTGTTCCGTGCAATTCACAGCATGCAAACTTGTTCCAATTTGTATATTCATAGTATTATAACTTGTATTATTTGGGCAAATTTAAGTCTAAAATTAGGAGTATGTGGAATAATGTTTGTGTGTGAACTTACAGCAGTTTAAATTGGCAACCTTGTTTACAAGAGTACCACATGTTCCCGATCCAAAACGCGATCGCTGCAATGTTTACATTTTTTACGGCCATGACGTCATCTACCCGGGTAACGTTCTGCGCGCTTTTTAATACAATGTTTATCAGCTTAACATCCTGACAACGTCCTGACGTTACCTCGCTATTACCCTAGCCCGACTAGGTTGAATCCTACCGCACTGTTGTCAGGACGTTACCTCGATTGGACCTTTTTAATACAAACGCGGTAGAATGTCTTCCTGACAACGTCCGGACGTTACCGCGACTATTTTCCTCAATTAAAAAGAGGTTTAAGTTGGACTTAAACCTTATGGAAAGCCATTTGTATCCTTGGAATAAAATTTATTCAAAAGCAAAAATGCGACTATTTTAGACTTTTCATAAATTTTACATCAAGAACATGAAATCCCCTTTATAATAGACAATTTGAATGATCTGAATCAACATTTTATGCCTTTTAAAAGAAATTTTACAAAATTGTTTCAAAGAAACTTATGGCTTTCCATAGCTCCTAAGTCCAACTTAGAGTTAAGTTCAACTTAGGATCTTTGTGAAACACCCCCCAGATGTGCTTTCATGGCTGCTCGTTGGCTGTGTGTTCCCTTGGGAGTTGAATTTGTGCACAGTGTACAGTTTTGAACACAGTGATCTTCATGTAGGGACGTATAGTAGTTTTAATACAGGGATTAGATACTGTTTTGTGAACTACATGTATTTAAACCAAATGTTTTTGCTCGTCATAGTGATAGTTCCATATTTAGTTGAGTTTATATACTTGCCGTTGATTTCTTCTAATGATTTACTTTAATACTGTTTTACTGATTTTACGAGATGCAAGCTAAGCTTTTATGTCCCTCGTTACTGACTGCCTTTTTCAAATCTGAAGATTCTTGCAGTATTTTTCGGTTGTCAAGTGCAGGGTTACTAGTCAACTGGGTTAACACCCTACTCTTTTCGAGAAGTTGCGCGACTAGGTTCTTAGCGTGCATGAGGCGTGACTGTCTCATACACGTCGGGACCTCCATTTATCGTCCTATCCGAGGGACGTAGTGTTTTCTGTGAATCCTTTTTCCTGCATAGGAAGCACGAGGGAGGCCGATAACACACAACGGAGTTGGCTCGAATTTAATTGCGTGAAAAAAGATACATTGTCGGGATCGAACCGGGGATCCCTCGCGTCTTAAGTCCGACGCGCTCCCGACTGAGCTTACTCGCCTCCCTCTATAGGCATTCCCTCTAGATAAAGGATCTGCTAGGTTCGAAAGCTCAGCTCAATTTGACCTCAATTTTATAGCTTGTTGACCTTTTATAGCGGATGTAGGCAGTTCTCAGCAGTTTTTTCTACTTTTCTAACTATTACGAGGGTCGTTCAATAAGTTCATAGCCCGACCTTGAAGGAGCAGGAAGTTGAGTTACCTATTGTCGTGTATACATGCAATGTTACATCCTTTGCATGGTCTGTGGTGTAAAGCCAGGTCAGTTGTATTCTGTTTTTGTTCTAGACTGGCCGTCCATGTCGCAATGTTTATTAATCCGTTCCCGTCGGGATTCTGAAATCCCCATAGACTTTGTACATAGCCCACTCGGTTCCCGTAAGCAAGGGGTTAATAATCACTTGGAAATTGAAGCAATGCAAGTTGATGAGAGGCATGTGCTGCAGCTCCAGGACAGTGTGCCTGCTCGCAAGATCAGAGCAGGGTGACTCTGCAAAAGCCATTGACTGCAGGATGGGGTTGTTGCTGCTTCCTCCCTATTCCCAGAACCTGGCATCCTTTAATCTCTTCCCACAGATGAAGAAACACTTCCAAAAGATGCCAATATGCAGGTTTCTGAGGGGCTTTCAAGAGACTTCTTCAAGGAGGTCCTGGAGGCCCTCGGGAAGAATGCCGAAAAATGCGTGGCTGTAGAAGAGAATTACATGTATGTGTACAAATGAACATCTGTCTATATTAATCAATGTTGCACCTTGACTCCTTCAAGGTCGGGCTATGAACTTTCTGAATGCCCCTCATATTATTATCATTATTTGGTGCTGTTTGTGTTATATATGAACATAACTATTGTTATTGTTGGTTGTTATCATTGATTACTTTTCCATTTATTATCCATGCACTACAGGCAGATTGAGGAAACAGCACAGAGGTCATCCAAATGACGTGGCAGACAAAGCATTTCCTTTCTGTTTCTTCAGACGATCAGAGGTAAAGTTCTGAATTTCTCCCCCATCAGTGCCTAAGGCCCACATATTTGTGGTTTGGTAGTCCTACACTTAAACAAGAAGAAGAATAGTTATGTGCAGTGTACAGGAAGAAAGAGCATAAATTCCTCTATTTTTAGAGCCCTATTTTGTTACTCTACCTGCTTTAGTTATTTTTTAATGATTTGTATTATTGCGTAAATCGTTATAATTTAGAAAAATCCTTATATTGGCAACACATTGTGATATTTGTAAAACAGATATTCGCGTCCAATTTGGCAACTTTGCGGCAAAGTCTCTTCATATTTGTCTTAAATGGTACTTACTAAATATTTTCCACCTATTTTAATGTCATTAATAGGTCAACAAAATTTAGGAGTTGCCAATTTGTAGAGGAAAACAATGATCAATTTTGTCTTAAAATAGCTCTCGTCCTTGATGAGTTATTAAACAGTCAAACCTGTCCAACAAAACAGTCCAATGTTTGATTAGAAAGAGGTCTTCATATAAATTAAGCAGGTGGTTTGTATAGACAGGTTTATTAACCCCTTGACTACGGGAACCGGGCGGGTTGTGTACAGAGTCTATGGAGATTTCATAATATAGAAGGGAACGGGTTAAAGGGGACCACCAGGCAAAGAACAACACATTATTATATGTTTTGGTACCGGATTGTGATATCAAATAGATACCCAACATTTTGCAAAGGGTTGTGTAATTCATAAACAAAGCAATTAATTTCCACCACTTACGGAACCACTGCTATTTCCTGGTTCCATACGGGCCAATCATTTGCGAGTGCGCCAATGCTATTCACGCGTACGTTTGTAGACAATAGATTCCCAGCCGATTCATTTGCTCTGCACACATGGCAATTCACCGCACACATCGCAGTCTTCGCGATTCAGACCGCATGAACGCATGCTTTAGAATGGTGATGCGTTTCCAATTTTTTTTCTTTTTTTCGGGAAACATATTTTTGTGAACTTGTTGATGGAATGGACTACTAAAGATGTTACCTTTCTTTAATAAGAATATTATTTTTGGGTAGTGGTACCCTTTAAACTCTGCTCCACTAGGCATACAATGATATATATTCACTTACATGTATACGTGCAAATGTTATATGTACATGTAGTAATTAAAAACAAATGTGTTGGCTGAATGGATCCCCCGCATTGGTAAACAACCAAACAGTTTTTTGACCTTTTTTATGATGCAAGCTTTAATTTATTATTATACTAAAATGAACAAAAGCATTTAAAACTCTGCTTCACTAGGAAGAAAAAAAGCTTGCTTATAAATACATTAAGTGCTTATTATAGTTCAATGTCTACTTAGTATTACAGATCTGTTACATACATTGTACCCCCCCCCCCTACTTTAATCCCCCACATGGTACACATCCACAACATATTGATGAAATTTGTCAAATTCAAATGAATACAATTTTTAATCTCTGCTTCATTAGCTAAAATAATTCCTCACTTATAAGTGCTTGTATATTTTTACTAGTAATGTTTTAGTAGTAAAAACAAATTTGTTACCCCCCCCCCCCCCCTCCCCCTGTGCATTTACCCCAGTGGTAAACACCCACACACACTTTCTTTGTGGTTTATTGATGAAAGTTTTTACATTCAAGTTTTACAAAAGCTTTTAAAACTTTGCTTTATTAATTATGCCTGGCATAATTAGGGTATTAGTATATTTTGTATTAGCTTCTTAGTAGTAAAACAAACATAGTACCCCCCACATGTAATGATATATCCCCCACATGGTATTAAAACACCCGCACACTTTGTGGATTATTGATGAAAGTTTTCACAATCAAGTGAACAAAAGCTTATAAATGAAACTGCCTCACTAAATGACTGATTATGCTCGCTCGTGAGAACTAACTTTATGATTAATTTTTGTATAATACTAAATCTCTTGCCCCCCATGATGTATCCCCAACCTGGGAAACACCCATAATCTGTGTTGCTTAAATTGATGAAAGCTTTTACAATGAAGTGAACAAAAGCTTACATGTAAAAAACTGCTCACTAAATCAATATTCTCCCTCAAAATGCTTATTATATGATTTGTTTTTAATCATATTTTCACAAAATCTGTTACGCCCCACTTGGGAAACACCCACACGCTTTATGGCTTATGGATGAAAGTTTTCACATCTAAAGGGACTTAGTAACATTGTCCAAATCCTCAAAATACAACTGGAATTCTGGCGGTTCCCTCATAGTACCTTCTTGTATTCGTATTAACAATAGAAGCATGGGACAGGTTTTGTTTTTTTGAATTTCCCTTTCATTAAAAAGATATTTTTTGATTGAAGTGTTCAGAAGTTATACTATCCACAGCTACATGTATTCACAGCTCTATGGCATTTGTGCGTACTATTGTGTGATGCAAAATTGCGAGCTTGGCACTCAAGTAGTTAATATTTGCTTGCTTGTCCGTTCGTGATATATTCCATCAGCTAGGATCATATTGCATGACTCCGGCTGCGTATGTCTGGCGCTGGATATAATACTCAAGGCCAGACGATATTTATATGAATGATAAATAAGTTATAAGAACTTATTAAAGACAATGTACACACATGGACATTTATGGATTGTTTGTATAATATATCCTTGAATAAAAACTTTGGGGGTTCTTTTGGGCTCAATAAAGCTTAACAAAAAAGGCTACAAGTCCGATCGGGCAAGCAAATTAGACAATTTATGAACATTTACTTGTCCGACACCAATGTACATACTTGCCCCGGGCAAGCGGGCAAGTGTTCGTGTCGAGCCCTGTATAACTCACAACATGAAAGGTAAACATGAGGATTTGTGCTTACCTACTAAAATCCTAATTCACACTTGTCCCCCAGCATTTTTTATATTCCTTTTAAACACTCGCCCACATTGAACCTGGTGGGCTGTTTACACAGTTTATGTGGGGATTTCATAATCTTGCAGGGAATTTGTTTTTCATACAACTTGCACTTTAAAATAAATGAACAATACCTTGATGATAAATCATCAATTCAGTACAGGAAAAAAGTCGACCCTAGTGGATCTTTTGAGCTAAATAAAACCGAAACCAAAAAAATGAGATTTATAAATATTACAACCAACCCCTCCCCAAATCCTAATATGTGGAAGTGGTGTGGCAAGATTGGTAGAGCGTGCGCTTTCTGATCTCGAGATCCTGAGTTCGAACCCAGTCCACTCCGTTTGTCCTTCAGCAAGACAATTAATCCACATTGCTGCTCTCTACCCAGGAGTATAAATGGGTACTTAGTCGGGTGTTAATTAGCCTTCAGCGCCCGTTGGGCAGCTGGGCTAGTATGCTCCCCAGGGAGTTGAGACGGTGCGCAAGATAATTGTGCGGGTTTGACCTGTACCTGATGACCAAGGGTAATAATGATGCGCTTAGAAACATTGTATTAAAGAGGAATTCCACCCCAGAAATGTGATATTTGCTATAAAATGAGGTGAATATGAAGAATCGGGATCGAAAATTTGAGCCAAAACGGATAAGCAATAAAAAAGTTATGACAGGACGAACTTTGCTCCGATTTTTAGTATCGTTCGCAATTGCTATCGATCGTTTAACAAAATTTAAATTTTCTTTATAACAAAGCAAATTTATGAGCTTAACATTCAAATGAGGTTGCCCCATCGATATTCTTTTATGAATTCGTGAAAAAAGGAGAGAAAAGTTAATTTTTAGCATCGAAAAATGAGAAATAAGTGTATTTTCATGTACTAAAGCCATGGCGAGGTGCTCGTGAATGAGGTTGCATATGGCGGCAATTTTGAAACGATCGCTCATTATTACATAATGTTCAAACAGGTATAACTCCCGTGTTTCTTGTCCGATTTTGATCAAATTTTCACCAATCATTCGTCTTGTTCTGCTTATTCAAAAAACGAATAGTTATATCAGGCCCGGACTACCCCTTTAAGCGCTATATAAATGTAATATATTATTATTATATACACTTTTCTGCAGTTCTATTAATCAGATTTAA
The DNA here is from genome assembly GCA_037951105.1 of Echinarachnius parma. Lineage (NCBI taxonomy): Eukaryota > Metazoa > Echinodermata > Echinoidea > Clypeasteroida > Echinarachniidae > Echinarachnius > Echinarachnius parma. The sequence goes on along the minus strand of JBAMJV010000270.1, from coordinate 34,979 downwards.
ATTACCATACAATTTCATGAACATTAGATTATGATGTAAATCATTAATAAATTAAATAAATATTCTTGATTCATTTGTTAATGTAATTCATTTCCTGAGAGATTATACTGGACTGTGATATTTTTCTCTCTAAAAAAAGAAAACAAAATAATGAAAAAGCAACAAAATTTGTTAATACTACAGTATCTTACATTTTTAAAACCTATCACTCCCCAATTCTTTAGTGTTTTTTGTTACATTCCTCAACAAAATATTGTTACATTGACGATTCATTAAAGGTATGGTGTCAAGAAAATCAGCTGAAAATGGCATTTTAGCCCTTCAGAAAGCCACTTACATGTAGATTTCGAATAAAACAACTGTTTTGCACTTGGAAAATTATTAATAAATGATATGAGGACCTGAAAATTTACTTTGAAAGTGCCCCCCAAAAAAATTGAGTTCGGGCGAAGAAAAATGACGTCATAGTTGTGACGTCATCTGCAGGCAATCACAGGATCCCCGATACTCTAATTGTCATAGACGTACACGCTGAGCGCATCTAATCACATTGACAGAGAGATATTATTTCGATTTTTTTCAATATTTCAATACATTTGTTTGAGTTTATAATTATGGAGGATCCACACCCAGATTCATCTGATTCTAACAGTGAGCGTGAATTAGACGAAAGATCTGGATCAGAGTCAGAATCGAGTTTCGAATTGACAGTTCCTGAAGATAAAATTCCAAAAAATGGAATGGAAGTGATAGAGGTGCAACCGAACAGATTTGTTGAGCGTGGCTGAGCAAATTCATGACAATTTCCCCATAATTGCAGACACCATTATTATAATTCTTATTTCATTATTTGTCTCCACAAATACAACAAATATAATTGCCAAATAAAGGCGCATACTCACTCTAAAATCGCTTCGAGGAAGTCTCCGATATGATTATAACAATCGTATACCCAGCCCCCTCGCAGACAGGTCTTCCGGCCATCAGCACGCACGAGCGCTGCGGCTAGCCCAGGCCTAGCCTAACCATAATAAGTGGCGGCTTCATCCGATCACGTCTCAAAACATGGTGTACAAAAATGCGGTGTTTCGCACTCATATTCATCTTTTTATGCGGCAATAAAATGACAAGCATCATTGCTTTGATGGATCTTTTTAACAATATTTACGGAAATATATTTACAGAACATTCAGAATTACCTCAGTTTTGAGCAAAATATTACTTTTCCCCAAAGTAAACAAATCCAAAACTCAAGTCGTTGGCGAGCGTGCGGGAGGTTGAACATAGTCAATCAATTTCTGGGCATCGATATCATACACGTAGTCTACGCCGTTTGCAAATTAACAACAAAACTACAAAAAAGCGCTAAGTTCAGTTCATTTATTGTTTTTTTCTCTGTCGGCATTAGAATGCCGACAGAGAAAAAAAACAATAAACATTGTCAAAGAGGCCACGAAAGTGATAGATTTGTCCATCTAAGGTAATCGTTCTTGTATTTGTTTGAAAAGCCATGCAAACATGTAAGTAAATTAAGAAATAGCCTAGAATAGGTGCGATCGTAATAATCTTGCATTTTCGTTACTTTTCAGAACTTGTAATACATAGGTAGTTGGCACGGCAGCTAGCACGCGAGAGCATAACCTGTCTGATCTTGCCGCGCGGCCCCCCGAAACTCTGGCAGACCTGCACACACTCGCTAGGTCCTTCCCAGTCGGCCCTCGTTAATTTAACCTTTGAGTTCTAAATCCGTGGATCCTTATGGAAAACGGTGCAGGCTAATACTTTCCTTAGATGTGTTGCTGCATCTTGCTAAAATTCATTCCTGAGGCAATTTCAGTTAATCCTCAATTTTCAAGCAAATACGAGTTTGTATTACTAGCAAGTCAAAGTGTTTGCATTGAACCACGTTGTAAACAATTCTCGCTCTTCCGTGTTATTGCCTGCAGGTGACGTCATGACTCATGAGCTCATCGCTCCGCTAAAATTACTTTTTTAGGAGTATGGAACGCCGACGCGAAAAAGAGCCAAAAATGTGCATGAAATTTTCCTTTTTTGCCCAACTTAAGGATTTAAAAAAAGAAAAGAATGTGGTATATCAATAAAGGCACATATTCAAAGTTATAAAGCTGAATCAAAGCCGGGATTGCGCCCCTCCTTTAATTGTTAGTCATCAGTTACATTCAGTTGCATCAATAAACATGTATGAATCATTTGTGTGTGCTAGAATGAATTCAAACAATTTACGATACCGGAAGTTCTACATACTAGTCTCTTTGCATAATGGCCATATTTATGATACTATTTATGAGCCATTAATTTGTTACCGCACTCCATGGCTGATTAATAATTCAAAGAAGTTTAAATAGCGAAAACAAATTTAGTTCTATTTCATGCGGAACGGCACCAGTCACTTATGGCTATTAGTTTATGTAGTGAGAACAATTTACTAATAGCTGAGTGCGTATCAAACAGAACCCGTTCACTCATGGCTGAACACTTTAACAAAAATTGATAGCGCAGAGGCCCTTTTTGTTGTTGCATTTCCCATGTATACATGTTTAATACATGCATGACAACGCTGTGCTAAAAAAGAATCAGTGAATCGTGGATCACACAAATAACACAATCGGTTTGCGATCTCACACTGAGTTTTCACCTCTGCCCATGCATTCTTGGGCAATAATCGATAAATACTATTATGAAATTTCATTCAGTTCTCTCTTTTTTTTCCTCTTTTTTTTGATTGTGAGTTGAAACGTATGTGTGACATTGAAAAAAACAAAACCATGCAGTACCAGTCGCAGTTTATTGTTCGCTTGGGTGTATTTAAAGGTTCGGGAGATTTTCATGTCTGAAACCAATATACGTGGATGAGCAATTTACTTATCTGTTTAGTTGTCTGTTGTGACAAGGTTAGTGTTTAATAAGCTCAAAGATAATGTATGATCCAATAAGAAAACAATGACAGAGGACAGTCACATGGTTTGGACTATAGAGGAGCATTAAATAAACCTGTATTTACTTTCATACAAAATCATAGACGGGTAGTTTCAGGTACTTTTTTTAGGCCATGATCATTTTTGCCAAAACTTGTTTAAATAACCAGGCCAATTAGTATGTTAGTCAATGAAAATGCATTTTCATGGCTTAAGGCAATTTACCCCCCCCCCCCCCCCCCAAACAAAAAAACAAAAACAAAAACAAAACAAAACAAGAAAAAACAAAGCAAAAATGGCCCCAAGAGTCTCTGAACATCAACTTTCCCAATACTGTTTTTTTTGCTTTATCCCCTTGCATATATAGCATTTCCTGTAGAGTATTAAACATGCTACGTGTACACCAGGTGCCTGTAACTAGTGAATGTGTTTAATAAAGATGAATGAAAACTATGACATCAATTGAATAATCTCTTTGAAGATCATGTTTAATGGGCTTTATTATAGCCGTCAATTGTTTGCTTTTCTTTTCAATCATCTGATATTAAAGTTACAGTAATACATGCCATACCAGGTTCCCATAGTGAAAGGGTTAAATATAAATGAATACTAGCTATGACATTAAATTAATTAATCTCTTTGAAGATCATGTTTAATGGGCTCTAATATAATAGCCGTCAATTGTTTTGTTAATTCTTTTTAATCGGCTGATGTATAGAGTTAATACATGCCACACCAGGTAACCACAGTAAATAGGTTAAAGATTAATAAAAAAAACAATATAATTAATTGCCCCAGCGACCATCCCTTTGAAGATCATGGATGGCATGGCACACTCTTTTTTAAATTAATATCCTAATTGGAATTTCTCCCGTTTGGATGTACAATGGCCATGCTCTATTGCCGCCATGACGCTAATTATCTTATTGGTTTTGACTACGATGACCATGAAGGTCGCGTCACTATATGTGTTAGTGTCAATACAAAAATTGCCCATTTTAATTATACATGAATTATTTATTTCACATTTATAAAAAATAAAAACAAAATTAGAATAGGAACTGGTATATGAAGGCCGATGCTCATTTATGCAATCAGGAAATTGGCAAAATGCTCGTTCCGTATGTCTCTTTATTGAGGGAGAGATTATGAATAAAAGTTTACGGTTATTTAAAGGGGTATTCCGTGCACAAAATAATTTAGCTCCATTCAAATGATAGTATTTTATCACAAATGACCATGTCCACATTTTTGCTTGAACAATTGAGATAGTGAAAGGACACCAGTTTGAGTATCGCCAATCGCACCTCCGCCATATTTAAAATACGTACATGGGGCATTAACGATACTACATTTTTGGCCGATAATATCGATATTGTGACGTCACATGCGAGCTGGCACCTTCGCTCATCTGCCATTTTATTACACACGAAAATGTTGTTTTGCATTCTTCTAGGACGAAAGGAAGAACTATAGCATTCCGACTCCATTGAAGGATCGCAAAAGATGTGCAGAATGGCCAGCTGCGCTCATATCGGATAAATTTAGCATACGGACCCCAAAATATGACAGAAATAATGTTGTTTGTTCAGATCACTTTATCCCAGATTGTTTCCAACCGCACTTGCGAGAACTGCTCATACGAAGGATCGAATCCATAAACTTTGCAAATGAACATAGCAATCGGAAGATATATAAGAGTTAGAATTGTTTTGGCAAGTTATAATGGCTGATGGAGATACTACATATCAAGCACGAGATATTATGTAGGATGCGCTATATGCCGTACAATTTACTTGATCGATCGAAAGTGGAATCAATAGGCTAACAGCCGATTGCAAAATTGCCAATTTGGATATTTACAGCTTTGGTCTAACATATTTGTTATATATATATAGAACATAATTAATAATTATATTACATTATATACATTATATATTATATATATATTACATCTATATTTATTTTTTGCAATAGAAACACAATATTGGTGATACAATAATATTTTTTTTTTTATTTATGAAAATCAATACTTGGCGAACTTTAATTGACCAATGAAAATCTCTGATTAGCCAGCTCGCAATGTACGTCACCAATCTGGCGTTCCCGTTCAAATATGGTGAAACGCACAGTAGCGGTTCGCTGGATTGTTTGTTTTGCAATCTTCTGGATCTTGTGAGAAATTATCATTAGTGACTGGGATGACCGTGGGCAGTGTTAATTGGTCTTTTTAGCAATGGAAAAGGGTTTTCGGGGTGGAATTCCACTTTATTGCCAAGGTCATGTGGTTTTCACAAACAAGCATGTACAGTCATGTATTACACATGAATATTAATTGCAATATACAGGGATGCCAGAGTTCCGGCTATAGCCGGAATTCCGGCTATCCCGTTTTTGTTACCAAAGTTCCAGCTGGGGGGAAAAAAAAAAAAAAAATTCTGGAACCCCAGAGCTTCCAGGGCCCTAAAGCGGGCCCTGGTCCCCGGCTAAAGAGACTTCGCGCCTCGCGCTCGTGATGAGATATTTTGAGTCTCCACAAATTTTCAGGCCCTGGAGCCATTTGCCACTGGCATCCCTGAATATAGTTATTATAAAGTTGCTTCAATGCGACCAGCGCGATAGTAAAAAGTACTACCAGTAGAAATTAGCAGCGATTACTATATTAAGTGTCCACTAGAGATATGGTTCCAAGTGTATGATTAAAGACCCATAACAGACAATATTGCAGTGGGCTTTAAAAACAGACAAATTATATACATGTATGTAGAATTGAGTTTTTAATTATTAAGAAAATCGTCAGCACCAAATTTTTTGATGTTTTCCTCATTACTCGGGATACATTATTCAAGCCTCCACACTAACTTCTTTTCGCACTGGCCCATTCAGGCAAGTAGAATCATAACTTTTCAAATTTGACTTGCCCAAAGAGAAAGTTTAATTGCCCGCTTACTTCTAGATGAGATTTAAACCTCAGGAGTTACATTATTCTCTCATAGTTGACCAATAATTTAGTTGCCTGATCGAACCAAACTAGGCCATTCATTAAATTTTACTTGCCTGACATAAATTTATTCGGGCGTTAGGGCAAGTGCGAGTGTCGACGAGCCCAGTATTATTGTTTTGTTTTTGCTGTTTTTTGTATTTGTTAGTTACATTTCAATGTTTGTTTGTATATTTGTATGCGACAAGTCAAATAAAATGAATATGAAATATGAAATAAATTGCTATTTTATGTTGATTTTAAGTAATTTGTCATCGTCTGTCTCTCATTAAAATGCTCCTGCAAGTTATTTGAACATTTTATTTATTTAAACACAGCAATAAAACATTTGCTATCGGAAATAATATCGCTAGTGATATTCGTTTGTCTCGCAATGTATGGTCAACGAGGAATCTAAAAGATCACGACGTTTTTTGCTATCAGCTAAAAAATCAGTTATCAAGCAAGTCCAGATCTATAGATAGGAATTGAATTAATTATAAAGATACACACTTAATATCATACAAAATAAAAATATGTATGTTAGCTACTATTTCAATTCAATTAAATTCAGTTCAATATCTTATTGGTCCAACTCAATGGAAAATTGTTTTGGGGTACACAATATCACAACTGATACATGTAGCAATTAATCAGTTCATATACTAAAATCACAGCATAACTTGTATAGGAAGGTAAAGTGTACTTAATGCAGCCATCTAAATAACACAGTCTGTCTTTAAGTTATTATTTATTTCATGTGCATCCAGTATACACTGACCTTAGTCTTAGAGGAGATATTGATATGTAATGTGCCATGCAAAATTAAAAGATGGTGTAACTGATATATATGGATCCCACTTGGCCCCACTTCATTACACTTCAGTGAAACCGCTATCCTTTCAAGGCCATTGTTGCACATATTCATTACCAAAATTTGACCTCAAGTTGCCGGATACTTTGCCTTTTGCAAAGATGGAGGTATACTTGGCCTTTCTATCAGCTTTCTATTTGATGATGCAACATTTGCTTCAGATTTTTTCCATTTAATTACCTTATCTTTTTATAGTTACTCAATTACAAAGATATAATATGTGTTATCAACGGAGTAAAGTTCAGGTACAACGTTATCTCAAAGTTATCTGATGCCCCTCCTCTTATAAGATGACCTTAAAGGGGTAGTTTAGTTTTGGTAGAGAGGGTGCTGCACATCACAATTTTTTTGTGAGTTAATAAAAAACTGAGTGTCAAATTTGAGAGAACATACAATTTTAATGGCAGAATAAACTTTCTTTGGTCAAAATCGGTCCAGAAACGGCTGAAATATCAATAAATATATCTGATTTTATAATTATTTGGGGCCCAAATAATTAAATGATTTTTTCAATTTTTTTTTTAATGCATACACTTTTTCAAAAATGTTCAAAAGCGTTTTTTAAATAATTGTTAATGATCTCTCTATTTAATCATTATTTCAATAAAACATCACATGCATAAGTTTCTATATAAAATGGTTGAAACCAATGCCTTTTTAGAGAGCGCCCTCTTGTGTTTTAATGGCTCTTTTTGAATGATAACAGGCTTTGTACTTAGTCGTTTGTAATTTTGTATACCTATCGAGCATGGTGGAGTTATAACTATTAGTTTATAATGTTACTGTCCAGATTTGGTTAATAAAGTTCAGCCTTACCAAAACTGTACTACCCCTTTAAAGGTACACATTGTCCGATTGTTTGAAGTGTATGATAACAGAGTGAAATTTCAAAAGTCTAAATATATTTATGATTATATTGAAATAGTCGGTTTTACTGTAATTGTAACCCAGAAACTTGCAAGTGTGCAAAGACATTTAAAGCTCTTGTGTCAATTTGCTCCCCCATGTCCCCCCATAGGAGTGCTCCTCCTATCCCCCAATAGGAGCACTCCCCCGTCCCCCAATAGGAGCGCTTCCCCTGTCCCCCAATAGGAGCGTTCCCCCTGTCCCCCGATAGGAGCACTCCCCCTGTCCCCTAATAGGAGCACTCCCCCGTCCCCCAATAGGAGCGCTTCCCCTGTCCCCCAATAGGAGCGTTCCCCCTGTCCCCCGATAGGAGCACTCCCCCTGTCCCCCGATAGGAGCACTCACCCTGTCCCCCTATAGGAGCACTCCCCCTGTCCTCCTATAGGAGCACTCCCCCTGTCCCCCTATAGGAGCTTTCCCCCTGTCCCCCTATAGGAGCACTCCCCCTGTCCCCCGATAGGAGCACTCCCCCTGTCCCCCTATAGGAGCACTCCCCCTGTCCCCCTATAGGAGCTTTCCCCCTGTCCCCCGAAAGGAGCACTCCCCCTGTCCCCCTATAGGAGCACTCCCCTGTCCCCCAATAGGAGCTTTCCCCCTGTCCCCCGGTAGGAGCGCTCCCCCTGTTCCCCAAAAAGAGTGCTCTCCTGTCCCCCAATAGGAGCGCTTCCCCTGTCCCCCAAAAGGAGTGCCCCCCTGTCCCCCAATAGGAGCGCTCCCCCTATCCCCCAATAGGAGTGCTCCCTGTCCCCCAATAGGAGCGCTCCCCCTGTTCCCCAAAAGGAGTGCTCCCCCTGTCCCCAAAAGGAGTGCTCCCTCTGTCCCCCAAAATGAGTGCCCCCCTGTCCCCCTATTCCCCAATAGGATCGCTCCCCCTATCCCCTAATAGGAGTGCCCCCTGTCCCCCAATAGGAGCGCTCCCCCTGTCCCCCAATAGGAGTGCCCCCTGTCCCCCAATAGGAGCGCTCCCCCTGTCCCCCAGTAGGAGCGCTCCCCCTTAATAGGTTGACCCAAGGGTTAGTACCCTGCAACTTCCGTTCTATTTGTGTTAATGAGTAGCTTAACAATTTGTTTTAGCACTCATGATCAACTTTATAGATAAATATAGATCGACATTGTAATAAATGTTTTGCAATGATACCCTTTTTATTTATGAAGTACAACATTTATGCATATATGTATGTTAAGTCACTCTTGCTGCAAGATAAACAAATTTATGGTGTCAGAGAATGTTATCTTGAATTTGCTTTACCTGTCCTATAATTAAACATCCCTTTTTATTTCCTTAATTTCGAGTATTGCTTTTAATATCAAAGGCACAAAGTTCAAGTTTAAATAATCTTACAATTTATCATCTGCCCTTCCTATCTACAGTAGTTGACCTTGTAGCATTCTCTTCCACAACGCACTTTAGATTAAAGTTAAAGGGATGGTGAAGTTCATGCTTAGAAGTTGCGTCAAAAACAAAAGATAATTATGTTTGAGAGGTAGAGGAAATCTAAGTGTAGAAATTGCAGAAGCAAGTGAATTTTTATTAGGAAATTACATTTGTTTTATGGCTAAAAAATTCACTTTATTTGAATAAAGTTATTTTAATATGCAACTTATTCAATGGTGAAACTGAATTGAGTTGAAAATCACATGTTAATATCTAATTTATTTAAACATGTTATCTTTGTTATCTTCATTGATGGAATTACAATATTTGTTTTTTGTTTTTGTTCTTTCATATAATGGTTAACTCAATATTGTAATTGTTGAGATATCTTATCAAAAATACAAAGTTGTACAAGCTAGTTATCGTTGTGCCCTTCCTGTAAAGATGACCTTCATACATACTTACTCCCAATATGCATGCTCATATTGCATCATTAACATACATACTACATTAAAGATACTGTCTACCTTTTGCAAGCCACAATTTAAAAGTTAGGCGATCATTCTCTTATATAAAATTAAATACCATTTGAGAGCTATTCTGAATTTTGCTTGAAATAATTAGGTAGCTGCAATGGTTTAATTAGTCTGGCATCTACATATACACTTTATTGTATTTATATATGTTTGTACTTGATGTTCGAAAAAACAAATATCAAATTAATTTTGGTTATTAAAGGCCCAGTCCCATACTGACGATTTTCACGGCGAATCGCAACGATTTGACGTTCGTCGAGAAAATCGCTTAGGTCGTGTTGCATCGTATTACATCGTATTGGTTCTTCCCCAAAACCATGGGCGTAGATCTGTCATTGATACCCATTCAACTGGGGGGATGATCTATTCATTCATCCCCCCTGATGAATAGGTATTACGTAAGTCGCTACGCTACGCCCATGCCCAAAACCGTGGCTAAATCGAGTCGATTCATTCTAATAAATCGTTGCGAGTTGTTGCGAGTCGCCGTGAAAATCGTCAGTATGGGACTGGGCCTTTCAATACAATCAAAGTGATTAAGTCAGATTTGTGATGTATATTTGGGTTGATTTATCTTTTAAATTGGTAAAAGTAATCCATGATACATACTTGAGATCCATAATAGAACTACATGTGAGCTTTAAATTTCACCAACTTGATATACATAGTATCTTTGTGGTTTATGGAATATACTACTGAACTCAGGGTAGGAAATATCCGGGGGCTTAGGGCGATTTTGCCCCCTAATTTTCAAAATAGCCCCCTGAAATCAGTGGGTTGCCCTTAAAAGTACCATATAAATGTGAAAAATGTCTGGATATCCATCAGATAGGAAAAGTAGCCCCCTAAAATGAAAAATGTATTCCTGCATTGACTGAACTTGAAGATGCTTGCAAAAGAAGGACACTTTCTTTAAAGGTGAAGGACAGTAGTGGGAAACGCCCCACCCCCTAAAAATGAAATGTACGCTCTTATTACCAACCAAGTGACAGAACATAGTTTTACTTACCTGGGATTATACAAATTCTGCCAAGAAACCGCCTACTAATTGATATATTTGCAAAATTATAAATCGATCTAGACCGGATAGATATTGCCAACGCGGAATCGCTCATACGCTACGTGTATTAGGGCCACGTGCAATTACACGAAGTGTTCGCTATACGGGCTTGTCGATATCTCCCCCAGCTCTAGCGGCGCGGACAGGTTTGAACGGGCGGTGGATTTATGAATTTCACAGGCGGATATTGGATTTCTTCCGATATTTCTGTATTTAACGATGCTTTGGTTCGGATTTTACCACACAAGCCCTATTTCAATACATATTCAACAATATTGATCAATATAGATGTATTCGGCTACTTTCCCGAAACTGGACTTGGGCTTTAACAGGATATACGCCTAGGCAAGTAGGCAAACCTGTTTTTAAAATGTTTGCAATGGTTATAAATGTCCAATTATTGCAACTACATTTGTGCTATGTCACCAGTCAATAAACTTGAAGCATTAAAACTGTTACAATAATCAGAAAACTTTTATGAACTTCTTATGATGATTCATGATTTGCTAAATATTGATATGCTTTATTCATGAAAATAGAGCATGCAAACAAATACTGTACATGACACCAAAAAACAACATTATAGTTTCATCACCACATCATTAATCCGGCCATTTATTACAGGAACCTGGTATATACCTGAGAGCTAGACATCAAACTGATTTATTTTTCTTGCCTTATTTGAATTATTTATCACTGTGAACTTCAACATTTGATGACACACGCGGTACCCCGGGGTACCGTTGTGTAGCGCCACCTTGTGTCCACTCGAAGCACAACCGTATTGCATTGTGTATGCAGTGCAGCGCGCGCTTGTATGCACGCTACATGTATACCCCGGTACAGCCCTAAAAAATAAATAAATAATTGAACAAAATGGCGGATATTCGTTTGGTACCCCAGGGTACCATTTATGTCATCATTTCACCAACTTTAATGTACATAATAAATGTTATATCCCTCATAAGAATGTTCTAGCCATGTGATTGGTCGAAATGCTACTTTGATAGTACATTTTTGTCAGGGGTAACAAACTTTTTGGCTCTGCCGATAATGGGATTAGTAAATTGCTGATACGCATGTAATTCTCATAGGACACGTTACAGTATTAACAATATGTAAATTAGGAATCAGCAAACTTTTACAGACGTGTTTTGTTTGCCTCCATGGCAACCCAGTGCGCAGAGGCAGCCAATGAGAAAGTTTGTGTGCGTAAATGCGCAGAATAGTCGCGCGTTGGTGCGCAAAGTTAACGTGCGAAAGACAATGGAATTAGCGTATTTGACTTTTCATTATTTATCTTGCTTCTGTGCAGGATTGAGAAAATTTAAATAAAAGACTCGATCAATTGCTCATTATTCCCAAAATTTGTAAACTGTTTTGTTTGTTACAGGTCTTTTTGTGAACAAAATTATATGAGGGATATAAATCAAATAACCAAATCTCCTTACGCGGGTGATGGATGCAAACTATACGTTGCCTCTGTGATCTGTGAAGGTATTATCAGCGGCGTCGATTCGTTTGGAAAACACAATGCATTGGGGGAGCGAGCATTCGAGAACAATGCTCGCCCCCCCCCCCCCCCCCCCCAATGCATTGTGTTTTCCGAAAGAATCGACGCCTCTGGGTACTACCGTATTATGCCTCGGCTACGCCTCGGCAAGATAGTACCTTCACAGATCACACTTTGGCACATAGTTTTGCCATCCCCCTCCCAGTCGATAGTTATTTTCTTAAAATCCTCGTATATATGGAATGTTTACTGAATTTGAAGATGCCTACAAACACTATCTTTTTTGTAAGCTCTACATAATTAATGCATTCCTGTACAGGGTCACATATATGCCCTTTAGTTATCTGCTTCTAAAATTCTGTTTCATTCTATTGTTTTTGATTATTCCCCAGGACCAGACTCTCTAAAATATGCTTGTGTAAGCCTTTACGGTTGAACGAGTATGGGAGGTATATGTTAGCTCTGGCTACATGTTTCTGAGTTTTATATTATTCTAGCATGTTGACATCGATGAGTTAGAGCCAATGATGCTATTATTATCATGGTAAATTTGCTGGTCCATCAGTAAATCGGGCCCCCTGGGCCCAGGTCTCACTTGAAAAATGAAACACGTCTTGCTTAAAACATACAATTGTATTTCAAAGTCGTATACTGCACATCGGCACCAAGCGTGTGCTTTTTTCATTCATTTAGATCACATGAGTATCAAGCTATGGCTCCATAATTGGAGTCAATAAACATCCTGTTGTTGAACCCTGAAAATGCCCAACAAATATTGTGTATGTTTGCTTTAAAGGGACTAAGTAACATTGTCCAAATCCTCAAAATAAATTTTTCATTCTAGCAGTTCCCTCATATTAACAATAAAATCATGGGACAGGTTTCGGTTTTTCAAATTTCCCTTTCGTTACAAAGATATGTACGATTGAAGTATTCAGATAAGAAAAACTCCGGGCGAGTTTTTCTTCTGTGTACAAAGTGAGTGCAGTGAGTTATTGAATATCATTTTGCATTTTCGCTCATTACTTGGCCATGCAATGTCCATTTGACTTGATATTTTCACACAATACCCTGTGGACATATGAGATAACAATAATATACATTGTATCAACCATTCATCACTTTTTGCACATGTCAACAAAGTTACTAGATCCCTTTAAATTTGCCTATTAATTTGTAGTGCATTGCTGACGGGATGGGGGAGTACCTTGAAAAAATTCCCTTTGTCAAAATTTGATCACGCTTTGGGTGACATGAAAAGATTCAATTTTGCACGAAGTAGATTATGCAGTCACATGATACTGCTTCTTTCGATTGCTAAAAATACCAAATAACCTTTATTGAAAATGTCATGAAATGCAAGCACTCGTGCGATCAAAGAATCTCACAAAGAAATCCAACAGACTGTAAAAAAAAAAAAAAAAACGTAGACACTGCTTTTTCTAAAAATGAGGAAACATAGAATTTGCTTGCAGTGGACTGTTAACTACGGAAATAGAATTAATTTTCAAGAATATAAGTTTTTATGGAAAGCATATGAACAAAACTACGTTAGGTTATTATTAATGGTCTATTAATGGTCGTAGAAAAACTTGGCATTGTTAGTATATGAACCTTCTGTTAATTGATTTGACACTGCACACTTATTTTTGTGTAGCTGTTTATCTAGCATTTAGCTCTGTTTACAGAGAATTACACATGTACAATGTATGTACGCTGTAGGTTGAACACATGAAATATAGATGTTGGCACCGGTATAAGTTTATGTACTGATACTGTGACCGGCTATAGCAAAACCCTGCACTTGTCGGTAAAAATCAAAAGAATTTCATACCATTAAAAAGGCCTCATAACAAGCTTTCATTTGATGCTCTGTTCTAACAAATTGGTCAATAATTGGCGAAGATATGATTGTGTTTCAATTTTACAAGCATGGGTCTTTTACACACATTATGTGAACTCAAAATGCCCATTTCTTCAAAACATGAATTCCCGACAAGTGCTGGGTTTTGCTATATAGCCGGTCACATATAATGCAACACCTCTGTATGTGGCATTGTATAATTATGTTTCCTTCATGAACAAAATATAACTTTTTTCCCAGTCGGTAGAATCATGACGCAATAGGCACATATAGTACATGGCGTCAAGTCCGAATTTCATTCCTAGATATGCACCAGATTGCACAATTTCAAGTTTAAAAATGCCAAAGCTCCCTGCCACACCCTCTCCCCGCTCAGTCGCTTCGCTCCCTCAGGCATAGTAGCTTCACTCCCTCGCAAATTCTCGAATTCACCTCATGCTCAAAGTTTGCAACCTTGCCATTACACTATACCTGGTGGTGATGCAGATTTTTGTATGGCCCAAAAAATTTGTTTGGCTCATTACGCCACTGGTTTTGGGCATATGATTGATCAAAGGAGGTACTAGGTGTGAAATCAAACTCATCACTTTGCGTCGTAGCATCTATTCAAATTTAATGTGTACATTTTTGTTGGGGGTGTGGTCGTGTTTCCTAGTTCACACTCAGTTTCACACCAGTTAATCAATACTTTCAAAAGTAGGTTGCACAAATTTTGTTCAAAGAAAAAATATAAAATACAAAATTGATTAAGCTTTGTACAAGTCAATGAGCTCGTGAACGTGTGCATGCAAGTGTGTATCACACAATAGTTATTGTTGGCTCTTCCATATGGTTGCACCTGATCTATTGAATCTAGGGCAACTGAATTCATGAGTTAGCAAATAATGCTTATTTTTATTATGCTTATGGATATTTAGGAAAAGAAGCTGTAAATCCAGGTGGATATGCTATTGTATGATACAATCAGATACTTAATATTGACTTAGCTTCTCAATTGTGCACAGAAGATATTTAAAAATTTAAAAATTTGACAACATTTTACAATCTACTATTAATCTAAAAACATTGAATGTGAAATAGTGTGTGAATTCTGGAACACATGGCCACACCCAACAAAAGAAATACCCTTTCAGCCATCTCCTGCTTTTAAAATGAATATAATTCATGCTACATTTTTTGAATGATTTACAATTAAAAGTGACAAGAATTGTATATAAACAGGAAGCACATACATACAAGGTCATGTAGGACACTTAACCCTACTACCAAACACTTATTGCCAACAACAACAACAAAAATTAGATCAAAGAGAAGAGAAAATTTAACCAGCTGCTGCATAAATTTAAAAAAAATACATCTGTTGTACAATATTTCTTTGATGATGTAAAAACGATTGATTCCATATCTACTTCCTTGTAAACCCTGCCAAAAAAAAAAGCCTTGATCTTCCCAAATTTGTTGTATTATGACATGCGCGCTAGCTGCCACAGGTGTGCAACAACAAACGTGTCAAACTCCTCAGGACGCTTATTTTCTTTGGAGAATATTGTGAAAATTTTGTTCAAAAGTCCATAAATTATCCCCCGTAAATGCCAACTGTTATATCCAACTTTCATTTTCAAGACCTAATTTCCTATGTTTATTTGTATGTTTGGTAATTATACAAAGTCGTTCGTTCGGTAATACGACACCCTGCTTTACATGATACATGTTGCTAATGAATTTATTAGATTCAATTTAACTTGATATCTCAACATGTGCGAGTGCACTTTGAAAAATGCATTCACTGCATATACATGTATAGCGGTTGCAAGTCGATGGTCATGCTGAAACACCATGTCAACCCAATCCTCTTGAGATTCTGAAATCCCCATAGACTTAGTACATATCCCACCAGGTTCTTGTGGGCAAGAGGTTAATAGTTTTTCTCTTTCAGTGATCATAGGTGGAGGGGGCGGGGGGGGGGGGAGGGGGGCTGCAGCCCCCCTGGAGTTTTGAAAACGCCCATATTCAGGCAAAAAGCACCTGAAATTCGGGCAAAACCATGTCATATTTGGGCAAAACCATGCCATATTCGGGCAAAACCATGTCATATTTGGGCAAAACCATGCCATATTCAGGCAAAACCATGTCATATTAGGGCAGAGTCTGAAATACACTGGAGACTCCAACAGACCATATCTTTGATGCGGTGATTACATTTCTGAGGGTATTTATTTAAGTAACAACTCCGACTTTCATGTCATGGTATGGTAAGGTATCTTCAAAGGTGCAAATAATAAAGCAATGTATCTCAATATATTACAGAGTCATTTTATTTTTCAGGCATCAAAAAGGCGAGGACCTTTTATTGTTGTTTTATTTGGCAGGTGAAAAGGCGAGAAGGCAAATTATTCGGCCAAAATAACTCAGCTCCCCCCCCCCCCCCCCCCCCCCTGAGAAAAATGTTCCCCTACGCCTATGTCATTGATCAGTGTGTTCATATCTACATTAGTTCTCTACTCTTATCAATCAGAACTTTCAATCTCTCTACGTACGTTTTTCTCTCTTTTATGAATTTATTTTGTTGTTGAGATATATACAGGAAAGCCATCATGATTATATGCCCTTGGTTGGCATGGTAATCTCCGGTAATTATAATCTTGCCCTGTCCAGTATAATGCATCAATGTCTATTTTACATTAACCCATTCAAGTCTATTTTTGCTTTAAACATAAAAAAAACATATATTCTCCAGACACGAGACCCTAGCCCAATTATCTACATAGATCTACATGTACACATATTTATTAGGAACACTCAAACTAGTAAATCACTAGTAGTATTGCGTTGGTTGGCATAGAAATTGAGAATGCAACAATTATCATCCCATTTATTTACCACGTCAAAGACAAATTTTTTCTTCTTTTTTTTCTTCTCATAATTAAAATCAGAAAGTTTAATTACTAAAATGGACTTGCGTTGTCTACTTACATTGTCTACTTGTTTACTTACCGGTACTAAAAAATCTGAAGGTAATTTTATTCTTTGGTGACCTTACTTTATTCTCCATTCGTGAGATAGATTGTCCTTGTCAGAAAGCAAGCTGCTTTTAAAAAAATCAAATAAAGGATCCTAGCCAAGATAAAAGCAGTAATTACATAATGTACTCTTTTTTTAAGAAGCGTAGATCAGAATATGTGTGGAATACACACAAATATAATCAAAGAGACTCTTATACTATCTGCAGCAACAACATCAATGGGGAAATCATCTTCAATAAAGGAGGTAAAACAAAATAAAAAGTATACTCGGGCATAACTTTCTATCATCACAAACATTGAAATCATTATAAAGTATAGAACCTAAGCTCTCTTATAAATTACATATGAATCAAACTTTCCAGTATTACATACATGTATATATGAAAAAAAGGTTTCTTTTAATTTTGACTGCTTTATCACTTATTTTTATGTCTCCGGAACAAAGTACCAGGAGGCATTATTATTTTTGCTGTGGCTTTAAAGGGTACCACCACCCAAAAATAATATTCTTATTAATATTATAGAAAGGTACCATCTTTAGTATTCCATTCCTTCAACAAGTTCACAAAAATATGTTTTCAGAAAAAAATATATAATTGGAAAACGCATCACCATTCTCAACCATGCGTTCATGCGGTCTGAATTGCGTAGACTATATGCGTGCATAGCCAGAGCGCACTGTGCAGAGCGAATGAATCATCCGGGAATCTATTGACGTACGCGTGAAAGCATTGGCGCACTCGCAAATGCTTGGCCCGTATGGAACCAGGAAATAGCAGTGGTTCCGTAAGTGGTGGAAATTAATTGCTTTGTTTATGAATTACACAACCCTTTGCAAAATGTTGGGTATCTATTTGATATCACAAAACGGTACCAAAACTTATAATAATGTGTTGTCCTTTGCCTGGTGGTCCCCTTTAAGTCCTGGCTTGGTCCGCGACATATCGTATTCTAGCGTGTGAAAATGTTTTGTTTGTTCCAAGGTGTACTCAAATTAAAACTTTCGTGTTTGTATTTGAGAGTAATTCAATCGTTTTACAACCTTGGTAACTCATGCATGACACGCTAGAAGCAGTGCCTTAAGGCCCGGGTCACATATCACCGGAAAGCATTAACGGATGCTCGACGGAGGATAACATTTTCAATCCATTCGTTTAAGTTTGTATGCTTTTCTTGTCTTGTTTCTTGTACGATGTACGTTGTTCTATCCGGCGGAACGTTTTGTGCATGAAGCAATGATGACGACTTTCACCACCGGATAATTTGATTTCGCAAATTTTCTATTCTTCGGGCGTCCGTTTACGCTATCCAGTGATATGTGACCGGGCTCTTAGCAATGGGAGATAACATGGACCATGTGCACCCAAAATTGTTTTAATTTAACGAAAAATATAAAGATGTACATAAGAGTGTGCCCTCTCCTCCCCTACCCCCCCCCCCCTCCCTCAACCAGTTGTACCACACTAACCACTGAGCATTTGTCATTTGGACACGTTGCCTATCTCTGTATTTCGATGTCACAATGATACATTGCAATGATACAGACAGAGGGATTAACCTATTGGATTGTGTTGTTCAGAAAACACACAACTAATGCAGTAATTGTGCATACATGCGTGGAATGTGTCTAGACAGTATCATTTTAAAAATACAAATATATAATCACAGTATTCTTTTCAATTTATTGGAATTTTTAGTCCATTCTGTAGTACATTTGATTTTAATATATATCATGAATTCTTCATGGACCACAGCCTAAGTTTGTTGGCACCAGTCCTGAACAGGGCCCCATATTCATAAAAGCCTGCTAGCTTGAATGGTTTTGTGCTTGACCTTTTTATGCCTCCGCCAACGAAGTGGCCAGAGGCATTATGTTTTGGGGTTGTCGCTCCATCCGTCTGTACGTCTGTACGTCCGTCCGTCCGTCCCGTTTTCATTCTCGCGATATCTTGAGAAGCGTTCGACAGATCAATTTGAAACTTGGTATGAGTGTACATATTGGGGTGACAATGATCTGATTAGATTTGGAGGGTCATGAGTTCAAATGTCAAGGTCACAGGGCTCATTATAAAATTGCCTGTTGTAACAATATTTCAAGAACTGGTTGACAAAATGCCATCAAACTCTGTGCTAATACAAAATATAAACATTGAAATCAAACCATTGAGCAAATCATGTCTACAGAAAAAGAACAGAAGAGGAAGTAGTTCACAATATTCAAAATGTGGGGGAAATATAACAAAAGCCATCTATTTTGCCTTCCATGTAAAGTTGATAACATATATCACATATTCTGTTTTCAGACCATAGTGGTGTCAACAATGGCTGGTTCCTTGCTGTTCTTTGGCTATCTCAAGGTCTCTCTCAGTCTGTACAATGAATGAAGCTGCCAATTGATCTCTTTCTCTAAATCCCACAATTTTGCCTTCCATGTAAAGTTGTTTCATACCTTGTACCACAATTTTAATAGTCCTGAATCATATGAAAGATTGTACAGAAATAATTTATTCTTGGTCTTTCCTATCCCTTTTTTCTGTGCATACAGATTCAACCTGTAACCTGTCAAACCAACTGGCCCAGCTGGACTACCTGCCCTGGAGAAGAACTTGATGGCAATGCTGGAGGCAGGAGTATAGCTGCGCCTGAGCTCCAATGCCCCTTCCTCTGCTGAGGTGGTGATTGGTATCCTGAAAGATGGCAATGCACCCGCATCAACGAGGGGTCTTTGCTAGGATCGAGGGTAGTCCTAGAATGGGAAACTTTGCCACTCCGCAACAAATGCCTTCTCAGATCCGTCTGCCTGCCATGTTGCCTCATGCAGCTACCAGTGCCTTCAGACCCGCAAGCATCCCCAGAGTGCCTTTAGAGAACTCCTTTATGCCCCGAGGGAACGTGCCTTCTGCTGGACCCGCGTATCACCAGCAGCTTCAGTTTGTGCCTTCTAGAAACTCTGGTGAGCAGGTAGTGTATGGTCAACAGCCTGTATTCCAAAGAATGCCCATGCAGCATCCACATAAGCACCAACATGAGAGCCATTTTGCCCCGGATATGCACCCTAGACGATTGCATCCAAACGATGTCGCACAAGTAGAGCACCCGGCTAGATTTCAGACACAGTCTGTCGACAAGAGAAGCCCTGAAGCACTCCATCAAGAGCTGCGTATGCTGCATGTCATGCACTATCAGGAGAAGTTTTTAAGGGAGCAGCAAATACCGAGGAGAAGCGATTACCCAGCAGCAGACTTTGTTCAAACCCACACAATATCTTCTAAGCATCTAGAGGCCCAAAGAGCACCAGCAGATCCTCTACATGGAAGGCAAAATCAGTTACAGCTTAGCAGAGACCAGTTTCAGCCTAGCAAAGACCCGTTACAACTCAAGAGAGAACAGTTGCAACATCGTGAGTTGATATTCAGGGATGGACATGTTGTGGATCCCCAAAACCCATATAAAATGCAAACAAAGGAGGTGTTGTACAGACAACTTGAAGAACTGTACAGTGAACAAAGGAGGAGCATGACCACAGGTGAACAACTACAAAACACAAACCCATCAAACGTGCCTTCCTTCAATCATGAACCAGCCCAAGGACCAGCAAGATATGTTCCGATGGTACCTATTTCCCAAGCACAGACATCGCGTACACAGGAGTATCATGGCAGTGGAAGTACCAGACATTATGTGAATGCAGAAGAAATTACATTAGAAGCCCACAACGCTAGGAGGTTTCCACAACCTGTAAAACATGAATACGCAGACATTCGGAATCATCCTAGTGCGTTACAGCTCAGGAGACAAATGCTGATGCATCATCCAGTGAATGAGAATCAAATGCAAATGCTAAAACAGCAGCAGCAACACAACAGAGCCTTGCATCAAACAGTAAGTGGTAGGGCACAACATCGTCTGGTTCAAGAACCATGCTACAAAGCATCTCAAGAACCTGTCAAACAACAGATGCCAAGTGGCCAAGTGGCAAACACCCAAACTAGGCAGCCTCCTGTAGATCAAGAGAGAAGGTCGCATCCACTCAACGCTAGATTGGGAAGGGTGAATCAGGGTCAGATTCCACCCAGACAAGTTGGTTCCAGTTTAGAAAGTAACAGGGTTTCACAAATGTCCCTCTCCATCAAGCATGAGCAAAAAATGCTGAAAGAAGAATTGGAAAATACCATTCAAAAAGCATCTCATCAGTCATTGAAGAAGGAAAAGGATTTAAAATGTGCAGGGATGATAAGAAATACACACGCTGTTAGCTATACAGGACATGGCACAAACCAAGAAAGTGACAATTTGCCAAGAATTGTTGAAGTACGCAGTTTGGCAAATGATCCAACCCAGAATAAGTCAATCTCCAGTTCTTCAGAACCTCAAAATTCAAGTCATCCCAGACACGTGAATACAAATGCAAGTGATACACCACCAATCAAACCTAAATCTCTTATGATAAATGCTCACAAAGAATCGTTGGACAACTCTCTGACTGCCCGCCGTGTTCCGTCTCGCTGCAGTGTGGATAGTGAAAGTGGAAGAAAGGATTCCTGGGATAGTGGGATTGAGTCCCCACCTGGGCCAGAAGGATTGAGAGAAAGCAACCCAATGCTTCTAAGGAGACCTCCATCCACTTCAAGGGATAGCGCTGTTCCACTCTCAAGCCCAAATGAAACCCAGAATCTGAAGCCAGACTCATTGAGAAGGATATACAAAAGCAGTTCTGTTCCAGTATTGGACTCGACAAAGCAAGCCTACCTTACAAACATTCGAAGAACTCCGTCCCTGCTTGAGAGCAATACAAAGTTCAATGACAAGCAAGGAATAGATAGATGTCCAACTGCCAACACAGACATCAACACACAACTGTCAGAAAGAGCCAAAGTAACAGAGTCTGCGTCATTGAAAAGAAGGTGGCCACATGATGATCACTGCCCTTTGCCAACTAAAGTTTTCACTGAACAGGCCATTGATTATTCAAAGCCACGTATTGGCTGTTCTTCCAATGAATCTGAGAAAGGTGCAGCTGTTTCTGAAGAGTCGTTGCCTGTGAATGATGAACCTACATGTAACTCGCCTCTTGACTTGACAGTCAAAAGAGAACAAGTCCAAGCTGTGCCTCTTACAAAGAAAGATGAAACATCCTCATCAATTGGACAAGCTTCAACAAAGCCTGACATTCATACGCAGGGCTACTTTGGAACTGTCATGATGAGAGTCTTGCAACGGCTTTGGTCAGAGAAGGAGCATGGCAGAAAGATGGAAGAGTCCAAAGTTGTCAAACAGCGTAATGAGTCAAGAAAGACGAAGGTAAATTCGGTGGAAAGCGGCGATGACGATTCTGGGAAATACTTCAAGCCGTCATCTGCCACAACCTTGGAAGACATCCCAGAGACAGTAGACAGTGCAGACAGCAGCCCAGAACGTTCTGCAGAACACATGTCAGTGCTGAGAAGCATAGAATCTGTGGAGTCCTTGGAAAATGTGATATGTGATTTGATGCAACAGTCATCAGGGGCATTCAGACACGAATGTGACATCTTTCAACACTTTGATGCAATTATTAAGAAAGAGTTGGTATTAGAAGTAGAGAAACAGGCACGTATGCAGAACTTAGCAAATACAAACGGTGGAGGGAATAATGAAGCGACAGCCAAGGCAGATGATCTACCTACAGAAAAGAAAGTGGCCACCCATCTTGAGAATCAGACTAACGAAGCATTAGCGATACAAAGAAACAGCTCCAATGGATCGAGTCAAGCTAGTGAAGAAATGGATTACTCGCAACAACTTGTGATTGCTGAGAGTTGTTTGTCACCAAATGTCTCACCAGATTCACAACAAACAAGAAATAAGGCAGATGATGATGTTGTGTTGCTGGACGACGATGTACAGGAAGTTGAAGAAAGACCAACCAGTGACAGAGCAGTACCAGTGAGCACTCGGCAGCCCAAAAATATGTATGAAGAGGCAGCGAGAAATGCGGCAGAAAAGGCCGCTGCAAGACAGGCTTCACAGAAAACAGGAAGAGAGATGTCTGAGAAATCGGGAGATGATGTCCACAGAGTGCTTTCATCACCCTGTGAGCAAGATTGGGATCTGAAAGATATCAGGATGCCGGAGAGGATAGACATAACTACAGGACTTTCGCCAAGCTCATCACCTTCATCGTATGGCTTGTACGGCAGATCCAATGGTGCTTTTGACAAGTCCAATGCGAATAGCTTTGTTTCTAGCACAGGGAGTTCTGAGAGGATGCAGGGTAATCATGCTGATGCTTATAGTTCACCTGTCAAACAGCAGTACTGCTTTGTCCGACGTTTTAGTGAACCTGGAGCATTATGTGGGAAGGACCCAGGCCTGCCGGGGGTTGTGTCATCTCATGAAGCACCTGATGGTTTGCAGAGAAC
Source organism: Echinarachnius parma (assembly GCA_037951105.1). Lineage (NCBI taxonomy): Eukaryota > Metazoa > Echinodermata > Echinoidea > Clypeasteroida > Echinarachniidae > Echinarachnius > Echinarachnius parma. Next base: position 11,511 of record JBAMJV010000270.1, on the reverse strand, counting down.
ACTAAACGCTAAAGAAACCTATACAAGTGCATCACACCATAAGGGTCTGCCCATGTCCACTGCAGGTCTGCCCATGTCCACTGTAGCGGAGGAATTGCAACATTATGGGAAACCGTATCGGAAGATTGCTCCTTCAACCTGGCAAACCAGTGGACTAGAGGGCAATAGGTTGAAGATTAAAAAAGTACCAATTAGCAGTGCTTCTCAAACCTCTCAACCCATTGCAGTCTCATCTCAGTCAACTACCCAGGAGAGGAAAGTCATGCAGGGACAATTCCACAACTCTCCGATTGTACTTCTCCCCAAGATTGTCTGCGTTCCCGGACAGTCTTATGATGCTCAGCAGCCACCTTTCTCTGTGGCGCAGACTTCCGCACCAAGGAATCTATTCATTATCAAGCAAGATTTGAGTCGTTATCCAGGCTCTCTGATGAGTCCATCAACTGTGGTGCAAGCACAACCACCCAATCCGTCACCCTCGAATCAAGCAGTCAACCTTACGACCAAAACAGCAAGTGCAGAGAGCAATCATTCCTCATCATCAACTAGTCCAGTTACCCCTTCATCAACAGAATGTGTTTTGGGTCCCTTCCACATGGTCAGGAAACCCTTCAAGGAGCCCCCATCTTCCAAGAAACCCTGTGTGAGTGCGTACTTCATCACTTACAGGGGTGCAAGCTTACCTGGCGTGGTCAGGTCAGGGGTACCCTTCGTGCCCCCTAAACTTCTCCAGGAGGGGCTGTTCCCAAGCCAGACATTTGAAAGGTTCTGCCTGTCACTGCAGGAGTGTTCTATCATGCAGCGATACATGACTGTCCTCGAGCGTGCCGCACTCCTTCCAGACCTGAGACGCAACAAGATATCCAGCTGCAAGCTCGTCTCGCTGGAAGAAATGCACTGCAAGTTAGACAGCATCGCTTTGTTCTTTGAAAGCGCGTCCAAAGATGACTTGAACTGAAGACTTGGAGACAAATATTTTTTGCTAGGTTTGACTAAATATCCACCTGTGAAAACTTTGTTCCTTGGAGAGAAAAATCCGCAAGAAATGTTTACAGCATTAAGTTGTTCTTTGAAGACAAGAACAATAAAACGGTGTAGTGCTAACCAGTCACCACCCTTTAGTGACTTTCTTTTTGAGTTTGATACCATGTTGATGACAATTTCATGCATCTGTGCAATATTTCTATAGTTATATGTCAAAAATGCAGTCGAGGGGTTAAGGAAGTACATTTATTTCTTACTATTTTTTTAACTATATTGTTAAAGAAATGCGGATTATATGAAAATGTTTCTGAAAACAGTTTCTGAATGGGGGAATGCAATGCATGTACATGTATATTATTTAATATGACTTTTAAATAAACCTTCTAGCATTCATTTGTATGAAAACAAAAGTTATGAATTAGGGAAATTTATTTTAAGAAATATTACTGCCCTTCTGCGACTGCGTAAAACCTTCAATAAAGGCAGGACGGTTGAAAGTTGCAAGATTGATTTGGATAGAATCATTTTATTGTATATTTTGTTACCCTTTTTTTAAAGAAAGTACAAAATTTGAATACACACCATTCTTGCTTTGGCTTTTAATTTGAGACCTGCATTTATGATTCTGTGTTTTATTATAAAAGTTTATTCTACTATCGATGAAATTCAAGTAATCTTTGATTATTGCCCGAAATGTTAAACCTTCTATATTTTAGCCATAATCAATTCAAATATTTGTTTGTGTGTATATTAATATAAGCCCGTATCAGTCAGTACCGAGTCAAATATTGGTAGAATTTTATTGCTTTTGTTTATGATTCTAATTATATGAAAAAAAAAGAACATTCCTGCTGCATTGTAAATAACAAGAAAGAGCACTGGATTTTGTTTGTATTATTACACATACATTCCTTAGGGTACAGGTACTACCATTTTCGAGTACTACCACCAGACAAGTGCACTTCTATCACATACATGTATTTCATCATAATATTTTCTTATATTTGCATTTGCATGCATTCAATTGTATGGTCCTTTTCAGTAGACAATTACGAAAAATGTGTGAGAATGCACATAGTTTCTTTCCGAAAGAGAGATGTGATAACAAGAAAAACATTCCTTTGTAAAAACAGATTATAAAGATTTGGCTGCGAATTTGTTTGTGAGATTTAGAAATTCAACATCTGTATTTATTTTTATCATGCCCCTATTTACAAGGAAATGATGTATACATACAGTACATACAAATATGTAGCACATTAATTCAAAATGTTGTTTAATTAGTTTTGCCTGAACATCAATCAAATGTAGTAACTAATCATTAATTTTAACCCGTCGTCTACTGGATTTTGCATTCCCCATAATAGAGTAATAATAATAAACGGGAACCTGGTGGGCTGTGTGCAAAGTCTATGGGGATTTCTTGAAACTTGAAGCCAATGGGTTAACTGATTAGTTCTTGGCTTCTGACTTCTGACTAGTACATGTAGGAGCATTGAAGAGGGTTTCTGGGAAGTGCGACGATCATATTAGATCAGTGGTTATACAAAATAGTCCAGTAATTCAGAGGTCTTTTTATGGATTCCTGGCAAAACACAAATTTCTTTGCTCATATCCATTTGTTCAGTATACATTATTTTTTGTCATATACCCTATATGCACCCCCCCCCCCCCCCCCCCCGAGGAAACTGCTCCTACGCTCATGGTGTGCATTCATTGCATGGTACTCTTATTGCAAGTTCCAACGAACCGTATAGAAAAACGATATGTGTATTTTGTGCTCTCATCAAAGACAACAAACACACCAAACACACCCAATACTCGTACCACGCCACATAAGGCTTTGATATACTGAAGCATTATGTCGGGTTGCCCCAGGGAAAATTCCTGAACCTGATCTGAAGAGTTATTTTTCTCATTTAAAATGCTTAATACATATTACGCTGTGTGTTTGCAGAGTATTATTCACATCGGTCACGTAGTGCGCTGCACGATCACGTTACGTTCTCGCATGCAATGATGTGATTCGCAAGCCAATGTTTTTTCCCGATTTACATGTAGGCTTAGTTTGATTGTTTTGCCCTTGTCACTGCTTTGCACTTTTTGGACACGTAGTGCGCTGCACGATCATGTTACGTTCTCGCGTGCAATGATATGATTCGCAAGCCAATGTTTCTTCCCGATTTAGGCTTATAGTTTGATTGTTTTGCCCTTGTGCCCTTGGCACTGCTTTGCACTTTTTGGATTTTAAAAAATGTCAGAAAATGCATCTATTTGCTAGAGATTCAGCAATTGATCAAATGAAATTAATATTAATGATGAAATAGTTTATATCGGTGTGTCTATGGTTGTTAAATAGTATACAGATTTACTTTGATTGAATGAACAAGCGAACAAGCAAACAAACTTAAAATGAGCATGTAGTTATTGAAGTGAATCGTTATGCCTTTTTCTCGTAAAGGACCTATAGCATCTAGATGGCCTAATTTTCACAATTCGGCTCCCTATATGTAATTTTTCCTGAAGAAAAAGAATTTGGCAGTCATTTCTCATGAAATCAATCAATTTTGGGGTAATTAGTAAATATCTAATTGTCCCGGGAACGCCCCTTTTAAATCGCCAAAATGTGACGTCATCTAAAGTACGGACTAATGAACTAAATTCTGTAGATGACGCGTCATGACGTAAGCCAATGAATTGTCAATCGCATGTCAATCACGCTGCCGATTCTGGACCCTAAATGTGGGTGGGGCGTAAACTGGCTGCTAAATGAGATTTGGCATTAGAAATTAGTCTTAAATCACTACTGTGTTTATTTTCATGGATTTTTTTTTCGGCAGACCTATTTTACAAGTCATCAACTATGGAATAAGTGCCAAAGTACGTTGTATTCTTTAGGTCCTTTAACCCTCTTAACGCTACGGTTGTCTAGCTTCACCAACAGGCACGCGCTTCTGTTAACTCAAGTTACAAATCTAAGCGCAATGCTGTTTTGAGTCTGATTGTTCTATTGTTTGTGCCGCAAACAATAGAGCCGTTCGCATAGCATTGTATAGAAATGCGTACGTCGCTTCAGCACTTGAGTACTTCAGATAAGCTGTATTTCCTGTCTGTTGAGTAGAATGTCCCAAGGGGGGAGTTATTCTTTTCATTGAAATCGAATGGGAAAAGCGTTTTTTTTGTCTCTCTTTTTCTTTTAGTGATCCTAGCTCCTACTTAGTCTTGTGTGTTGTTACCAATTATTCTCTTACCTAACATATACACAAGTAGCAATAACCATCCCCATTCTTTAGAGCACTTCGGGTTTAATTACCCCCCCAAAAAAAAATTTAACAAAAATAAAATAGTTGCACTCGTTTTAAATTAAGCAACTTCACCTTGTTTAACTCGATAAAGGTGAATTAAAACAAATCTGGCACTCTAGGGTAGTAGGGTTATAATACCTGGCGATCAAGGGGTTGAACATGTGTGTAGTTCATGCATGGATGTACACATTGGCAGAACACTTTGTATATACAAATGTATAGATACTAGTACATTTACATAATTTTTTGTTGGTGCATGTTACAGTGTAGGTGTTACCTTTGTTTTTGCATGTTAGTGTGACTTTTATTTGCATGTCAATGTAATTTTGTTTGTTTTTCATTTTTCAATGGGCATTATCACAATAGGGTGACTTTAAACTATCTTGTACAACCTTGTGCTTTTTTTCAAGTGCTTGTACATATTGTACTTGAATATATATTGAGCTTGATTTGTGTGTACATGTGAAACTTGCATTCCAAACTAATCCTAACTAAAGTGAAAGCTAGAGTACCTTTACTGATAATTAAACTATGTTTATGATTGATTGTAGTTGAAAGATTAATTTGTTGTATAATGAAGTAAATTTGAGAGAGAACACAAAAAATATCAATTTCAGAGAGAGAGAGAGTGAATATAATTGGAAAAACTCGCTCTTCTATGTGTAAATAATGATAACAACAAAACCTAAAATAATTGGTGAAACGTATTTAATGCTTATAATAATGGTCAAAATACAAATGTATTATTTCACAAATGTTAAACCTTATTCTGTAACACATAATGATTACAAAATAGAAATTTCCTTACAGGTTTGTGCATCTGGCACTGACTTTGTACACAGTGATAACTATCCAGTGGATAGTTAAAAATCTCAACGCTTCATTCGTAAATATCTTTTTAACGAAAGGGAAATTCGAGAAGAAAAAAAACCCTGTTCCATCCTTCTATTGGTAATAGGAATTCATCAAGTTATGAGGGAACCAATAGAGTTCCAAATAAGTTTTGTGGATTTGAACAATGTTACTGCAGCAGATAATCTTTCTACGTGTTAGTTTTGTCAGTGTGTGTCTGATGAAGATTCTCCTAGGGTCGAAAGCTCAGCCGCTTAATTGACTCGCATCAAGAAAATGGTCACAAATTAATTATTCAAATGGTAGTTAGGGCCTAGACATATAACAAATTGTTTGTTTTTCTTATTGTTGTTGTTGATACTATAGCAAGGACATGAAATTGTAGCAAATGACAATGTGTATTTTATTTGAAAGTAAGTTTCCCAACTGTAGAAAAGTGGGTCTGTTTGAATAAATAAAAAAAACACATGCATTTTAATATTAATCATTCTATTGTTTCATAGAAGGGCACGAAATACGCATATTACTGAAACCCTTGAAGATATAAATACTCTTGCCAGAACGCCAGACTTTCTGATTCATGACAAAACAAAACACTTATGACCACTGAAGAAAGAAAAAATCTAATTTTTTACTGAAATAAACCATTGTGTTGGCTTGCCCACTGAAAATCAACTCCCACTTGTATGCGAAGCCATGAAATGTCACTAATTATATTCCTCGTGCAATATCTTTGGAGTAATTAGTTAGTCATTCTTTATAGCCATACTCCTCCATAACGTTCAAAACATATGATACTGTGGTCTAATCTATTCCAGAGACTATTTTTTGTATGGTCTCTATGGTTTGGCTGTTTTTGTTTTAGTTTTAGGTTTTTTGTTTTGTTTGGGGGGGGGGGGGAGAGAAAGAAGGTTGTCAGTTTGACTGATTCATAATGTTATAACACAAAAGAATACATACTGTGTATGTCATGGCTCGTATTGAAACAGGAGATATTTCACTTTCTTACAATTTTGAAGCATTCATAATGATTTTGTATAATTCTAATGATTCATAATTTTTTTTTTTTTACTGAATGCTTATTTTACACAAACAAATTGTTTAAAAATATATATATTTTCAATATTTTACAGATGACTTTTGTATGTAGTTGTATTACCTTAGTTTATTTTTAGAAGGGCGATTCTATTTATTTGATAATGAAGATGAAACGTTATACAGTATTGAATGTGTGCCTTTACAACAACAGTGATATTCTTCATTTTTGCAGCGATATTTTTTGTTTGAATCAATAAAATGAAAGTTTAGTAGTTGTCAACTTACAGGCAAGTCCCTGACTATTGCACATAATATTACATGAATATATCTTTTTTTCAAAATCGCCACAAGTGATTGGTGTAATTTTGAGATATAAATGTAAGAAATTTGTTGTATCGTTTCTCTGGAGAGCATTCCATGGAGGTGCAAAAAGGAACATGTAGAATTGTACTTTGATACTAGATAAAATGTATATGTGGGTTTCAATCTAGATTTTCATTGCCACTTTGGTACTATTCACATGGTTTATACAAATAGTTTACAGAGCAAAGTATTTTTGCCGATCAAATTATTTAATATATTTAAGTCTATAAAATAGTTATATTTTTGCTTTGTTTATATACATTTAGTAAGGAAAGTTAAATATATTCATGTCACTTACTTTATATAGATGAATAGAAAACGATGATAGCTAATGAATTTGTTCTTGTTATATAAGATGATTGATAAATGTATTTGTTTGTTTATGATGATTTGGTTGTGGAGAACTTTTGCATTTTCCTGAAATAATTTTCTTTTATATGTATATGTTTCTTGCATACTTCTACAGTATATTTTTTGCAATTTTGACACACAAATGTGATTATTTTCACAATAAACTCTTTGTTTCACATTATCAGAATTGCTGTGTATGTTACCATCCATATCTATTTCTCTTTCTGGGTCCCGTTTCATAAAACTTATCTGAATATTGTGTCAAATTATTGTAACTGCCATGGCAACAGCTCAAATGCTTGATGCTTATATTGGCTGTTGCCTTAATAATAACAACAATTTAGTCCTGTAGACGGTCTTATATTTCGTGTATTAGACCTGGAGATGTTCTTTATATACAATGTTTTTGTATTGATTCATATTCTAGTAGGGTTAAGAAGAAATTTCAACTTTGCTGCCACCTTGGCAACCTTGGGCAACTTTTTGTATAAGCATTATAAAGATAATTAGCTAATTTGCATATTTCTGAAATAAGGTCAGGGGTCATTTTCTATCTAGAAATAGTACAATAATGATCAAAGCAATAATGCTAGGGTAATTTGGGGCACAGAATCCTTTTCCGGTGCTCATTTGCATGTGCCGTATGAGTAACACCCTGAAATCCAAGATGGCTGCCCCTAATTTGCATATTTATGAATATTTTTGATTTTCAGTGGCTACAGCCTCTAATAAGCAATAATTACAGATTATTATTGTTCAGTCATGTTCTAAATATGTAGTAAAGCTATTTCAGATTAGTTGCCACCTTGGCTAACTCTAGATCTGCATATTATTCGCATAATTAGGTTGTATACCTAATTTGCATATTCCCCCAAATTACGTATATTGGAAACCCGGAGAGTAATAGTGACGAGTAATATTTTGCAAGGTTTTGGGGGGCAACAAATCCATTTCTGATACATATTTCCATATATCACCATGGCAACCTTTTCAAATCCAAGATGGCTGCTCCTCAAATTACACATGTTATGATACATGACTTCATTTTTTTGATTATATTAGATCAATATTATAATTTTAGGACTTTCAATTATTGGAATTAGCAAGAAGAATACTTGATTCACAATGTAGCTGGTTGCTTACAGTAAAAAAGTTATACTTTTATAAAAAATAAATGCTGTTAAAGTGGCAAATAGCATTATCTCCATTAAAATGCCAAAGGCAGCCATCTTGGATTTATTCGGGTTGCCAAGGTGATATGTCAATTTAGGTATCATAAATGGATTTGTTGCCCCCCAAAACCTTGGAAAAGTGGTATTTCTCGTCTTTTTTACCTTCTGGGTTCACAGTATACATGATTTTACCTGATTTCTGGGAATATGCAAATTAGGTAAATAATCTCATTATGCTAATGATATGCATTGCCAGAGGTTGCCAAGGTGGCAACCAAGCTGAAGTATCTTAAATACACATTAAGAACATGATTGAAGAAAAATAACCTGTAATTATTGCTTATTAGAGGCTGTAGCCACAGAAAAGCAATAATATTCATAAATATGCAAATTATGGGCAGCCATCTTGGATGTTAGGGTGTTGCCAATATGGCACTTGCAAACGAGCACCGAAAATGGATTCCTTGCCCCCAAATACCGTAGAATATTTGTTTTGATTACTATTGTTCTATTCCTAGATAGAGAATGACCCCTGACCTTTTTTCAGAAATATGCAAATTAGCTAATTCTCTTTATAATGCTTATAAAAAAAAAGTTGCCCAAGGTTGCCAAGGTGGCAACAAAGCTGAAATTTATTCTAAACCCTTCTAGAATATGAATCAATAACAAAACATTGTACTAAAGAACATTTCTAGGTCTAATGAACATCTACAGGACTAATTTGGCTTTACAACAAAAACGGGCTGCGGCAAGGAATTGTGTTCATAGAGAAGAGAGAGAGTGTGTAAAGAGAGATCAACAATAAGGACTGGTACGTGATCGCATCACGATAAGGCCCGCCCCCACGAACGTTCACCCATTGTTTGGTCAACCGTCTCAGTCGAGTATCAACGTGAATTTTGACCGATTTGGCTACTCAACTGAGACGGTTAACTGAACAATGGGTGAACATGAGGGCGGGGTCTAATCGCGACGTCATGCATGTACCTGTCCACTACTAGTGAAGGTACACGTCGAGAAGTCCCTACTAATAAAGATAAGGGAAAAGAGTGATGGTGATAGAAAAATCAAAAGGCGTGTTTTGTTGCAGAACGCACTTTTTGTATAATGAACATTTTATCATTGAAGCTGCTGTGTTTGTATATGCGAGTCTGTGCGTGCATGTGTGTGTGTGTGTTTGTTTGTGTGCGTGTGTGGGGGTTTGTGTGTCGGTGCGTGAGCGCACACAAACTTGAAGCTGCTGTGTTTGTATATAGGTGTCCGTGCTTGCATGTTTGTGTGTGAGTTTGTTTGCGCGTTTGCGTGTGTCTGTGTGTGAGTGCGTGTGCGTCGATGTGTTTGTGTGGGCGTTATTGTGTAGGCCTTTAATCTTCTTATGTGCGTGCGTACGTGTTTTTTTCCCAACAGTTCCTCGTCTTCAGCTCCAAAACAGTAGGTATAGTTATAAATAAATAATTTATGTAAGAGGGATCTATATCTAGAACATAAACAAAGAAAAAATGCAGAAACTAGCATCACGTATTATAATGCAAGGCAACGTGTCTACAAACAATTGTAATTGCGGCAACCTATAGCTTATTGTCCACCACCCTGAGTGAATTGTGACCAGAACAAAGGCGTATGTTCGATAGTTTCACAATAAAACTGGACCATCATGACCATAATTGCTTACGAAATGAAATTCTATTGACGGTTTACAATACGAACGGAAGACGAGTAAGTCACAAACAATAGTGTTGCTAAAAATGGGCATTTCCGTTTTGTTCAGGCTGTTGTGTTGGAAAATGGAGAACAAGCTTGAAAAAAACGTAATCATAATTTCGTTCATCTATGCCTATGTAGGCTATGTACCAGGGTGTATGGGAATATGTTTGTTTCTGGGGGTTGAGGTATGTTGCCTAGTTATATTATATCCCCTTTATTCACATGACAAGCAACAAATAAATTAACAAATCCTCGCCATAGATAGCTGCACAAAATGGTATTAATTTTGTTTTAGCCTATAAATCATGATTTCTGCCCCAATGTGATAGATAAGTGCCCGGAAATGACATGATTTGCCCAAATATTGCCTTTTTCAATGCGGGCTTGCATGCCCCCCGGCCTATAGCCCCCACCCCGTACGCCTATGTCAATGTCAATAATTTATGGGACTAAGAAAAGTAGAGGGTTGTCAAAAAGGAAGTAGGCAACAACAAATTATTACGATTCAAGCAACAGAGAAAAGTGGCTACATTGAATGAATATAATTAATGAGTAAGTTAAGTTGATTGTTTTAAAATTATTTACTGACTCGCTGCCAGCACAATAATAATCGTTATTTTTGTAATTATATTGGTAAAAGGAAAAGAGAACCACTGGATTTGTTAGGTTTGGTCGATTTAGACAAAGTTTCTACATATCCGAGAACTTTGAGACTTGACTGTAATAAGACACTATACATCAAATTCATTCCGGCAAAATAACTTGGATCTTTAAAATTTCTCTTGAACCTTGATGTTTGGCGTATAGGTATGGTAACAGAAAATGAAATCTGTTCGATTTTTTTCAAATGGCTCCCTTATTGTATATTATATTAGTGATTGAATAAAAAGCAATCCAATAAAAGCGTGCTAGTGACGCTTTTCTATTCTTAGTCACATCAAAAAAATTAATCGATCAATTTTCTGGGGCGTGATCGTGTCTCTAAAGAATGAATAGAATCTATTTATAAAATAAAAAAGAACACTTTCTCTCTCAAACATCGCTGGTGTTGCTTTTGTTATGGGTGTTTATTATTTTGTAGGCCTACGTACGTCAATACGAAAAAATCTATAATAATTTGTGTTATTATTGTTCATGTACATCCACTAATTAATTATGTATGGTTACCGCAAAATATTAAGGCCTGGGTAACTATTCATAAGTAAAGGGGTGTCCATGTATTATAGAATTGCGTATAATAGCGTAGTTCTATTGAATTGAGATCGGGAAAACACTCTATAATGATTTCCCCATTTTCTTTTGTTTTATTGTTGTCAAATTATTGGGGACGTGCATGCCCCCGTATCTCCCCGCCCCCTTCCATATAGCTACGGCACTGGTATTCGCTATGCCGTTTCTAAGCCAAATAACAGTATTTGGGGAACTACCGAAAACATCTATATCGGCCAAACTAATTGATAAATATTGTTGAAGTAGTATTTATTTTTTAAAAGGGGCTAGTGCGGTGAAATCCGAACCGCAGTATCGTTAAATGCAGAAATATCGGTGGAAATTCAATACACACCGCCAGCACGCCACTGAGATTGAGCCTAACTTCACCGCCCGTCCGCCCCTATCCGCCGGACCGGGTATTGGTCGACAAGCCTGCATGTCGTGCGTGCACGTGCGCTTGCATAGCTTTTTGCATGCGGTTGAATTGAACCTCTGATAAAAGCGTTTTTATGATTTCGAACTTTTTATTG